>OU896708.1:3260863-3431653 GCA_918026855.4 Phaedon cochleariae | reverse complement strand
TGATTTTCACAATTGCAAAAATCGCAAAAGTTCCTGAAAATTGTGAAAATTGCAAAAATTCCTGAAAATTGCAAAATTCGCAGAAATTGCGAAAATCGCAAAAATGCCTGAAAATTGCGAAAATTCCTGAAAATTGCAAAAATTCCTGAAAATTGCAAAAATTGCAAAAATTCCTGAAGATTGCAGAAAATTGCAGAAATTGCAAATATCGCAAAAATGCCTGAAAATATTGCAAAAGTCGCAAAACGCCCTGGAAAATTGCAGAAATATCAAAAATTGCAAGGATTTCTGAAAATTGCAAAAATTCCTGAAAATTGCAAAAATGCCTGAAAATTGCAAGAATCGCAAAAATTGCTGGAAATTGCAGAAATGACTGAAAATTGTAAAAATTCCTGAAAATTTCAAAAATTCCTGAAAATTGCAGAAATAGCAGAAATGCCTGAAAATTGCAAAAATAGCAAAAATTCCTGAAAATTTCGAAAATTCCTGAAAATTGCAAAAATTGCAAAATGCCTGAAAATTGCGAAAATTCCTGAAAACTGCAAAAATTGCGAAAATTCCTGAAGATTGCGAAAATTGCAGAAATTGCAAGAATCGTGAAAATGCCTGAAAATTGCAAAAATTGCAAAATTTCCCGAAAATTTCAAAAATTCCTGAAAATTGCAGAAATAGCAAAAATAGCAAAAATTCCAGAAAATCAGAAAAATTTCTGAAAATTGCAAAAATTCCTGAATATTGCAAAAATTTCTGAAAATTGCAAAAATTCCTGAATATTGCGAAATCGCAAAAATTCTTGAAAATTGCAAAAATCGCAAAAATGCCTGAAAATTGCAAAAATTCCTGAAAATTTCAAAAATTCCTGAAAATTGCAGAAATAGCAAAAATTCCAGAAAATTGGAAAAATTTCTGAAAATTGCAAAAATTCCTGAATTTTGCAAGAATTTCTGAAAATTGCAAAAATTCCTGAATATTGCGCAAAAATCGCAACTATTCTGAGAATTGCAAAAATTGCGAAAATTCCTGAAGATTGCAAGAATTGCAGAAATTGCTAAAATCGCGAAATTGACTGAAAATTGCAAAAATTGCAAAAATTCCTGAAAATTGCAAAAATTCCTGAATTGCAAAATTCCTGAAAATTGCAAAAATAGCAAGATTTTGCAGTTTTCAGGAATTTTTGCGATTTTTGCAATTTTCAGGAATTTTTGCAATTTTTGCTATTTCTGCAATTTTCAGGAATTTTTGCAATTTTCAGGAATTTTTGCAATTTTAAGGCATTATTGCGATTTTTGCAATTTTCAGGAATTTTTGCAATTTCTGCAATTTTCAGGCATTTTTGCGATTCTTGCAATTTTCAGGAATTTTCGCGATTTTAGCAATTTTCAGGAATTTTTGCAATTTTCAGGCATTTTTGCGATTTTTGCAATTTTTAGGAATTTTTGCGATTTTTGCAATTTTCAAGAATTTACAATTTTTGCAATTTTAAGGCATTTGCGATTTTTGCAATTTTCAGGAATTTTTGCAATTTTTGCTATTTCTGCAATTTTCAGGATTTCTTGCAATTTTCAGGAATTTTTGCAACTTTCAGGAATTTTTACAATTTTTGCTATTTTTGCAATTTTCAGTCATTTTTGCGATTTCTGCAATTTTCAGGAATTTTTGCAATTTTCAGGAATTTTTCCAATTCTCAGGCATTTTTGCAATTTTTGCTATTTCTGCAATTCTCAGTCATTTTTGCGATTTTTGCAATTTTCAGGAATTTTTGCGATTTTTGCAATTTTCAGGAATTTTTGCAACTTTTGCTATTTCTGCAATTTTCAGGAATTTTTGCAATTTTTGCAATTTTCAGGAATTTTATTGCAATTTTCAGGCATTATCGCGATTTTCGCAATTTTCAGGAAGTTTTGCGTTTTTCACAATTTTCAGGAATTTTTGCAATTTTCAGGCATTTTTGCGATTTTTGCAATTTCCAGGAATTTTTGCGATTTTTGCAATTTTCAGGAATTTGCAATTTTTGCAATTTTCAGGCATTTGCGATTTTTGCGATTTTCAGGAATTTTTGCGATTTTCAGGAATTTTTGCAATTTTCAGGATATTTTGCAACTTTCAGGAATTTTTGCAATTTTTGCTATTTCTGCAATTTCAGGAATCTTCGCAATTTTTGCAATTTTCAGGAATTTTCGCGATTTTTGCAATTTTCAGGAATTTTTGCAATTTTTGCAATTTTCAGGCATTTTCGCGATTTTTGCAATTTATGCAATTTTTGCAATCTTCAAGAATTTTCGCAATTTTTCTTTTTTCAGGAATATTTGCGGTTTTTGCAATTTTCAGGAATTCTTGCAATTTCCAGAAATTTTTCTAATTTTCAGGAATTTTTGCAATTTTGGTTATTTCTGCAATTTTCAGGAATTTTTGCAATTTTCAGGAATTTTTGCAATTTCCAGGAATTTTTGCAATTTTCAGGCATTTTCGCGGTTTTTGCAAATTCTGCAATTTTGGCAATCTTCAGGAATTTTCGCAATTTTTGCAATTACCAGGAATTTTTGCAATTTTCAGGAATTTTCGCAATTTTCAGGCATTTTTGCAATTTTTGCAATTTCTGCAAATTTTGCATTTTTCAGGAATTTTTGCAATTTTCAGGAATTTTCGCAATTTTTGCAATTCTCAGGAATTTTTGCAATTTTCAGGAATTTTCGCAATTTTCAGGAATTTTAGCTGTTTTTGCAATTTTCAGGCATTATCGCGATTTTCGCAATTTTCAGGAAGTTTTGCGTTTTTCACAATTTTCAGGAATTTTTGCAATTTTCAGGCATTTTTGCGATTTTTGCAATTTCCAGGAATTTTTGCGATTTTTGCAATTTTCAGGAATTTGCAATTTTTGCAATTTTCAGGCATTTGCGATTTTTGCGATTTTCAGGAATTTTTGCGATTTTCAGGAATTTTTGCAATTTTCAGGATATTTTGCAACTTTCAGGAATTTTTGCAATTTTTGCTATTTCTGCAATTTTCAGGAATCTTCGCAATTTTTGCAATTTTCAGGAATTTTCGCGATTTTTGCAATTTTCAGGAATTTTTGCAATTTTTGCAATTTTCAGGCATTTTCGCGATTTTTGCAATTTATGCAATTTTTGCAATCTTCAAGAATTTTCGCAATTTTTTCTTTTTTCAGGAATATTTGCGGTTTTTGCAATTTTCAGGAATTCTTGCAATTTCCAGAAATTTTTCTAATTTTCAGGAATTTTTGCAATTTTGGTTATTTCTGCAATTTTCAGGAATTTTTGCAATTTTCAGGAATTTTTGCAATTTCCAGGAATTTTTGCAATTTTCAGGCATTTTCGCGGTTTTTGCAAATTCTGCAATTTTGGCAATCTTCAGGAATTTTCGCAATTTTTGCAATTACCAGGAATTTTTGCAATTTTCAGGAATTTTCGCAATTTTCAGGCATTTTTGCAATTTTTGCAATTTCTGCAAATTTTGCATTTTTCAGGAATTTTTGCAATTTTCAGGAATTTTCGCAATTTTTGCAATTCTCAGGAATTTTTGCAATTTTCAGGAATTTTCGCAATTTTCAGGAATTTTAGCTGTTTTTGCAATTTTCAGTCATTTTTGCTATTTCCGCAATTTTCAGGAATTTTGGCAATCTTCAGGACTTTTTGCAATTTTCAGGAATTCTTGCAATTTTTGCAAATTTCAGGCATTTTCGCGATTTTCGCAATTTCTGCAATTTTTGCAATCTTCAGGAATTTTTTCAATTTGCAATTCTCAGGAATTCATGCAATTTTCAGGAATTTCCGCAATTTTTGCTATTTCTGCAATTTTCAGGCATTTCTGCGATTTTTGCAATTTTCAGTCATTTTTGCGATATTTGCAATTTTCAGGCATTTTTGCAATTAAGGAATTTTTAAAATTGCCAAAATCGCGAATATTCCTGAAAATTGTGAAATTTGCAAAAATCGCAAAAATTCCTGAAAATTGCAAAAATAGCATAATGATCAATTCACTCATAATAATTTCTTCACAGATTTATCAAAAACTCCTTTTTTCTCTATGATGATTCAATTAGATATCCAAATCAGCATTTTGTGCACTATCTTTCCAAGCAGTTTTCCACAACACTGAGAACACCAATGGTTTTTTTCTTGTTTCTTTATATTCCAGAGTTTGAGTGGCTTCTTGATGTTCCAATTTCATAGGTGGTGGAAGTTCTTATTAGACTTTTCACTCCCCGTGCAGTTGGAGGCTTGAGTTTTCACAAAGATTTCTGAGAATAACTTGTCATAAACCGGATTCTCAAACCTTTTTCGTGTTAATAGGTTGTCAGATAGTTGAATCTGTTCAACTTTTGATTACATCTGGAATAACTTATGTGAACTCTCATTAGGCTCACCTGGGTTTTCCTGGTGTATTCACTTGTTGAATTGATTCATTTCGATAAACCAGACTATTGAGTGACATGTTAGTTAGGTTCTCATTAGACCAACAAAACATTCGCTCCTTAGGGATTCCCGAATTCATAACGTTTATTTTCACTAATTTTTCATAATAAACATTCTTGATTTTCCTTGGACACATGGCATGTCTTGGATGTCATGTCATGCATGTCAACTTCAAATTTGCCTCCATTATTTCAGTACGTTCAATGACAATTGAATCAAGATCCGTCACTCATCAAGTTCACTTCAACACGACATGTCGCAGCGACAATGGCTGCTTAACACAATGTAATCTATATTTTAACCCCTTTTGGGAAACACTTTTTAATTTGTTTGTAACGTATTTTACCTAAATGTCGTTTGTTTCAAACTGGACTAAAGATATTTTTGTGGACGAATTTTCCTGTTAACATGACGAGTAAGTAACCTCACTTTTATCATTTTCCAAATTCATATTTAACAATTTCAAATTGCGATTTTATATAATGTCTTTTTCAAATCAAAAGTTCATCAAAAAGTAACAAGTCACCAATTTATTATTTTTTAAATTTCACTTTTCAATATTAAGCAAATTTCCAAAGAAAAAAAAATTTTCAAAAATATTTTGCAAAAATTTTTTAGAATTTTTTTTTCGAATTTTCAATTTCTTTCGAATTGCTAAAAGCAATTTACTTACTTACAGGTACGCACTGATGATGACTTTACAGTCGAAAGCGCTCTGCTACAAATATTGAATAAATTATTTTGCACGAAATACAAATCTTCCCTTCTTTGGTATATATTCAAGTGCACACAGCTCAGCAACCCTCACACAATCCTCAATGATTTTTTGAATTACAATAACACCATGTGAATTTTTCTTTCTCAATAAAATATACAACATGCTGAAGAATTTTCTTGGGGATGCAACAAGAAGCTCTGGCAGAACCAACTATTCAGGGTGGGTGCAATATTAGTCGATTTTAAATCGAAAAAATGTAATTTTTCTACAAGTAGAAAACTACACAACAAAATTTGACTACTCAATTGTTGAAATAAATAAACTTGAGATTTTTCGAGAACATCAGGATTGAAGTACGCCTCTGCTTGTGTGAGGTAGCATCACAATTGTTAATTTTTAGTTTGAGAGCGACCTTCACGGTTAAATAGATTGTGTTAATATCCCGAACAAAGTAGTTAAAAAAGACGAAATGAATACTTCATCGTTGTCGATTGTATACCTACTTGCTCGATTCATTCGTTCGAACAAGTCGAAGGATGCGTTGAAAATTTGATAATTCCTAATAAGCACACATCCTGTTGGGTTATTAGCACTACAGTCAACCAATGGCGGAACAACTAGCAGCCGAATTAAAGTGCTCAAAGAAACAAGTGGACCACTGGAATTTCAGACATTCTTTGAATTTCAAAATCAGATAATTTTCTTGCAAATCAACCGATTTACAATCTGCTTAAGATTCATTGTTCGAAACTCATCTGAAAGTTATCCAGTTATGACATACCACGTGGTCCAAAATATTGTTACATTATCAAAAAAGTTTAGGCGCTCTCGAGAGCAAACCCAAAGAATTTTTTCATCCTGTAAATCATCGTTCTCGAATCTTCAAGACGTCATATCTCGGAATGTTTTTGAAATTTTCCACCTTCCTTATACAGGATGTGAAATATCGATGTTTTTCGAATATGTACCATCCAGCACCACAATTCCTGCCCGTCTCATGTCTGTGGCATTACAATTCGGCTGACTGGGAAGGTCTTCGTATGTTTTTTTCAGCGTTTCCATGTAAGAGAGTTTGTTTCTCCTCAGCAGATCCAACACAATGTGGCGAGACAATTTTTGAAATCATCATGCTGGGGATGCGAACCAACATCAGGAACACGATGACAAAAAAATCCAGACCCTGAGGCTAGAGCAGAATATGTCGAGACAATTCGATCATCAAAGGATGCTCATAATGCCAAAATAAGATCAAAACTTGTTGAATGTCCTGAAACAAATCCCATTCATTTTGGTCTTTCGCCAAAGCTATAGGAAGAAACTCCACTTCTGGCTCATTTCCTCCTCTAACCAAGAAAGATGGAATACTAGTCACAACTGCCCAAGAGAAAGCCAACATTTTTGAGCATTTATTTGCTAGAAATTCCACTCTGGATCCATCGGGAAAACAACCTCCAAACATAATGCCAATTGACAGTAATATTCCCGAGATCACCCATCCCCAACGTAGGTACTATAAGAAAGATTGTGGCAACGGAATCCCACCGATTGTACCCAAAAAATGTGCTCCCGAACTAACGCTGTTCTCTGCAAGTTGTTCAACTTTTCTCACAAATTGGAGATGTTCCCGTCCAACTGGAAAATTGCAAAAGTACAACCATTTCCGAAACGAGCCAAAAATACCCTATCTAGCAACTACAGACCGATCGCACTGCTATCTATTATTTCAGAGATCATGGAGAAAGCCATCAACATCGAGCTCATGAAATACCTCACATATATGGCATCAGTCTATCGAAAGATATGGTGGAACCTTAGTCGTGGAACTTGATATCTCCAAGACATTCGATCGAGTCTGGCACCACGGACTCCTCGCCTAGCTTCCATCGTATCGCTTGCCTCCCCAGCTATGTTCTCTGCTAGCTAGTCTTTTCTCAAACAGGTCTCTCTATGTAGTGGTCGACGTAATTTCATCTGACTCTCTCATCATAAATGCTGGTGTTCCGCAAGGATCAATTCTAGCACCAACACTATTCCTACTACATACCAACGATTTGTTGGAAGCAACTTCATGTCCAGTACACAGCTTCGCAGATGATATAGTACCCTCCATACAGCCTTCTCTTCAAGGGCTCCAATACCAGCCAGGCAAAACAGAAACGAACGAGGGGGAAATGTTGACAACATAAATATGGACTTGGCAACAATTCTCGAATGGGGATCCAATAACTTGGTAGATTTCAATGCAAACAAAACACAAGCATTACTTTTCTCTAGAGAAGCCTATCTCACTGTGCCCAACATAGGCTTGTCAGAAGTAACCATACCTTCGAAGACATCCATTTCGATGCTTGACATTACTATCAGCAATAACCTTCCTTGGGAAAATCACGTGAGATCAATTGCAAGTGCATCCCAAAAACTTGGTTTTCTGTTTCGGGCCAGGAACTACTTCACTTTCAGTCTGCTGCTTATGATCTATAAGGCACAGATCCGACCTGTCCTGGAATACTGTTTCCATATTTGGAGTGCAGCACACAAACATACCCTGAAACTGTTGGATTTTGACCAAAAATGGGCAATTCGTCTCGTGAGTGATGCCTCGTTCACAAACTCACTCACTTCTCCTGAACACCGTAGAAAAGTTGGCGATCTGGCTCTTTTTTATAGATATTTTCATGGACGATGCTCTTCTGAAATATCAACAATTGTTCCTCCCTTGGCACTTCCCGCGAGATCAACCCGTCGAGTTGAGGCTTCGCACCCATTCGTGGTCACTTTGGAGACCTGCAGAACATCTCTTTCCAAAGACTCGTTCATCCAACGAACAGCGAGGGTATGGAACACATTGCCAAGGGAGGTGTTCCCCGAGGCATATAACCTCCAGAACTTTAAGAAGAACAGCAACTCCTACCTTATTTTTCTTGGTTCTCACAATGTTTTCTGAACATTACAGGATATCCCTATTCGGATGGATTGTTCCAGTCAGTATCTCAGAAAAATTTCGTGATTCTCTAGATAAGTCAATTTCAGGGGCAGTAATCATATTGAAGATGAACAAATGAACCTGAAATTAATGCTATGCCGGCAGCTCGGGTTCAATGCATTTTTTATTCTGTTTTCTCGAGTGATTTTCCGAAAAATATCCTTGTTTGGAAGAAGGTTGACCAAGGCCAAATAATGTTAGATTGTTCAGATGAAGTAGTCCACTTTCGTGTGCTGAAGAGATATTTTTCTTCCTCCCTATTTACTGGTGAGGCCGATAGTGATTCGCTATCTCAACGATGATAATTTACGAACAATTTTCTGTATGCTTGCTTCCGCAGTAATTCTTTGTCTCTTAGACGCTAGTTAAAACAAATGGTTTGGTTAGTGATAAAACAATGTAGACATAGTGTGATGTTTTGTCCCATATATTATGTAGCTTGTCTTAAGGTGATGAGGTGAGAAAAATCATCTAGACCACAACATCGCGGCTCTAATCATCCTTGTAAGGAGATGGAACATAATAACGTCGATGAAAGAGCGGTCGATGTGATAACTCTAGACGGCCATTGTTGTCTGTGAATAGAGATTACCCGCGAGAGTGACCGATATCAAGGAGGCTGACAATGCGCGTAACGCAGGTAGCAAGAGCCCAGATAACCGGATGTCCAGTGAAAATGAGCTGTCAAAGCGTGGAAATCGGAAGCACAGAATAACAATATCATTGCATAGTAAAACTCTGAATTGGCTCTTTCAATTTCTTCTTTCAATAACTCATAGAACTAACAGTGAACTTGTTTACCACTATTTTATAGCTATGGAGCTGCCCTAATTGATAGCTGTTCCAGTTCTACTTGTCTCATCGGTCACACTCGGTCTGCTGACTATTCAGAATTCACGTGGTACCACCTACTAGCACAGTGGTGAACTTGCAGTTTCAGTCGTGAGAATGTATTCTGGCAACAAGGGCAGAAAACCCTTCAGAAATTCATTAGCTCTGATTTTCATAATATTTTTTGGAGCGCTGAAAGGGAATCCCTATAATGTTCGAAGTCGTGCATTAGAGTATAGAGAATATTGCTGTATGAAGAGAAACCACAGAACTCATAATCTTTATACTTTACGACTAGAACACCCGATCCTATGATTCCATACCAAATTTCTGAACAAAACATGCGCATTTACAAAGAGATGAAATTATACTAATCTCAGAATTAATAGTAGATTGTTTTATTAGGATCAAAAGTGACACATTTTTTGACAGAACATGGTATTCACTACTAAAATCTGAACATGAAAATGGTTAATTCAAGATTGATTAATGAAAACATCCTGTAACTCATTTGATTGCCAACGTCACCCATTGTCAATGAAAACTGAAAAGCTTCAAGACATAATACGACTTCGCTATTGAAATAATCTTTTCTTATGTTGAAAACGGGAGCAGAATCGGTCCCGAAACGTCCAAAGATGAGTGAAAATCTGATATTTTTTCAATATACCTTTATTTCTCTTCCCCAAACTTTTTTCAATACAAATTGTCACTGACAAGCTAGTGAATGTTTCTTTTAGGCTCTCTGATAAGAAAATTCTTTAAACGCAGTGACATTTTTGGGTAAATCATCTGATTTGTCCTCACTACACGTATAATGATTAATGAATATAAATATGGGATGTGAGGGTTCCGAAGTTAGTCTGATCTGGGGCTACTCTTGACTTGACAAGAACTCGTCGTGATGGTCATTATATATAATGTAAGTTGTTATTGTAGGTCTTGATATTCATTGTTGTTTATTCATATTCGTCATAGCTACCCATAATGTTTCAAACTCCAATAAATATGGTTATGTTTGAATATAGTCTCATACTTTCAGCTGCCCCTGAACTATTAGTGCCTATTTGAATATTACCTCTCGTCAGTCAAGCAAACCCGAGAGCAAACCCCTTATAGATCGATACGAATAGACTGAACCATCTATTATATCGTGACAATAAATTGGAATAGGAATCCGATAAATTGAAAAAAAAAAAACAATTCATTGGAAGAAACGTCCAATATGTTGAAAAAAAAAATCCAATATATTGGAAAAAATCCAATATGCTGGGAAAAAATCCATCAAGTACTGGTACTGGTACTGATGGGGACGTTGGTGTCAGCAACTAGTCCCTAATGGGACCTTTTTGCAAGCCCCAAGTTGTTTTCAATGACTGATGTGGTTCGCTTAAGAGAGCTGGCTAACTTTTCAGGAACCGGCCATCAGCTCTTTCAGAGTTTTTTGGCTGTGTTCTGTAGGCTAGTAATGTACTCACTACCATATGCTGCAGTGGCACACCCACCTACATACACCGTCCTATTTCTCCTCTGATGCTCACATTTTTCTGCGTGTTCTGTGTAGGCTTTGTTATCAACTCCATGCGCCACTTTAGGAGCAGCACTGTTGATTTGAACGTAACAGCGAATCGTGCAGGACTATCCCCAGCAGATGCTCCGAAACTTTACAATATTTAATTCGTTAATGAAATATTGAAAAAAGTAAAAAGTAGTCCATCAAGTAACGGACGAGTCAATTCAAAAGGTGCTAGATGCGATAGGCCATCAGTAGTACTCGGTCGCTGAATATGATCATAATAAATAATAGCATGTCAATGTGGTATATCTCTAAAAACTGATTATGTTAATACAACATATTGCCTCGTCCATACCCCAATTATTCGCGTAGTACACAATATACAGTCAACTTCAGAGGACATGTTGCGATCGGACGGTGTGAACGCACTTAATGAATTGAAACAGTGATCGAGTGTCCTTAAGAAGAAGTCAGTACGCCGGTCTCGATCATTATAAAATTATTAAAGAATGACAATGCCAACGAGAGAAACAGGAAAACGTATTTCGTTCGGTTTTTAACGTGCAATCATAAACTCATTAGCTTCTAGTGACATGAGTTTATAATTACAGACATATGCCCAATGGACGATTCGGTATATCGTTATATTATGGGAAATCGGCAATTAAAAAATGAACCGACGGAACAATCCATTGTGTCATTAAATTTTTTGGGGATCACATGATTACTGTAATGGAGGTGAGAATCACAAAAAATAGATGTGTATCGACTTTCACTTGATGAAAAGAATAATGATAAAAACGAAACGAACAACAATGTGGTGAATTCAAATATAAACAAAATAGAGAAGTACATACATCAGATTTGAGACGCTGTCAAGTATCATCTTCTTTACCTCTACACCGCAGGGCCACAATTTGCAGGGCTAACAAATGGGCCACATTCTATTAAGTAGGTATATTTATTAGAGATGTTGAACAATGCTTTAATTTCTCAAATGTTGATATATATGCGGATGACCTGAAAATTAATAGTAAAATTGAACAGAGATCTGATTACGTGGATATCCAGGAAGATCTTGAAAGACTGCAAATCTTTTGCATTACAGATAGATTATTTATCAATGCGTGTAAATGTTATAATGTTCTATCACTGAAAACCTAAATATCAATAATCATCAGATGATATCAACAACTGAAGAAATACGTGCTCTGGGAGTGATACTAGATGTAAAATTAAATTTTGAATCACATATTACATCAGTTATTGTTGAAAGAGCACTCCGCACTCTGAGATTCATTCTGAAAAATACTAGAAAATTTCAAAATTATTTATCAGTTACCACTTTATATAAATCCTTAATCAGGCTTATCCTTGAATACCGCTCTACCAAAAATTGTTCAACAATTTGAACTAAAGATTCTTCCGCTTCCGATACTACATGAGCTGTGAGAGCAACTTAAGATTCTATGGAATGAGAATCTTGTCATTTGGAGAGACTTTGTTGGCATATTATATTTATTTACAAGATCTTCAACAATCATATTGATTCAAAAGCATGCACTTGATTCCTGAGCTTGAATTGTAGTCCTAAAATTGTTAGGAATAGACTTACTATCTATACCCACCTTTTTTCTCAACTAATTATTATAGTAATTCACCTTGATCTCGAAAGATTCAAGAAACAACCAAGAGAATTCTTCATTATTCAAGATTATTTGGGATATCAATATTATCTCAATATTCGTGTAGTAAGGACAAATCAGATGATTTGCCTCAAAATGTCACTGCGTTTAAAGAATTTTCCTATCAGAGAGCCGAAAAGAAAATTTTACTATCTCGTCAGTAACAATTTGTATTTGAATAGGTTTGGAGAAAAAAAATAATAGTAGATTGTTTTATTAGGATCGAAAGTGACTCTTTGTTTGACAAGCGAATTTTGCATTTGCGAGGCGGAGCGTTTAGCGTAGCCGAGCGAAAGCAAAATTTGCAAGTCGAACAAAGTCACTTTTGATCCGAATGAAACATGCTATTTTTTCAACAACCGAAACAATCAACTCAAATAAACATGTGAAGTGACCACCAATGCCGTGCCATATTGTATGCAATGCAACAAATATTGACAAATAATCCATGTGGTGAGAATATTCTACCTGCATTAACAGCAGGTTAGGTTTTCTAGGATGTTCGAATTGTAGTTTCAATATAAATACAACCACAGAGTGACATATTTGTGTATGGACCAGGTGCTCTAATGGCAAATACCGCGCCAGTGCCAGCTATAGCAACAAGACGTGGAAAATGTTAGGTTAGTGAGCATATCAACAATGATAATAGTGATTATTTATTCCTCTCCATACTACACTGTGTTTGACTTGATAATCAAAAGAAGCTAAACAATATCGTTGTTTGAGACAAAAAAACTATTGCTTGCCGTGATTATTCAAAAACAAGTTATCCATCCCGAGAATAACGAATGAAATACATATCACGCAAGTATTTGAATCTGGAAGGCTTCCCTGATCAAAACAAAAATACACGACTGAGATGTTTATAATTCCAATACTAAACTATAATAAGGTGTATTTATATTTCCAGCATGGGTATGTAATGCCAAATCTGCTGAAATCGGAAACAAATCAGGTATGCGTCTCAACCCAAATAACCAACCGTCACAATGTTGTTTATTCTTGATGACGTCCAGTAGATCCTTTTTAGTTCCTAGGAGCTAAAGTTCAACTTTAGGAACTCACTCACGAATGAATGAATGAATTCTCACTCACGAATGAATTAATTTTTCAAAATTTCTCACACAAATAACAATTGTCATATAATAAACTGTTCCATAGAGTCAAATTCAAAAATATTACAAAACTCAATAATTTAAAATCCACTCAACTAAAAGAAAAATTAAAAACTAAACCAAATTGGATAAAAAACATTTCAAATACTGTAATTCCAGATGACATTTTACAATTTTTAGCCTTAGGACCGAAATTTAGTATCGAACCTGTGATAAAGAAGGACATTTCGATAAAGGACATTTTAGCAGATGTTGATTGCATCACTTCCTCTATCACTGATCAAGTACAGAGAAATATCACTATAGCTAGAGCAACTAACATAATAACAAATTACATTCAAACATCGAGTCAAGAACAACCATCAATTTTTCACAATTTATTAATTAAATCAAGAAAATTTCTCAAAGAAAACCCAAATCTGATCTTAACACAATCAGACAAAGGGAATGTCACGGTTATTATGGAAAAAGAACAATATTTTAACTTATCCAACGAAATCATTACTAATAGTAATTCATATATTGAACTCAATAAAGATCCAACTGCTTCAATACAGAGAAAATCCAATGAATTAGTGAAAACTTTGAACTCCACGAAACAAATTGATGACAGTACAAAAAAGAAGCTCACTAGCTATAATGGAATTTCACCAAAATTTTATGCTTTACCAAAAATCCATAAACCGACTTTATCAGTGAGACCAATAGTGGCATCAATTAGTGCTCCCACTGAGCCTTTAGCTGCATTCTTAACCAACATTTTAACTAAAGCTTACAACTATGACAATGAATACTATATTAAAGATTCTTTTGAAGTATCAGAAAAATTCAACAACATGGGATTACCTCCTGGTTATGTTTTGGCTAGTTTGGATGTTGTCTCTCTTTTTAGCAATGTATACTTAGAAACATGCTTAAGATCAGTACAAAAAAACTGGGACCGTATCAGTGAGTTTTGCAATTTGAACTTGGAAAGTTGTCTAACAATTTTAAAATTCCTTTTTGATAACACATATTTTTCATTTGATAATAAATTTTTCAAACAAGTTTTTGGCACTCCCATGGGTACATACATTTTTTTACATTTATTTACATACATACATTTTTATTTATTATCTCAGGTGATGACAATTTTATAATAATTATTTTATTCACTCCTTTGGACAAAGAAGCTGCACCTAAGCACTGGTTAGTGCTTGTTTTGTGCTATCCTTCTTTGCCATCAGAGCATCTAAGTCTACAAATTCTTGATAACATATAGCACAGTGTTCAGTAGACATGAATATTGATTATTATCATTGACTGATATTGTTGAAGCTGAGTAGAGGTAGTTAAGCACTTGTATTTTATTTGAGGTATAATATTGAGATGAACTATTGTGGTGGGTGAGTGATTTTCATGTTTTTTTTCTCATTAATCTATAACAGTTTAATTATTTCATCATCAGAAGCTATGAACTTTTTCAAAATGACTTTAAATTTTCTAAGTATTGGTATCTCCTTTATATAAACCGGTAGTAAATTATAAAATTTTGGACCGAAATAGAAAATTGTTCTTTGTGTGTGCGTTTTTTTGTAAAGAGGCAAATTGACACCTAAATTTTCATTGAAACGTGTGGGTTTCTTTTTCTCAATGTGATATTTATTTTTATTCGTGTACATCCAAATTAGAGTATGATAGATATAAATATTTTTGATGTTGAATAATTTTGTTTCCTTATAAAGTTGATCTGATGAAAATAATTTATTTTTCTTGAAGATTATTTTCAAAATTGTGTTCTGCATTGATTGAATACTACTCAGAATACTATTGAACATCCCTCCCCATACCGATATGCAGTATTTAATCACTGATTCCGCTAGGGCATGATAGACAACCATTAAATTTTTTTTGTTCAGAATATCTCTAAGTGTGTAGAATTTGTAGGTTAATTGTCTCATTCTTCTGATAATAAAAGTGGCATGCTCATCCCATCTCAAATGTTGATCTACTATCACCCCAAGGTATTTTATTTTTGTTTCTTTATCTATTGTTGGGCAGGTACATGCAATTGGATTCGTGCATTCATGATTATGTATTTTCATTCTGCCTATTTCTGGTAAGTCACTTTGTAATAAGGAAAATGGCAAGAATTTTGTTTTTGTTGTGTTGAGTGTTAATTCATTAAAATTCAAATTTAGCTCCTAGGAACTAAATATGTTGCCTAGCAACATACCTATTTTTGTGTCAGTAATAGAAACGTCAATTTAAGAGCTAATTTTGGTATCATAATGGACGACTTTTGTGTGTTGCAGAAAAAAACAATTATTTCAATTTTTTGTCTTTGAATGGAAATAGGAATAAATCAGGATTCTGTACTACCTGAGTATGTAATTATTCGACCGATGTGTTTATTCATTTTTTGAATCACTCTTGATGTGATTAATGAGGCATATGCGTGATAGCTTTTCCATGGGGGTTGGTTTTTTCGTCGCCAGTCAAGTCATTATTGTCATTAGAGTGGCCGTAATAGATTTTTTCAGGAAACGGTGGAAATTGTTTTCAATTATTGTGTATAAGAATTAACGGCCGGTCGAATTTTCATAACGGAGTTTGTTTTCTGTTTGCACAAAACCCGATCAATCATGGCCAGGGTATACAAGGGGCAAACGAAAATAATCTTTGTGACGTATATTGTTACCTTTATTCCCAAATATAGTAATAAATAGTAGGTCTGTTTTCACATTTACCGTAAGTCCTTGACTAGGAAAAATTTGAAATTTTGACGATTTAGGCAGACCATATTTTGCCCTCACCCCAATACACATGTTTGGTTAGGTACTACTTTTTCACATCATATACAGGGTTTCTCGAGATGAGCGTTAATTATACGTTTCTGGCAAACCCTGAAACAGATGGATTTGGAAATTTGATGGTATATTTGAATTGACAAGATCTACACGCCTGAAATATTTTATATAATGCGGCGTTGCCGCTTCTACTAGAAATCATTAGCATCTTCGATATTGTTGAAAAGATCAAAGATTGATGGTGGGCTTGGTGGAGATGGTGGTGCCAGACATTACAATGTCGGGCATACTGAGTTCCGCCTTTCTAGAGAAAATACAGGATTGAGTTTTGGTGGCGTTGAATTCAACTAGGTTGTTGGTGTTCCCCAGGCTGTGATTTCAGCAAGGTCTTCATTGACAGCATTGATCTGCCTGCGCCGTGAGTTCTTAGTTTCCTGGGAAGAAATGGGAATTCTGGAAGAGAACGCAGTATGGAGGGTACTATCATCTGCAAAGCTGTGGATGGGGCAAGTTGTTACTTCCAACAGATCATTGATATGAAGACGGAATAATGTTGATGCCAATTGCCAAATTTGGAGGAAACGATTCGAAATATACCTCAGAAAATAAAATTTTCGAACCATCAATTAATTATTCTTCAACTTGATCTTCGTGTGAACTTGTATGAACGAAGATCTTCTGATACCTACTCTTTTTGTTGAAACAAAAAAACGAATTGGATGAAAATTTTGGATTTCATAAAAGGGTGCTCATATAGTCTTAAGTTGGTCAGGTAAGTTTCCCAAGGTTCAAAACTGTGTGGAATTTGTCGGTTCCAAATTACAAATTGATTGACGTAGAGCGCACGGAATCCAATTAAGAAGAATTTAATCACCAAAATCATTTAATTTCTCTAATCATAGCGAGCACAACAACCTCCGCCATAATCCAGTCTATTTCATCGAGATCCAGTGATGAACTCTGTAACATCCAGAATATTTATTCTAATATTTATTTCAACTGAAAAATATAGCAATACAGATCAAAAATCACAACAATCTTTTCTCTATCTACAATATCCTCTCTAGTTCTCGTGATTCTCTGTAAGAAAAATTTGAAAATTCAATATTTATATCGCTTTCAAAGTTTGCTTTTAGCGATTAGCTGTTTATTTTCACTTTTTGAATATTTTTACTATTAATATATATGAACCCATATTTTCTGTGATTTTTTTCTCACAATTTTGATTATATTTAAAACTATTGTATCTGTATTTCTGTGGAAGTAAACAATATTATCATTATATTATCATTATTATTTATTCTACTTCACTGGACTAGCACTCAATAGGTATTTTCTTCTCATTCGCTTCATTACTTCCAAAGCATTCCTTCGTCTTAGAGGCAATGAACACATTATCTCGATGAATGGTAATTTTTTTCTAATAAAGTAATAATACAAAACTCGAATTAGACATGCCGCATACGCCTAAAAATGGCCGTACGGTAGCTAATTGCTTTCAATGCCTGGTAATCATGGAATTTTTCGGATGGAAAAGTATAAGGATGGCGATTAAAATAATGAAAATCATCGCCTTGTACGAGATGAATAGCTCAGTGCCGTTACTCGGATTCGATCACAATTAGACAGAATAATTGAAATTGGTTTTTGTGAGAGCCTTTTGGTACTCGGAACACGCGTACACAACAAGATAAAAATAGTGGATTTCCTCATTTTCAATCAACAGGTGACCAACATTATTTAGAGAAATGTCAACCACCTGTGGAATGATTCAAGATCAAAGGTAAATCCATATCAATGAATTACAGGGTGTCCCAGAACAACGTGCAATAAATGCTACATGTTGAACTAGATCGATTCAAATCAACTCAACTACAGTGAATGTATTCCATTGGTGAACCTAAAAAGTCCCTAGAAATTTTTGGCCTTGTTATACAGAAGTTAAAAACCACTCTAACATTTATGAGTGGTACCAACAGATCTGTGTCAAAGCTTTATTAGTTATTCAACACTTTAATTTCTCCAGAATGATAGTTTGTAATACCCTCTGAGTAATCTCAGAAATTCTACATTGGCTGTCGCGCCTTCGTCCATGAGATATTTCATCATCAGAAGAATATGATCCTGAATTATATATGAATGGACAGACGATTGTCTTTGTACCAAAAAATACCAACATTATTACGCCGCAATATAGCTGTTCTATACCATACATTCTTATGATCTCCGAATTATTTTGTGTTCATTATCTAGCCCAATCCTGACTATGAGAAGACTCCATAGAATTGTTCCTAGGTCTTTTATGTATCTGGAGAGTATTTCCCATTCTTTTGAGACCTCCTTCCTATTCAACTCTATAATGGTTTCCCAATCACTGACTGGATGGCGCCTGCCAAGTCATCAGGAGTTTGGATCCCCTCCTGCAAATGGTTAAAACCCATGAAGAGGCAGAAGTAGGAGTTTTTCTTTTTTCAGGGCAGCACGTCGAGCAGCCGACGAATTGTCTCTGATTTTCCACTCCGAGCGCGAGGCTCCGGACTCAGTTATTGAGCTAGAGCCCGCTCGGAGAAAGGCCCGCATCAAAGCTGCAGAAGTGAGAAAGCTACTGCAGCTTCACATGCATGGGCTTGCATTCGGTCTACTTCAAGATCATTGAAGACCGGAGCTTATCCAAAGAATTAACTTTTGAATCTTCTGTAGTAGTCCATACTTTCTGCTTTTCTCAAGTCAGGCAAGCTCAAATAGGAAACAGAGGGGTTCATCCCAGACAGCACTGGATATTCATAGAATATTCTCTAAATATGCTAAAAAGGAGGAGTATATTCCGAATATTCATCGATCATTCCTAGAATATATACATGCCACTGGAACATCTAAAAGGAATATTCCAAAGTGAATAGTCGGACATGTTCAGGGAATATTCAGGTATGAATCTTCCAGGAATATTCCCAACTGAATATTCTCTGTTGTATATCCATGAAATATACCCAACTGAATATTTTGTGCGGTATATTCATGAAATATACCCAACTGAATATTCTGTGCGGTATATTCATGAAATATTCTCAAGTGAATATTCGGTGGTGAATATTCATGAAATATTCCATGAATATTCCTTTGTTTCTCAACACATAAATACCATTTATTATTTCAGACATATGAATATCGAACATCAATTAGATGTAAGGGGATTTTGAAACAAAAAGTGTTTATGATCCGATTTCGAACAATGCTCTCACAAGAACTTGATATGTATAACATTATTCAATTCGATTACTGGCCTAGTGGTCAAGGCGTTGCTCTGATAGTCTTGAGGTCACGAGTTCGATCCCTACTTGGGTCACTTTTTTTAATTTCAGAATATGTTCATTGGAATATTCCAGGAACATTCAGAATGGCATATTCTTTTGGGTATATTCTATGATTATCTGAGGAATTCCCATTCGCATATTTAGAGAATATTCCACAGATATTCCGGAATATTCCAGATTATTTCTAGAATATTCCAATATTCCAAAAGGAATATGATAGGGAGATTCATGGAATATCTGGTGCTGTCTGGGATCATGGCATACCAGGATGGGGTTTTCAACACCCTCGTCAACCGTAGCCGTGTCATGGGTATGGAGGTTCCTGACAAAATTGCAGGGCCAGCCGCAGGGCGCCCGAGACAATTATACACCTGCTATCTTCTTGCACGGTGTTTGCAGTCTCGGCCTATGTTCATAGACACAATGCGGTATTGCGAATGCTCTACTACCATTCGAGGCACTCTTACGGAATAGACGAGACCCCAGTGCTGCCCTTTTCTCCGGGGGATATTGACTACGTTGTGGAAAATGAGAGGTGCCGGATTTATTGGAACTTCTCATTCCCCGCCCTCAGGCAACTACAAGCTAACAAGCCTGATGTAGTCCTCCTCGATCATTGAACCAAAGCGATGTTCGTGATCGAGTTTTCGGCGCCAGTCGAACCGAACATCGTTTTGAAGGAGGAGGAAGAACTGACTGAATATCGAGATCTTCATTTCGAACTCCGCAGGCTCTATCCAGACCATTCTGTGGAATTGGTCATACTGATAGTCGGTTTCCTAGGAGGCACACGACATACGCTGCTCTCGGAAATCCAGAAAATCCCAGCGAGCAGTAATAAGGCACACATCCTGGCTGTTGGAATGCAGAAGGCCGTCATAATGGGATCATTGCGTTTATTATTCACCCCACAGGCTGTGGGGAGTAGACACTGGATTCTATCCAGCACGACTCTGCGTGGCGTCGGAGGCCGCAGGGTCATGACTGGAATAATATAAATTCAAAATGATAATGATAATATTAATAATGGAAATATTGTCCACATACTCAACATAACCTAACCTGACCAACAAGAAGAAGTATTGCTTGTAACTACTCCTTGAAGCAAATATCATAGGAATCAGGACTTGAATCTTTATTTTAGGTCTTTGGTGACTCTTTGGAGATAGACGTATCTGCAGAAAATCTTAATTTAAAGAATTGATTTGTTTGGGAAGATAATCAAGAGAACAGTCAAGGATTGCGTAGTCCTTGACCTCGGAGTCCAAATGAATGTTTCATGATTACCAAGTTTCCAAAATCACCTAACCTGACTTACCACAGGTATTTTAGGTAATGACACAGTAGAATTTTGGTTCGTGTGACCAACAGGTAGGCTCTCTGATTTTGCAGGTGTAATTACATGTGTGAATGTGAAGAAGAATTGATTTATCTGGAGAGATAAGGCAGAATAGTAAGAATATGCCTGTAGGTATAGCAGTCAAGCATTGCCTAGTCCTTGGCACAGTTCAAATTATAACCTAACCCTACCCTGATCTATCGCAGTTATTTTAGAGCGATACTGCGAAAATCCTGTTCACAAGAATGACAAGAAGGGGACTATCTGATTCCACAGATGAGTGTCGCTTCTCAATTCTCCTGGAAGAAAATTTCATGGTAGATATAACCTGGATCCGAATCTTAGGTCCATGATAGATTGTTGGGGGTAGGTGTAACTACAGAAGATGTGAATCTGAAGAGGAATAGATCTGTCAAGATAGATAATCGACAATAGTCAGAAATATGCTTGCAGGTAGCAGTCACGAGGTGGCTAGTCCAAAATCACTTAAGATATAGAAGAAGGACCAGGAAAGCGATACCTAAATAAAGCATCGAAATAGGTATTCCATCCTATTGAATGACTAATTCTCGTGTCAAAAAGTACTAGAACTCATTCCGTTTCCTCTTCATCAATTATTTATGATTATTACTCACACATGTTTATACATGGAAGTCATTTACATGGAATTAAACGTGACCATTTGTAAAAATCAACTGCTACTGTTTACCTCTACCATAATATGTCGTTAGTTAATTCATAGTGATTAGTCAGGCTCGAACTGATCGTACGAATGACATAATTTTATGTTAAATAAAACGGTATAATGTAAATCGTCGTCCAACTTTTAGAATTTAATACGCAATGGCACGCTACTAATGTGGATTTTAGGTGTGTTTTTGGCTCTGACTGCGGTCAAAATTGATACTACTCCATTTGGAGTAAACAAGTGATTATTAATGCAGGGTCTCTCTATCTTTATCTGCAACTGGAGCAAGAGAAGGACACTGTTGATTCATACCGTAATGGTAACTATTAAAAAATGATTTATTTATGTGGACGAATTATTTTGTTCGGTCCATTATTGGTATCACGAAATATACACAATCGACGTTTTCTGTAAAACTAACAGAAACAGTTAGATTCTCAGATATTTATGAGTTTGATGATGATTCTCAGACATGGTGCGAAAAAATCAGATTGTTACAATGTACTTACGTCCCGTATTGGTGGGTGAAGATGATCACAGAAATGGTTCTTCTTTGAAAGTATAACAGTGATGGAAGTTTTTGGTGAATTTGTTGGAATCCTGGCCCGATTGTGCGTCAGAGAAATTTCTGCCATTTCGTTGTTAGAATAATGTTGGTGGTCCTGATCAGCCATTATTAGTTGACATTTTTTCATAGTTCACACTGAGAATTGAACAATCAATGGGCTTATATCACAAAAAAAATTCATTTCATAATTCGATAGAACTCACCCAAACTAGCTCACCACCGCAAACCGTTTCTTGTTGTGAGCTCCCTACGTTTTATAAAAAAATATTGAAATCCCCGATTTTTCGGACCTCTGAAAACGAGGCGATGATGTGACGTCAAAACCCTAATACTGAAACAAGACTATTCCAGACAGAGATGAATGATACATACATGATTTCTCACAAAGCACCAAGATTGGTGAATCGGCAAGTTGATTTTTGGGACATAGATGATAAGAACAAGAAGAAGATCAATTCTAACCTATATTAAGTTTCTGCAACTTTCGAATATTAAATTGAAATATTTCGACAAAAGTATGATTGAGAAATGTTCTGTGCCTAATTGCAATTGCAAAAAAAATCATCATTTAGCTGGGAATTTTGAGAACAAATCTCGCCCCTCACTGGGTAAACACAATATTATAGTAGTAGTTTTGCTTTGCAGAAATTCATATGGAAATTGCTTGAAGAATGAATGATCCATCTCCTAGAAGAACATTCAGGGGGAGATGCAAGCAGTATCTAGTCTTGGGAATAACATTGTTTTATACCAATCAATCATATTGTTGCATAGGTAAACATATCGATCAGTGACTGATTTAATGCGGATTCTCCCTCGGAATCTCCATATGATGGGTATTCTGATGTTAAATATCCTTTCAGGTGAACAATTTTCCAATGCAACTATAATAGGTACAAGCAATGAAAATTGAATGAATATTGTGGAACTTACCTTTCAGATTTTCTATTCCTCATTTCAGCTCTGAAGAACTGTGGAGATTTTCTAGTATGTTAGAGACATAAAAATAATTAACCATTTCCAAATCAATTTTCGGTAGATTATTTGATGAGCCTTTTACAAATCCTGATTCAACGTTCATATTTATATTCAATATATCAATAATATTATTATGTATTAATATGATATAAAGCAAGATTTGGAGGTTAATTTCATTACGTGTCTTCTCTTCTCATTTTAGACGACATAAATAACTTCGGAATCGGAATTCGCGACTTGATGCAAAAGCATCTAAGCAAATGCAGCTCCACGTGAAACGGGTCAACAAAGCAATGTTGCTGCGTTCATGAAATATATTGGATTATTGTGAAATTGTCATGGTGCAAATGGTTTTGAGATTGAGGCATTTCGTTGTTTAGAGATTGTTTATATTCTGATGATTCAACCTACCATCGACAAGTTGAATATATTTTTCTGCAGTAGTGGTAGTTGATATCAAAAGATATTTCAATATCGATTTCGATCTCTCGGATATTTTGTTTAGATGATATGGCAACAGTGATAAGTGTCACACATGCAACACACATGGGTCACTCCAAGGTGGATAGATCTGAGATGTTTATAATTCCTAATTATAAACATCTCAGATAGATCTATCCACCTTTGGTCACTCTATGGGTCACGCTCATTGGTTCCAGGCGAGATGAGGTTTCTACGTCATAAAGAGGGTCCGTTTTCAGCAGGTACTATTATTTATGTCCAAAAATAAAACATTCCAGTTAATTTTTAGATGGAATTATGTCGTCAATCGTTATTTATGTATAAAAGGATCATTATAAACATGGTTTGAGTTGAAAGTTCTACTGAGGTGTACACGCCCATTACAATGATTAGGCTGACAGTGACATATGGGATGAAAATAATGATAATAATGAAAGAAGACAATTGATTTTCTTCGTTTTCGTACATTTTTTGTACGAACCGCTTGATGGGTTTCTTACTAAGCAATGATTGAGCAGAAAAAGTAGTTGATATGATATGATATCTGTGCCTCCCAACTCTCAACAGAACGAAAAAACCTGCAAACGACTTTGATTGTTAGCAGGAGGTGCAAACTAAAATCGACCGATCTACGCTATTATCACCCAAAATCTCCCTGTCAAGTTGAAAATGGGCCATCCTGTATGATGGGAAGGTTATTAAATAATTAACATGAATACGTGACCAAAATATCAACATGAAGGAGGAAGAAACCTGCAGAACACGATAACTCTGATATCTTGGACTATGGATGATATCGTGGGACTCCGAAAGAATTTTTTCAGATATCTCGTAAACCAAGCAAAATTTAGAAAGAAATGTAGTGAGAAAAAAGATAGATAATTGATTTTGTTATTCAAGTAGATATTAAAATATTGTCAGTGGCGTACTCAAAAGAAGTTCTATGGATTTTCTCCAATCAGAATGCTAAATTTGTATCTTCCTGTATATCGATTGAACTGATGAGACCTGTTATCTATGCACACTTCTTATAGTTGACTGCCTCCCAAATTTCAGAGCATTACCTCTCAAGGATTTTGAAATATTCAATAAAATCAGAAAAAAAAATTCTATTCATCGCCCTCTCACGGCCCAACGGTGCATTTTCGTACAGAGGTATGTTCACCCTGTTAAATTTAATGTACGTTGTTCTGGGACACCCTGTATCATTCTTTTTTCGTGACCTTGAAAATTGGAAAAAAATTGATGTTTTTTCTTGCCAATGGCTTGAATGAATGTTTAATAGTTATTTATGTAATCTTTGGAAGAAGTCCATGGTAACTCAAAGTGGAGTGGTGTAGTTCATAGATGAAAACCCAAAGTCATCTCCACAACTTTTATTTAATGATCATAGATCATATAAGGGAACATGTTTCGAACTTTTGTAACCTGACAGACCGTGGGCTGTTCTGATTATGTTTATTTGGCTGTGATCGTCAATAATTAATCGAGAATTGGTTAATTCATTTATGGCTAGGACACCCTATTTGTTGTACACCCAAGTTCTTTTCAAAGTTCGATACAATTGTAGCAAATAAAACACAGAAGGTAGGTAAAGGGATTTATTATCTCCAATAATTGCATAGTACCCAGTTCATAAATCATGTTGCCGACAGTTCGTCTACCCAGTGGCGCGGTCCCTTTAAAAGTGTAGGTACTCCCTATTACATACTAAATACCATATGTTTGTCTCGAGGGACCTATCTCACCACTCGTTCCTCAGACAACAGGGCTCCTAACAAACTGATACGTCAGAACATACTGGAGATTGAGATCGCAGCGGCGCCACATCAGACATTTTAATAGGATAACGGGTGGCCAATTTTGCCCCTCGCCGTAGCTCAGGTATCTTTTTCTTGAGGGCATCTTTTATCAACTGCTACTTTTTTGTTCATATATAGTCCCGCATGTCTGATGAAGTGTCGTACAATCAAAAACCCAGGATGGTATAACATATCCACTATCAGTGCTGAACTTGTATTGTCTCACAGAATTGTCAAACTCAGTGTCTTTCCATCAGTTTTAACAGGGTTGCTGGTTCAGAGTAGGAGTGCTACACGGAAGTACAGCTTCGAAGGGGGAACTTCCAGAAAGACACTGCGGTCGAAATTCTATCACAATGACCAAGCTTGTGATGGGGCGTGATAAAACCAGGAGTGGCACGATAGTGTACCGTCAATAATCCGAACTTTCTGGCACCAGGGTATTTTATTCTTCGCCTGGATTTTTCAAGGTTGCTCTTCGCCGAAGCTCAGACATCTTTTTCTCTTTTGTTTAAAATAGCTGCTACTTTTTTACCAGTCTGCTCGGACATTGACGGGACAAATCATACTCTCCTTTCGTATCAGCACCCAGGTGCGTTTACAGACTCACAAAAACATATTCTCTTATTATGAGAAAGTTCCTCGATACCACATATAGTACGCGGTCAGGAAAACAATAAATAGGGACTCCGCCACTGGTGGTTAAATATACATTTAGGGCCGATATACTCTTTGACATTCTTTCTACCTACAGCACTAAAGGACTTGTTATCGATACCTCCACAGAACAAACCGATTGTATAGAAAAAGACGAATGACAAGTTGCAAACCAAATTTAAATAATAGTGCATTATCAAGCTAATAACAATAAAACATGGGAGAAATATATATTGTTTCGTGATATAAAGAAGAAACATAATTATCGATTAAATTGACCACAAATATGAATATGAAACAGTGTACTAACATTAAGAATGATACCTACTTATTTACCTATTGTCAAAGAGCAATACTATGTCAAATATATATATACAATGTCTATCGAGAAATATTACAGAGTTGTAATTAGTAAGTCAATAAAACCATAATCAAAATGGACGATAATAATACAAGTATAGGAAAAACGACGAGAGAAATATACCCCTTTTTGTTATTGGCAAATTGATAAGTTTAACTCAACCCTTTGTGCATAATTAGGACATAAACATAGTTGAGGGGTACTTCCACGGGCAAATTCGGTACTTAGAGAGATATACATATAGAGGACATTTCACTTTTCCTATAAATCACCCACATTTTTATGATATTTACCGTTTCTATTTACCGTTTCCCTTTCAATATTCAGGTTACTCCCCTCGTGATGATAGTCATTATTCGTTAGGCAATGTTCTATAGTGGGTGCCGGAGGCTTCCCTTCATTATTAGATCCCCATCATATATAAGAAACAAACAATACCGAATTCATCATTGGAAATTCCCCTCAATAGGAAGACAACAGTTAGATGATTTAATTTACAATAAGATGCTTACCTGTAATCACATTCACATGTACTTCTCCCCCAGACCCCACAACCTCTTCGCTTTCTTTATTACTGCCCTTGTTTTCAGGACGTGACATTATTCGTAGATTTGAGGTAATTTACAAGGAATTGAAATGAATTTGACTGACTTGGATATCTGAGCTTGTACAAAATATTATAGAATTAATAATTTGAGCAATAACGTAAAACAGTTTATAGGCAGGTCCACTCACAGCTTACGCTGGTTGCCCGCTACCTATCGCGAATTTTGTTAGTCGAGGAATCGAGTATGAAACTTTCCTCAGGTAGGTCCACCCTTAGCTCACGCCGGTTGCCCACTACCTATTGACAATTTAATTGTCCAGAAATCATATATGAAACGATTTCTTCGGTAGGTCCATCCGCAGCTCACGCTGGTTGCCCACTACCGATCAAATATTCGTTGGTCAAGAAAGCGTATATGAAACGATTTCTTAAGGTAGGTCCACTCACAGCTCACGCTGGATGCCCACTACCTTCGAGAATTTTTGTTAGTCAAGAAAACGTATATGAAACGATTTCTTAGGTAGGTCCACTCACAGCTCACGCTGGATGCCCACTACCTTCGCGAATTTTTGTTTGTCAAGAAAACGTATATGAAACGATTTCTTAGGTAGGTCCACTCACAGCTCACGCTGGATGCCCACTACCTTCGAGAATTTACGTTAGACGTGTACTGTACCAAAGCTCAGTAAAGAATAACCCCTTTCTCAGACACACGTCGCGGTTTTATAGTCCTTCGGTAAAGGATGAAGAATAGTAAATCATGTATGTGGGAGACTCTTCATACCAACCCCGCAACACGGTCTCACGATTCCCGAAGTTCCTTATCTTTATGGTTTTCGACGAATTTCGCTCTCAAGAGTCTATATCTTTTTGTTGTGTCATGTGTTACTTATCGCGAACTTAATTATATACAAATCCCAAACAAATTTTCGTTTCCCGTGAGAGACTTTGTGAAGTAATACGTTCGATTTTAAAAAATAGCATTCGTTTTGTGGATGAATTAGAATAAATTTAAGAAAAAGAATTGGCCAGGGGTCGTTCGATTTCACTTTACATTTTCTTGGCTGATGATGGGCTTATATGAGCCCGAAACATGTTCCCTTATATGATCTATGATCATTAAATAAAAGTTGTGGAGATGACTTTGGGTTTTCATCTATGAGTTATTTATGTATTAAGGGAATTATGAGGGCCTTAATTACCGATGGCCGAGGGACAGCAATTGCCTAAGGTTATTGAGGCTCAGTAATTCCCGTGATACATTGATAATTTTATTTCTGACTGATTTCATTCATTAGATACCTTTCCGATTGGAAGTAAGACATGTTTTTCCGTATAGTTTCAATGTCATCAGAACGTCAGATGATGATCTTGACTACCGCGAATAGGAGATTCCTTATTGCTACGTTATTGCATGGTTGTTGCTATGCATTTCTTATTTAATTTTAGCTAGAGGGAATTATAGCATCTATACCATCCCAAGGGAGTTATGACCCTCATTATAGATATCGTAACTATGACGATATAAGCTTATAATGTCACTGTCAGAAATAAAATATTTTTTCGCCCAATAGAATTTTTTTGGATTTCGCTCGATTCATCCTTATCACGGTCTGTACAGTGTGCTCACGTCCCGTATTTTGACAGTAGGTGAGCAGAAAACCAATGCTCTATTCCAATCATCAAACGACTGGTTCGTTGTACGCATATACCTACGCCATTAAAATAGTGCGAAAAAGTCGAATGCACAATTCGATATGAAACCAATTAACCTTAGTTATGGTCTCAATAAACTTCGAGAATAACACTCTGGTGAATTGGTTTAGCTTTTTTTTCGGAATAAACAACATCACGCTGTTAAAAATAACTCACACTTATTAAGATTCTTCTCATTTCGGTAATAAAATACGGATTTTTATTGGTGTCGAAAAAACGTTCTTACTTTATTATCAGCACCATGTGACGATTGTTAATCAATATTTAAATTAAATTGCTGATTATTCTGAGAAAATTATTTGATGAGTGTAATAGAAGTCGTTATAGGGGCACGTGAGTGCTGGCCAGGTCAAAACGTGCACACAAATGGGTTTTTATAATGAAATATACAGGACGGCATACAATTTGGAACGATTTAAAATCCTACAATTCGAAGAACTGATCTTTTGGATCAACTTCAGTTTCCAACACACAAAACTGGAATGGTTCCTGTTTACGTAAATATTGTGGATTTTCTCTTAATTTTTAGATGAAAAATTACATCTAGATGAGATAAGAAAGTTGGGGTCTTTTCCAGTTGAACCGGAATAAGTGATAAAATGAATATGTTCAGTCAGTAATAGGCAATTTGTAACACACCAAATTTCAAAATCCGACCTCGAATGATTCAGATGTTGAATAAAACAAAAAGAAATTTTTTCTGCTCACTTCCCGGACGCTTTTTCTTTGAGAAAGACGCAACACGTCCAAAACAGTTTTTTTGGACTAGCAGACTTCTTGGACTCGGCTCGGCCTAGAATTTTGTCCACTCGTCCAAAAAACAGTATTTTTCGGACTTCTTAGGTAAATTACTATTTCCTAAACCTCCAGATCCCCTATTAGTGACGAGTATAAAAAAAATTCTTAAAATGCATGTTCGAATCACTCCTGAACCGAAGAATATTAGAAGAAGTAAGCGAAAATTTTCCAAAACATTTTCTGATACGCTACAATAGGTTTATAGCGGCTATATGGATATAGACATTTTGTAAAAAATTCCACACCAGCAATTTTTGA
Organism: Phaedon cochleariae; assembly: GCA_918026855.4. Lineage (NCBI taxonomy): Eukaryota > Metazoa > Arthropoda > Insecta > Coleoptera > Chrysomelidae > Phaedon > Phaedon cochleariae. The sequence goes on along the minus strand of OU896708.1, from coordinate 3,402,095 downwards.
GTAACCCGAAGTTGACATAAAATGAAAGAATATAATATTTAATGCAGCACTTCAGATATTTAAAGGGTATCTTTATTCCATATTTTCGGGTAGAACAGTGGAACTTTGAATCCCTAGGAATTTGAAGTTGATTTCTTTGCAATAAAAGCTGAATTTAGAATGTATTTTCGAAATGTATGTTGCACTTGTGGCTTTCATCATCGAATATACGCTCCACAATGACGATGCCTCAAGCTTTTTTGACTTTTCCAAGAAATATGCTAGCGATACCTTTTTTTCTGTACATTTTTCTACGTTCCGTTCTTTGCACCATTTCATAAGCTCAGAAAACTGTTTTTTATATTGTTCTCCAGATTTTCTTGGTAATAATTGGCCTTAGCTTCTTGAGCTGACTTTTCGATTTGTTCCATCGCGATCAACGTCTTTCAATCATGTAACTTGTCATAACCATCCAAGATTACCCCAATAAACTTAGCAGAACCACTTCAATATTTCAGATTTGCAATAGTACTATAATTTGTTACTAATTTAGTACTAATTTATTATCATATTCGCAAATTTATTACTCTTCATTAAACAGAAAAAACCAACGGCTCTGCTAGCTTTATGTCAACCTAGCAGAACCATAGCTGAAAATTTAATATTTTGAAAATTTTAAATATACCATAATTTGTAACTATTTTATTACTAACTTATAACTATAATCACGAATTTTTTACTCATCATTTCAAGGAAAAAAAAACGACGATTTATCTATCTCGATCTCAACCTAGCAGAACCAAAACTCAAATCACAAGTTTTTTGAAATTCTGTTGTATCATCGATAAGTTACTGATTTATTACTAATTTATTACCACATTCGCAAATTTCTAACACTTCATTCAACAGGGAAAACCAACGGCTCTGCCAGCTCGCTGTCAACCTAGCAGAGCCATAGCTAAACAATTATTATTTTGAAAACTTCAAATATACCATAATTTATTACTATTTTATTACTAACTTATAACTATAATCACGAATTTTTCACTAATCATTTCATGGAAAAAAAAACGCCGATTTGTCCATTTCGATCTCAACCTAGCAGAACTAAAACTCAAATCGCATGTTTTTTTTTTAATTCTATTGAATTAAAAAAATCGGCGTTTTTTTTTTCTTGGAATGATGAGTAAAAAATTATTATAAGCCAGTAATAAAATAGTTATAAATTATCGTATATACTTGAAGTTTTCGAAATAGTAAATTTTCAGCTATGGTTGGGTTAGAGGTCGACATGAAGTTAGCAGAGCCGTTGATTTTTCCTGTCAATGAAGTGTTAAGAATTTGCGAATGTGTGGGTAATAAATTACTAACTTGTTGATGATTCAACAGAATTTCAAAAAACAAGTGATATGAGTTTTGGTTCTGCTGGGTGAGATCGCCATAGACAAATCGGCGTTTTTTTTTCTTGAATGGAAGAGTAAAAGATTCGTGATTATGTTAATGAGTTAGTAATAAAATTGTAATAAATTATGGTATATTTGAAGTTTTCAAAATGATAATTGTTTAGCTATGGCTTTGCTAGGTTGACAGCAAGCTAGCAGAGCCGTTAGTTTTTCCTGTTGAATGAAGTGTTAGAAATTTGCGAATGTGGTAATAAATTAGTAATAAATTAGTAACTCATCGATGATACAACAGAATTTCAAAAAACATGTGATTTGAGTTTTGGTTCTGCTAGGTTGAGATCGAGATAGTCAAATCGTCGTTTTTTTCCTTGAAATGATGAGTAAAAAATTCGTGATTATAGTTATAAGTTAGTAATAAAATAGTTATAAATTATGGTATTTTTAAAATTTTCAAAATATCAAATTTTCAGCTATGGTTCTGCTAGGTTGACATAAAGCTAGCAGAGCCGTTGGTTTTTTCTGTTTAATGAAGAGTAATAAATTTGCGAATATGATAATAAATTAGTACTAAATTAGTAACAAATTATAGTACTATTGCAAATCCGAAATATTGAAGTGGTTCTGCTGAGTTTATTGGGGTTCCAAGATTTTCAGTTGCCGATGACAATCATGATCTGGATCACCATAGTTACTGAGGTCGTTGATATAGTAACAATCAACCTTTTCGATGGTGTTTCAGAAATAGAGTAACTACCGTTTATTAGCATTTGAATTTTTTTTCGTTATTTTTTCTTTAACGTTTCACCTATCCTGAAGTGCATGAAATGGTATATATACACTCCGGGACTGAAGTGTTTTCAAATCCCTTGACAATTTATATCATAAAGAATGGGTGAAAGAATAACTGGACATCAGGTTACTGATGATTTTCATCTAATGGAGAATGCGAATTCTCAATGTATTTCTTCATATTGTACAAGTTGGGGTTGCTTCACAAATAAGGCAAATGCAAAGGTCCGTTAGACAGTTTATTCGCAGCATACACCAATCTAAAATTCCGTAATCATATCAGTCCCGGCACCTTACCCAACCTCAAACAAGCTTTAAATATCAGTCTGAAGAAAAGAATAGTAGAAAAATAGCGACTCCTATACACAATAATAGTGACTTACCTAAAACCAGGCAGCCTGGCTCATAGTAGCACGCTATCATTTGGCAGCTACACCCAAAGTGGCTTCTAACAGCCTTATACGAAGTCCAAGCTCCAGCAGCAAGATCCTCGAGTTTGCAGGAAAAGACGGCGCAAGAACCTACTGCAACGCTTAATAATATTGAAATCTTACTCTTAGCGACACCTGAAGGAGGGTCCAACAAGGTAGGTAACGGCACAGTTGAGAGAATATTAATATTCTCTCAACTGTGGTAACGGTAAGGATGCCAACTGATAGGTATCTAACGCGGTACTTGATTAGCCCGGACATATATCTGTAAGGCAGTGATCTCCGATCGAGGTATTTTGGTACAATATAATATATCCATTTTTTTGTGTTCATACATATATCTGAGAATATTCTTTTTCAATACTTTCACCGAATCAAGGGGTTCAAACTTGAACGATGGAAACTTTCTTTCCACGTCCTGTATGATGAATATCAATTTATCAATAGCAGTATTTTGTAGGCTCTTCAAAATAAAAAGGATAGAAAAAACAATTGAGCACCGTATTCTCGAGTTTGAACATAGCAAATTTTTTATATATACAGTATGTCTCACTTCTAATGGAGTGGGATATACATATACTGAAAATACATACCATGACCGACTAGTCATTTCCAGTGATACACACTGCTAGCCATCAGCAGCCATGAAACCACAGGTATTTCCAGAAAATTATATTAGGAGGCAAGAGAGGTTGGAAATCACTTCGGATAAGAAATCAGGACGTCCAATTCACTGACTATTTATATTTTACTGTTAAAATTCTTAGTTCTGAAACATTAAATTTTGTCTCAGCCTCCAAGGAAGCACTTCTCCGTAAATTACGTTATCATTGTGGTAGGGTTATGAAATTAGCAGGAAAAAGGGAAAATCCAAAGATAAAGTCAATTACCTAAGACAAAGGCGTGCTTCCATAAAGAGTGAAATAAAATTTGATTTTAATTCCATATGCTGGTATAGTTATTTGTTTAACTAGGCAGGAAAGTAGTATCCTTAGCTGGATTCCTAGCCTCGCTACGCTCGGCTATGAATTCAGCCAATCTACTTTGCTGCCGAGTTGAACATATTATTTTTCCTCCGATTGTTCATAATGATATACAGGGTGGCCCACGAGGTTTTGGCCAGTCGATATCTCGAAAACTATTTGAACTACAATTTTGAATTTTTGTGGTTCTGAACAATGGAATGCGGTGACCATTTTTGGTATAAGAGGGTTTTATTGCAACATCGCATTTCCAATCACGTGATATCAACTTCAAAATTTTAAATGGAACACCCTGTATATTATTGCATTTTTGTGAAGACCTTTCCAATGCAAATACTACGATACCATCACTGTCAGGGTTTTCATGTGAAACGGTGACAATATGAGCTGTCAAATAAATAGAAATACAGAAATGTTCATAAAAACCTCTTTATCTTAACTGTTGTGCCGAAAAACCGCTGACAATTATGGTATCGTAGAATTTGTATTAGAAAGGACTTCACGAAAATGCAATAATATACAAGGTGTTCCATTTGAAATTTTGAAGTTGATGTCACGTGATCGGAAATGCGATGTTGCAATAGAACCCTCTTATATCAAAAATGAACACCACATTCCACTGTTTAAAACCACTAAATTTCAAAATTATAGTTCAAATAGTTTCCGAGATATCGACTGGCCAAAACCTCGTGGGCCACCCTGTATATATCTCTTTATTTTTTCCTGTAGTGTTCAATTAAAATAAAATTTGATAGAAATCGCAGTTGTTGGAATGGTTGGTTGCTATGGAAATGACCATAATGATTATAGTTTGACAATTCAAGAAATTTCTGACAGTTGTGCGAAAAAATATCGGTATATTTGAATTATTATAATAGACAGTGATAGCGACCTGGAAGTACTTACACCTCCAGAAATGAGGGAGGTGGCAAAAAATATAGAGTTGAATTTGTTGCCGGAGAAGTCTCGGATGAAATATGAAGGAAATTATGAACGATTTATGGATTATTAATTTTGCTGATACATATCAATCAGCAAAGTACCCACTTTGCTGCCTAGGCAGAAAAAGTAATACTTTGCTGATTGATATGTGTCAGCAAAATTTATATTTGCTGCCAATCGGAGAAAATAATTATTTTTTTTATCAATGTGAATGCCCTCAGACATCATATCAAGAAAAAACTACCTGTATCGCGGGTTGTGGGACGTCCGAAATGAAAAATAAGTCGGTCAGCAGGGCGCAGACAGAAGGCGGGAACCGACACGTCCTCGCAGCGTCCTTTTTTACACCGAGTGATGAATATTTATGGTCGGGACGTGATTAAAAATCAGACGGATCCTCATTAAATCATACTTAGACGATTGAAGTCGGGAGGCAACGTATAATCAGCTGAACCCCGAACAATCGAGATTTCTATAGTCAATCTTCAACGTTTCGATTTTCATCACACCATCTTCAGGATACAGGAATTCAGAAGATAGAATAACCTTGATATCAGAGGCATGAGGTCACATACCCAAGCTGAGTGGATGACCTCAAACTTCTTGCAGCGTATTTGTCAATTTCCACATATGCCAATACCAATACTTTGAATTTCAATAAAGATTACTGAATGTGGTATCTGAAAGTAGAGTTTCGTATTCTTGACTACCGATCCAATTAAATATCAAAGAATTGAGTTAATTGCTGATATTCCTTATCTAATTGGAAGAAACCTCATTAACACGCTTATATTAGCTTGTTTTTCCGAAAATCACGAACCAATAGATGGAGCTATTGAACGTCAAATCAACGTCAAATTTCAAACTGAGTATATGAACATCAAAAACATTGCCGTATGTACCCATTGCAAATTGTTTATTTCGAAATCCTTCTGCAAAATAGTAAATAATAAGTTGACTTCGTGTAATCTTCATAATTGGTTTTCAAGATACATGGTGTTGAAAAAATATATTTTTTACACATTTTTCACGATTATGTCGAAACTACTTGCGACATTGTGCTGAAATTTTGTATGGATGTGTTTTCAAAGCTGACACATCGCATGAATTCGTTTTTTATATTCTTTGAACATTATAGGGATTCCCTTTCGTGCGCACCAAGCGATAAAAAAAATATATAACTTTTTTGAGGTAAGATTTTCCAGTCCAAATTCAATGTGAACTTGAACACCATTCAATTTCACACCAAAATGATGCTCTTGGTAAAACTCGATACTGTGTACCGTTTTCGATATATTTCGATTTGAAAATGCTGATTCAGGTATTAGAATAGGTATCAGAAAAAACAATTATCTATTTATTGGGGACCATAAACATTAACATTATTCTACTGCTGAAGTTAGTGGTAGAACAAAATGACAACAGAAAATATTTAATTAAATTTGACTAAAAACATCTAGTTCGAGTAAGTGTCCGAAATGTCGTCCGTTTTCACGAATACACAATTCGATCATTTTTTCTAAAGAATGCATCAATCTTCTCAACGGTTACGGGTCAGCTATGAGATCATCGAAGTGATGTTCAATTCTTTCTTGCAGCTCTTGACGTTGGTTATCAATAAATAGGTGATAGTCTTTTATAATACTTACTTTTAACTAGCGTCAGTGTTATACTTCAGCATTTTCAAATCGAAATATCCCGAAAACGGTACACAGTATCAAGTTTCACCAAGAGCATTTTTTCAGTGTAAAATTGAATGACATTCAAGTTCACATTGAATTTGGACTGAAAAATCTAACCTCAAAAAAGTTATGTATGAAAGTACTTGGTACGAACCGGGTAACTAGCGCCCTCTATGAGTTTCAGATATAAAAACAAATTCATGCGATGTGTCAGCTTTGGAAACACATCCATACAAAATTTCATTACAATGTTGCCAGTAGTTTCAACATAATCGTGAAAAATGTGTGAAATACCTTGTATCATGAGAACGGATCGCGTTTCGACATTTTTTTAGTGAGCAAACCCATCTTATTCTGCAATGTTCTACCCACCCTTGCAAGGGGGTTAGGTTTTTTCGAAACACCCTGTATGTCGAATTGAATTGAAACTCCGCAGACTTATCAAGATCCGATGACAATAGCATAATTCAATTGTTTTGTTCCATTCTCCTGATTATGATCTTCAAGATGAGCGATTGGTTTGTTCTATAATAAAATGGTGAAATATGTTCCTTCCTATATAGTTTGGATAAAAAGCGTGTTTCTTTTTGGAGTTTTTCAAACAAATATTTATTTTGGAAGAAGACGACAGATTCGATGGAACCCCATCACTTGAAGCTGTAAGAGAATTTTTCTATGACTGTTGAAAAATGGTTCCTTTTTATGTGACAATTTTGTTGGGTAACTGGATGTATTACACAAAACAAGCCACGCCCCGTGTGTAAGAGCCTTTTACTCAACGTCCTATGGCCAATCAGCGACAAAGTAGATTCATTACCTACAAAACAGTTGCCCCAGTTCTACAAAATTGAAATGGAATATATTTTTGAACAAATATGGATTCAGAAAGCGAAAATGAATTCAACTGCACTCCACCGGAGGTTCTAGAAGCTGCCAGTTTGAGTACAATCAGCCTTTTGCCCGAGAAATCTAAAAAAAGGTAAGGTTTACCAGATATTCATGGATTGGCGAAAAGCAAAACATGCAAATTCGTTTTCGGAGAATGTACTGTTAGCCTATTTTGGCGAATTAGCATCCTCCTTGTGGTCACAGTATTCCATACTAAGAAGCACAATTTCGATAAAAAATGATGTGAATATTGAAAAATATTTAAAATTACGGGCATTTCTGAAAAGGAAATCTGATGGATATTTGCCAAAGAAAGCTAAGATATTCACTGCTGATGAACTCAATCAGTTCATCACTACAGCTCCTGATAACATTCATCTCGCAACAAAGGTAAGGAAATTACGTGTTTTTTTAAAAAATTCTTAAAATTTGTCCACTTCATTTAAAAAAAAATGTTCAAGTGATGTTAGAATTCCTTCTGTAACAGGATAGTTTTCGTGGCTCAGTTGAATATGTGCTTGCACATGCATCACACAACGAAATTGGCGTAGGTTCGAATCCCAACTATTAAGTACATTTTGTTTTTTTCTTTTTTTCAAAAAATGTATGGTTTTTTTGATATTTACTATAGTACGAATTATTTCTTACTATAGGTAGAGAATATGATTTCTTATTTTTTTCTAGGTGGCAGCAGTAATGGGACTTATGGGTGCTTGTCGTGCGAACGAACTAACTACTTACCAGATGAAGTGGGACAGCCAAAAGATTGACTAATTTTGATAAGCTATAACTCGAATATTTCTTGGCCGATGTTGGATTTCCAACCAAAGGAAGAAAGCGTCATCCTTGGGTTATGCGTCATCGGCGTCGGTTTTTAATTTTTGCGATTCGTTCTCTATGTACAGTGTGTGAATTAAGAGCCGGAAAAAATTCAAATTTTTGACCATTAATTTGGGAAATGTGAGGGACCCTAGAATTCTTTTCTAGATGTTGGGTGAATGGTTGGTCCGATACCTCGGGACGTCTTTGAGATTTTTTTGATAAATTGCGTTGCTATGGAAAAATCGCCATTTTATGAAATTCCATTTTTATTTCAAAATGTGGCCTTTCCTAGTTGAACAATAACAGCCAACATCTGAACTGCAATAAGGGATATTCCTACTGAAGATAATTAACACCAGTGGCGCGCAAAAAGGGGTTTATGATATTTAGAAACGAAAAATTCGTTTTTATTGGAAAAATTCAACAGTTTTATTGATCGTTACAGTTGGAGAGGTGTCATACCCTTAATTAGTATGATGTTGACAAATTCAGAGGCGTTCAGAAAAGGGGCTTATGATATTTAGAAAAGAAAAAAACGTTTTTATTGAAATAAAAACAACAGATTTATTGACCGTCACAGTGAAAAAGTTGCCATACGTTTAATTAGCATGATGTTGACGAATTCAGAGGCGTGCGAAGGATGATTCTGTAATGTGGACAAATTAAAATTCCAGTCTCATTATCATTGGTTTTTACTTATTCAAGGTGAGCATCCAAGTGATCCATTGACGTATCAAAGAGGATCCATCATTCAAGGCGATTCAAAAAGTTTGATATGGAATCATTTTTAATGATTTCATCAAGTGTTGTTCCCTGTTCGCCCGGCGAAAATTTTCTTGTATCATCATTTATGAATGAAAATTCAGGAATGTTACTCTGGCTTCTGATGTTTCTCGAACCGTACAATTTGATAATTTTGTCAAAAAAAAAATCTCCAATTTTTGCCTCCCAAAAAAATTATCAAGTATTTTTTCTTTATCAATTTTCTCGTCCTGTTTCTGATGAAGAATGTTTTTTAAGATGATTATTTTCTTCATTTTAACTACCCTGACCCGATCATGACACGATCAAGAATTTTTTACTGGGCGAACAGAGAATAACACTTAGCAAAATTATTTGAAATGTTTCCATAAGATGTAAAAATTTCAAATCGCATTAATCAATCAATTAATTGATGTATTAATGGATTCTCTTATTAAATTATGAAACTGAAATTTTAATCTGTCTACGATTAAAGAATCACCTTTTGCACGCCTCTGAATTTGACAACATCATGCTAATTGAATGTATGAAAACTTTTTTACTCTGACGATCAATGAATCTGTTGTTTTTTTTTCAATAAAATCGTTTTTCAAGTTTCTGAATATCATACGCCCCTTTTCTGCACGCCTCTGGATTTATCAACATCATGCTAATCAAGGGTATGACACCTCTTCAACTGTAACGCTCAATAAAATTGTTGAATTTTTCCAATAAAAACGAATTTTTCGTTTCTAAATATCATAAACCCCTTTTTGCGCGCCACTGGTGTTAATTACCTTCAGTAGGAATATCCCTTATTGCAGTTCAGATGTTGGCTGTTATTGTTCATTTAGGAAAGGCCACATTTTGAAATAAAAATGGAATTTCATAAAATGGCGATTTTTCCATAGCAACGCAATTTATCAAAAAAATCTCAAAGACGTCCCGAGGTATCGGACCAACCATTCACCCAACATCTAAAAAATAATTCTAGGGTCCCTCACATTTCCCAAATTAATGGTCAAAAATTTGAATTTTTTCCGGCTCTTTATTCACACACTGTACATAGAGAACGAATCGCAAAAATAAAAAACCGACGCCGATGACGCATAGCCCAAGGATGACGCTTTCTTCCTTTGGTTGGAAATCCAACATCGGCCAAGAAATATTCGAGTTATAGCTTATCAAAATTAGTCAATCTTTTGGCTGTCCCACTTCATCTGGTAAGTAGTTTATATTCGATGAAAATTAAAGACTTTCAAGACCTTGGATCGGCTGCTCTAGTAACAATACCGAATAGAATACAAAGACGAAAATCACCAGAAAATTCAGTCACCGACCGTTTTTATTCGCTTTGTAAAAAGTATATAGAGCTACGGCCGAATAATGTTTCCATCAATTATTTCTTCCTCAACCTCCAGAATGGTAAATGCACTAGTCAAAAAATTGGAATCGATAAGTTCGGAGCAATGGGGAAGCAGATAGCACTTTTTCTGAAACTTCCGAACCCAGAATTATATACAGGACATACATTTCGAAGATCATCTGCCACCATTTTAGTTGACGCAGGAGGTGATTTAACATCATTAAAACGGCACGGAGGATGGAAATCATCATCGGTTGCGGAAGGATATATTGACGATTCCTTCAAAAACAAGATGGATACGGCACAAAAAATTGTTAACTCAATTGGACCTTCATCTTCAAATCCGATGTCTGAAAAGATCGCAAATAATACCTCCAATACTTCAAAAAATAATAACTTGAATCTGGAAATTGATTCATCTTCCTCTACTCCCTCTATAAATATTTCCAACTGCACAAATTTCACCATAAATATTGTAACCAATGAATGAGTTCTCATTATCTTTCAAATTGAAATTGTTCGAAATAAACCATTGTTTTTTCAATAAAATATTCTCCAAATATCTCGTCCGTTTGAATAGTGAACACACAGTCATAGAAAAAGTATAGTATTCTACTTTCGTGTAATGGCTATTACTCACTCGAATGATTACGATGTTCGCCTGCGGCTCACGTCGCAAACTTCATTCTCATGAGTAATAGCCATCATTACACGCTCGTTGAATAATATACTATTCCTGACCTGTTGGGATATCAACTGAAAATTCAGTTTTCCTTGGTTTCCATACGAGTGTGCAACGATATCGAGGCTATCCCTTCTTCTGCTCATGATTTTTATTCTGAATGCGTTCCACGCGATAAATCCAGCTGATTCGAAGATGCCCCCTAATTAATTAATCAAAAAGTCGAGGTAATTACACCTCCGCATCCAGCGTGCATAACACGGATTACGTAATTAGAAATTTAAAAAATGACAAAAAATTCAGTTTAATAACGAGTTGGGCCGTAGCAATTACCAAGGCTGCTGCAAATCTTAATAAGCAATTAAAAAATGAGTTTTATTCCCACGTTCAAACGGAGGTCATAATATATACAGGGTGTCCCGAAATTGCTGGAACATAGAGCTACCACATGTAGAACAGTTCAAAATGAGTTGATTGGACCCAACTTATTTCCATGAAAAAAGTACCGTTTGTCCGTGAGACAAGTCCAAAGTTTACATAAAAAAAACACATTTGTGTACGATGATCAAAAATGAGTCAAACAAATTGGATGAAATTTGACAAAAGTGGATTTTAGAGGAAAACCCTTCTTTCAGTGATCAATTGAACCCGAGACAAATTGTAGAAGGGTTGAAATCACTCTCACCCCCTGATTTTTTTTTTCAGAATATTTTCAGGGGTGCGGATGAGGTTCTCAATTTTTTTTTGTCAAGTTTCATCCAACTAGTTCCTCTCATTCTTGAAGAGCATACAAAAATGTGTTTTTTTATGTTAACTTTGAACTTGTCTTACGGACAAATGTGTTTTTATATGTTTTATATGTTTTTATATAAATGAGTTGGGTCCAATCAACCAATTTTCCAATGTATTATACGTGGTAGGTCTGGGTCCCAGCATTTTGGAAAACCCTGTATATTTTTCAATCTGATTAAATTTGCCCTTCTGTTTGTAAGAATGAAATATCATCTCGCAAATGAGAACTGAAAGTGAAATATTATAGAGGAGCTCAATCAAAATGAGATATTGATAAGATACTATACAGTGTGTCCCACTTACCATGCTCACCATGGGTATCTTTTTAACGGTGAGAGATACGAGGTCGGTTAAATGACACCAAATGTGGAGTTTGTCAAGGCCAACTATAATGTGAAAAAATATTTTGATAAAATCTATTCGTTTTTGTTTTATACGCAAAAAACAGATTTTGATCATTTTCATGTCTCCTCCGTAACTTCTTTATTTATGAAGATATTCAAATAGGAATTTCACATTCTCATGGCAGTTTTTCAAAGTGATTTCGAAAAAAATATGAAATTTATACCAACTCTTTGACTTAGTTACAAATAACTATTTTTCTCTTACAGATGATATGTCGCAGTAATGGTTTTGTGTTGATAACAACGGAGTTATCTTCATTTATACAAAAATAAAAAATTATTTGGAAGCCGCTATCTTGAAATAATAAATTTAACAAAAAAATCATGATCTCCGACCTCAAAAACCCCCACTAACCAATTTTGAATGGAATCGGACCAAATCTTGTCCGCCATCTTGGAGCAGCCATTTTTTTCAATTTCAACAAGAATTTCATAATGTATTGTCACCGAAATTATGAACACCTGCCAAATTTCAAGTTAATCGGAGTTATGCAATTTTTGTTGAAATTAAAAAAAATGGCTGCTCCAAGATGTCGGACAAGATGGCGGCTACCAAATAATTTTTTGTTTTTGTATTAATGACGATAACTCCGTTGTCATCAACACAAAACTATTACTGCGACACATCATCTGTAAGAGAAAAGAAAGCTATTTGTAACTAAGTCATAGTGAGCTATGGCCTACATTTGAAAAACTAAAGTTGGTGCTGATATCTCAAATTCTAGAAGAGTTGGTATAAATTTCTAATTTTTTTTTCGAAATCACTTCGAAAAACTGCCATGAGAATGTGAAATTCCTATTTGAATATTTTCATAAATAAAGAAGTTACGGAGGAGACATGAAAATGATCAAAATCTGTTTTTTGCGTATAAAACAAAAACGAATAGATTTTATCAAAATATTTTTTCACATTATAGTTGGCGTTGACAAACTCCACATTTGGTGTCATTTAACCGACCTCGTATCTCTCACCGTTAAAAAGATACCCATGGTGAGCATGGTAAGTGGGAAACACTGTATGTACAGGGATTAAAACAGTATTACCCAGGGACCAAAAAAGTATATCCCGAGGCTTCAGCCGAGGGGATATAAGGTATAATAATAATATTCATTACTACCAAGGTGTTTATTGATATTTTCGACCACTATTTATTTATTTATTAATTTATTATATTTCATCCCTACAGACACACAGGTCTCTTTACAGGGATAAAAATGTTAATCAATATACTAATACATTAATACTAAGATATAAGGAAGGTTCTAGATGTAGTTGTATGTATGTTGAATCCAACCTATAAATTTGATAATAATAACAATTATGTCTAAGGAAGAGGGTTAAACATTTTGTATAGTTTTTCATAGTACGCATAGAAGTCAGTCTAGTTCAAACAGAGATATTTATGAGGTGATGTGTAATTGCTGATCGAAATGCATTTTGTGAGGTTGTCCATTCTAAATCTAGTAAGGCGTTGAATTCATTTGCTAGCCTCAACATGGCCACAAGCGGGGGTCTTGTAGTAAGCATAAGAGGAATATTAAACATTGCAAATGATCGTGTTCTTCTTGGGGAGATATGGAATCTTATTAGTGAGAGTATTTCGAGTGAATTGATTTTGTTATTCAGCAAATTATGCAAAAAAATCAAAACAGTAAGATTTCGTCTATTTTCCAGTGACATAATTTCAAATTCATTTCTCAACTGATACGATCGAATAGTTTTATAGTCTGCACGTTTTTTATATTTTTTAAAATAAATGAATCTCAGAAATATGTTTCGTATTTTCTCTAACTGACTCAATCTAGTGTGGTATTCTACAAACCATATGTGTGTACCAAATTCTAATTTAGGTGTTCGTTCGAACGAGTCTTTGGAAAGAGATGTTCTGCAGGTCTCCAAAGTGACCACGAAGAGGTGCGAAGCCTCTACTCGACGGGTGAATCTCGTGGGGACTGCCAAGGGAGTTACAATTGTTGATATTTCAGAAAAGCATCGTCCATGAAAATATCTATAAAATAGAGCCAGATCGCTAACTTTCCTACGGTGTTCCAGAGAAGTGAGTGAGTTTGTGAGTGAGGCATCATCCACGAGACAAATTGCCATTTTTTAGACAGAATCCAACAGTTTCAAGGTATGTTTGGGTGCTGCACTCCAAATATGGAAACAGTATTCCAGGACAGGTCGGATCTGTGCCTTATAGATTATAAGCAGCTGACTGGAAGTGAAATAGCTCCTGGCCCGAAACAGAAAATCAAGTTTTTGAGATGTACTTTGAGCAATTGATCTCACGTGATTTTCCCAAGAAAGGTTATTGCTGATAGTAATACCCAGCATCGAAATGGATGTCTTGTCTTCAGAGGTATGGTTTCTCCTGACATGCTTATGTTTGGCACAGTGAGATCGGCTTTTCTAGAGAAAAGGCATGCTTGTGTTTTGTTTGCATTGAAATCTACAATATTGATTCTTCCTTTTTCCTGACACAGAAAAAAAAATGCGTATTATACCCGGGGAAAATATTAGATTTTACCTCACGGTTTTTTGTCTTCCTCGGCTACGCGTTGGGAGACAACACAACCTGGAGCTAAAATCTATAACTTTTTTCCCTTGTAAAATAAATAGCTATCAAAACTGGTTTCGGGAAAGACAGGGTTGAATATCTCAATGACGAATTGCTTGTTGGTGCCATCGACAAAAATTTCCGGAGTTTGTTAAAAAGTCTTTTGTCGCTTAGTTGGTACTCGATACAATGAGAGCGTATTCAGCATAGCAGCATAGTTCGGCAGCTCGCTTAATAACAATAAATAATCGGTATTAATTGGTTTGATATATTGCTGACATTGCTGGTTTTTGTTGCATTGTCCTTTGTGTGAAATAAGACCCGCTTCTTGTGTACCTGGATAGGGAATGTGTTGTTTGAACAGTTGCGTATCTGGAGAATGGTCTTGGTAGGGGGTGAAACCCCTAAATCAATCAAAATAATTCATTGCCGAAAAAATTCTCCTTACGGTTGCGAAAGCAGTTGAAAAAATACTACAATACCATGTATAATTTCCAATAATTATACGAGGATATGTATAGAGTGATTCCACCAATTAGAAATTTAGAATCATTTCAATTTCCATAGTAACCAATTCATATTGTTGCACACAAACAAAGCGCGTTGTCAAATTTTGACGTTCGTTCAGAAGTACTCATAAAATAATCGCATCAAATACAATTCGAACATCGAAATATTCAAGGTGATACATTTCAAACTTCCTGCTCAATGGAAAAGAAAGACCATGATTAACTTTTACGATCATGTACATACAATTTTTTTTTATTTTTTGTTTTTTTCTTATCGCTTGGAGCGCACGAAAGGGAATCCCTATAATGTTCAAAGAACATTGTGCGTTCCTAGGGAGGATAGGGATAGGAGGTAGGTATTGGAATTTTTTTTGAACTTCTGGAGATTATATGTTGTTGGGAATACTTCTTCAGGCAATGAATTCCAGAGCCTAGCTGTTCTATGGATGAAGGAGTTTTGATAAAGTGCTGTTCAACATCTTTCGATGTTGACAACGAAAGGATGTGCTGACTGGGCTTGTCTAGTTCGTCTGACTGGTATCGCTAATGAAGGGATGATAGAAGAGATTTCCGAAGCACATTTCCCGTGGAGTGTATCGATAGGAAAGTGAAAGGTCGCCGACCTTTCTACGGTGTTCCAATGATGTCAAAGAGTGAGAGAGTGTGGCGTCACCCACCAGGCGGATGGCTCTTCTCTGGATGGAATCTAAGAGCATCAGCGTATGTTTTGGTGCTGAACCCCATAGGTGGAAACAGTATTCTAGAACAGGCCGTATCTGCGCTTCGTAGATCATGAGAAGCTGTTGAGGTGTGAAGTAGCTTTTCGCACGGAACGAGAATACGAGTTTTTGTGAAGCAGCTTTTGCGATGGATCTGACATGATTATCCCATGAAAGAGTGTTGCTGAATATTATGGGTTAAAGTTGAAATCAGCATATTTTATTCAAAATTTCGAAAAGCCAGATATGAAGGTGGAGCCGTGACGTATTAGTCCCGAACTGTAGTTATCTCTCTCTAATACCTTGCCATCCTGCAGTGTTGCAGTATGATTGGTTAGCTCAAGGACAATAGGCGTGTTGGGATTAAACGTCACACCGCAAGCACACCAATAAATTGACACCATTCCAAATGGAGGAAGTGTGTGTTCTGAAATGAACATATTTTAATTTATTTTTTTATCGTCATAGTATGAATGGAAAATTCAAAATGATATCTACTGCATTGAGAAAAACTGGTTAATTAAATCGTCTAGTTGGTATTTTTTTAGTACCGATAATTAAAAATATTTGGAATTTTATTAACAATGACAACGTATCCTTATTTCCTACAAATGACTTTTCTATTTTTCGCCAATTATTTGTCATCAATAAAAATACTATTTGTGACAGTGACAGTGTTGTCTATTCAGTCAATTAAAATTTCATATTGGGGTTAAAAAACCTCATTCTGGGGTTACTAACAACAGCTGACTATTTGCCACAACTGATGACACATTTATCGTAAAAGGTTTATTATTATTCATAGCAGAAATTGTTTAGCCATAACTAATAATTTTAGTTGTACTGCGTCGTTCGGGACCGCCTCGCGTCTCTTCGGGACCCACCGGCAAAAATTGCATCTTGCATCTGTTTGTCTTTCTGTTTCATCATTTGAACCTATATCTTGATAGTGGGTAGATCGCACGGTCGTCGAGCTTTGAAAAAATAAATAAAATAATTGTCTAGTGTAGCCGGGAGCGTCGTGTTCTTGCTGGTTCACTGCTCTGTGTGTTTTCAAATCACTGTTTTGTGTTTTTTTGCCCTTCGCGCTGAGTCATTTGGCATTTGGTTGGCAAAATAATAATTCGCAGTTTACCATCGTTATCTGTGTGTCACTAGTTATCAGGTTCAGGTACCTATTCACAATTCAGTTCGGTTTACGACGGGCGACGGTGGGAAACGTCAATCCGACGTCACGTGTACACGGTGTATATTTATAATTCCCTCTCTTTTTGCTGAGCTGTGGCCTGTGGCACTTACGGTGTGTGGTGTATTCCTGTTCACGATTCCATTGGAAATTGGAAGGAAAATGGCATACAAACTGTTATTATTAGAATGGGGCCTTGATTTTAATTGATATAAAACTATTAAGTTGCCAGAATAACCAAATTATTTTTCAAACGTTACTAAATCACTTTTAATAGTAACTAGATTCCATTTCAGTCACAATTAAATATTTAATTTGCAACAACACACTCACTATTAACGTCAGAAGAAATGAGTAATTGCTCCAACTGGGATAATTTGTTGTGATAACAAACATATATTGAAACAGTACTAACAATCTAATTGTCATAACTATGTATCTTGATTGTGGGAAATAAAACTTGGTATTATTCCTTAAAAAGGCTTATTAGTTACCACAACAACGTCGTAGATGACTCAACTAAACTTTTCATTTGAGGCAAATAGGCGTTTCCAGAAAAACAGAATTAGTTATGGCAACAACTAATGCTTGCTGTCCCCTATCGTACTAAAAAATTTTTCTGTATTTACTAATTTTTTAGTAACGGCTACAAATTTTTTTCCTCAGTGTGAGAGTGTCATCATCATGCAAGAAGCTATCGATGTATACAGGATACAGTTTCAGTAAAATATACTATTACAGAAGAACTATATAGCAATGATGGTAGGACAAGGTATGAAAACGCTCTAGTTCTTATAAAATATGGATGAAGATCGCCTGTAAATATTTTTCTTGCAGCGCTACTGCTCCTGGAACGGTGTTAACTTTTTAACCAAACAAAAGAATAACATCTTGCATGGAGTAGATATTTTAGTCTGATAATTAAAGGAGATAATTATAAAAGCGTAATTATTTTCTTCATGAAATATGTGTTTTTAATTGGCCGCTGCCATCGTTTTTAAAGCATTCCTCGAGGAGATTTGCAAATTCATCGTGAAGTAGGTATTCATCAAAGCATGCCACGAAAAAGATGCTGATTCTTGTTGGATCCAAAGGAGATCGACCATGGAATAAACAGTTTTATGCAAAAAAAAATACAAGACAATTTCGATTAGTGTGAATTTCACCTGATACATGATTTTCACAAAAAAAAGGGATTTCCACTACATTTTACATTCATGATTCTGAAATGCCAAGTCTGTTCAACTGATGCAAATATATATTTTCCAAATTTTTCTGCAAACATTTTTAATTCTTCTGGGAATGATTTGGTCAGTTCTACGGAAATATGAAATTTATACCAACTCTTCTAGAATTTGAGATATCAGCACCAACTTTAGTTTTTCAAATGAAGGTCATAGCTCACTATGACTTAGTTACAAATAACTTTCTTTTTCTCTTACAGATGATATGTGCAAGTAATAGTTTTGTGTTGATAACAACGGAGTTATCGTCATTTATTCAAAAACAAAGAATTATTTGGAAGCCGCCATCTTGAATTTATGAATTTTAACAAAAAAATCATGATCTCCGACCTCAAAAACCCCCACTTTGAATGGAACCGGACCAAATCTTGTCCACAATACATTATGGAATTTTTGTTGAAATTGAAAAAAATGGCTGCTCCAAGATGGCGGAAAAGATTTGGTCCGATTCCATTCGAAATTGGTAAGTAAGGGTTTTTGAGGAACTCCGTTGTTATCAACACAAAACTATTACTGCGACATATCGCCTGTAAGAGAAAAAAAGTTATTTGTCACTAAGTCATAGTGAGCTATGACCTACAGTTGGAAATCTAAAGTTGGTGCTGATATCTCAAATTCTAGAAGAGTTGGTATGAATTTCATATTTTTTTCGAAATCACTTTAAAAAACTGCCATGAGAATGTGAAATTCCTATTTGAATATTCCCATAAATAAAGAAGTTACGGAGGAAACATGAAAATGATCAAAATCTGTTTTTTGCGTATAAAACAAAAACGAATAGATATTATCAAAATATTTTTTCACATTATAGGTGGCCTTGACAAATTCCACATTTGGTGTCATTTGACCGACCTCGTATCTCTCACCGTTAAAAAGTTACCCATGGTGAGCATGGTAAGTGGGACACACTGTATATGTGTTTTGTTTATTCAATTACTGATATTTTTGCAAGAATAAAACATACTATATTTGTTTAACATAAGTTGGTGGTAATAACATGCCAGAAACTAGGGAAGTCTAAGCAGAAGAGCAACGAAACCTCTGGTGTTATCACATCTGAAACTACGAGTTTTAAACCAAATACATTTTCAAAACCGGAATAACATCCCAACCGAGACGATCTGAATGGAACCTAAGATGATGCAGTTTTTAACAATGAATAATGCACCTGATGTCACTCCAATTTCTGTCGTGTCAAGTTTGATTGTTGGGTAATGTTCACGCGTAAATTAGCAAGATGGCCAGTTTTAGGAAAATCTTGTCAGAAGAAACCACAAAAAATTCAAGAAATTCAATTCCGCTAACTACCAGTAACACAAAATCATCAATAAAGGTAATCATTATTGTTGATTATATACAACTGTTGTATGAAATATTCATAATATATGTACTCCCTCAAGCAAAACGGTAGTCATTTTCACACCAGTGAATAATAGCAGTGGATAACCATAATTCACTTGTCTAGAGTTCCTAGGGTATACGCGATATATAAGGAACTTTAGACCAGTGATTGATGGTTATTCACCGCTATTATTCACTGGTATGAAAAATGGTTATCGTTTTGCTTGAGGAAGTACAACAAACGTGGACAAATAATAAATATAACATATTGTCAAATGAATCATGATAATACAGTTGTTGAAAGTAGATTTGTCGAAGAGAATTGTAGTTGTGGATAAGGTATAGTGTTTTTTTATGTCCTGGTTCCCAAGAAAAGGGATATCCTGTAATGTTCAGAGAACATCGTGAGAACCAAGGGAAATAAAGTAGGAATTGGTGTATATCTTGAATTTCTGGAGGTTATATGCCTCGGGGAACACCTCCCTTGGCAATGTGTTCCAGAGCCTCGCTGTTCGTTGGATGGACGAGTCCTTGGAAAGAGATGTTCTGCAGGTCTCCAACGTGACCACGAAGGGGTGCGAAGCCTCAACTCGACGGGTTGATCTCGCGGGGACTGCCAAGGGAGGAACAATTGTTGATATATCAGAAGAGCATCGTCCATGAAAATATCTATGAAATAGAGCCAGATCGCCAACTTTTCTACGGTGTTCCAGAGAAGTGAGTGAGTTTGTGAGCCAGGCATCACCCACGAGACGAATTGCCCTTTCTTGGACATAATCCAACAGTTTCAGGGTATGTTTGGGTGCTGAACTTCAAATATTGGAACAGTATTACAGGACAGGTCGGATCTGACTGAAAGTGAAATAGCTCCTGGCCCGAAACAAAAAACCAAGTTTTTGGGATGCACTTTTGGCAATTGATCTCATGTGATTTTCCCAAGAAAGGTTGTTGCTGATAGTAATACGAAGCATCGAAATGGCTGTCTTCAAAGGTATGGTTACTCCTGACAATGTTGTTGTTGGGCACAGTGAGATCGGCTTTTCTAGAGAAAAGGCATGCTTGTGTTTTGTTTGCATTGAAATCTACCAAGTTATTGGAACCCCATTCGAGAATTGTTGCCCTGGAAGAGAAGGCGGTATGGAGGGTACTATCATCTGCGAAACTGTGTACTGGACATGAAGTTGCTTCCAACAAATCGTTGATATGGAGTAGAATTAGTGTTGGTGCTGGAATTGATCCTTGCGGAACACCAGCATTTATAATAAGAGAGCCAGATGAAACTCCGTCGACAACTACATGGAGAGACCTGTTTGAGAGTAACTAGCTAGCAGAGAACATAACTGGGAAGGCAAGCCATAATAAGATGGAAGTATTCTAGTATTCTACACGCATAATATAATGAGCTATTATTCACTCAGGTTTATTTTGCCACTCGCTTCGCTTGTGACATGAACTTAACCTTCGTGAATAATAGCCCTCATTATATGCTAGATGAATAATATACTATTATTTCTATATTGTCGTTGATTTATCTTGACTGAAAACACTCGAACTGTTGATGAAAAACTTTTCTTATTTCCTCCCTCCCGGAGTATACGAATATATAGTCCATATTTCTACCATCTTCAGATGTTTCAAAAGCATTTGTTTCATCCAATGTAACAAACTTTTGAGCAATAACTCAAGAATATCCATTATTCACGGTCGTACAAAACGCAGGTATAATACATAAAACATATTTTTCACCGATATCAAAATATTTTCAACACAAATGCGGACTTATCATAAACGTGTGCAATCTGCCAGGTGGGTACGCCATGTTCGGTAACAGTCATCTGTCTTGCTGAAACGCCATGAAATATGAACACACGATGGTCTTGTTACTTGTCAAATGACATTAAACGGAGGGGCAATGCAACGTCTGATGCTGAATCGCAGGGTTTTCCATTTTTTTATTCGATAGTGCCCATTACATATCTGTGTTACATTGACGCACGAGTTTCATCAGAATTTACATCTTCTGATTATTTTGGACTGTGTTTCCTTGTTTATACACACAGTGAGACATTTTCAGGTGTAATTCCAACCGAGTGGATTTCAGAAATAACTCCGGTTGAATCAACACTTGATTAGCAATATTGAATCAATACTATTATTAATTCGATAATACTGTGAACAGTGTTATCAATTTCGATAGAGGTATTATTCAAGTTAATGCATGAAATACACTAATTATATGAAATTAACACCTAGTTACACCCCTGACCAATCACGAATAAATCGAAACCATTAGATTTGAGGCAAATATAATTCACTCATTGTCTTGCATTCTCCCATGTGTGAATAAATAATGTTGCTGATGTTGAAATTACCCCCTGAAAAACCCAAACTCATTGAATAATGGCTAAAAAATGTATGGATATATCATCTTCCACGAATTACGGTATCCAGATTGATAGGTGACAATAAGAACGGATGATTTCGTGAAAATAATGCATTAAATAAATTTCAAGTTGACTCATCAATTATATGTGATGATTTTGAAATTGCGAAGCTATATTAGAGTACTTATATCGAACCAGATTGAAACATAAAATTGAATATCAAAGTATAAATTTTATGCACAGAAAAATATTAAGTCAATATCTTGATAGATGGCGACACTAGCGCTACTTCGACGCTCGTTTCTCGAAGGCCTTCGAATACTATCATCTCATCAGAGATGTTTTGTAGCCCAAACCGAGGTCTACGAGAAATCTTGGAATACGATCCCAGATTTCGAGAAAGGCACAAAAGACCAAAACAACACACAGGTGAGTGAATTAGACGACTGAATAGCAATATCCCTCTATGACACATAAACATGAAGGCAAAGAGAGACAATTGCAAGCTATCCAAAAGGGCACTTCCTTAACAAGCCCCAGAGAAGACAAAAAACAAAGCGATGATTACACTTATTGTAAGTGAAGCATTCCAATTGCACACCAACGAGAACACTGACTAAAGCAGCTCTGGAAGCCGTGAGGCTGAGCTCAACACAACACTAGGATGGGTGATCCAAAAGATCAATGTTGCCTAGACATGGACAAAGACAGAAAAACCAGACGTAGGAAATGGCACCAAAAAGAGAATGACATAAGGACTACTCCAGGAGGAGTAGGGGTTGGTTGGCAAGATGTTGGCAAGTCTCAAGGGACACTCATCCAGTAAAACGGATGGGTATCTTTCGAAATGAAAACCTCATGGAGAAAGGTACCGGGGATGTTTTGTAAAGTCTCAACTGCAACTACAGTGGATCATTTCATACACTGAATACTAATGTTAGTATATAGTGTAGTAGATATGCGATAAAAAATGGTCTCAGATGGAGATAATTCCCACAAATTTTTTTTTTGCTTTTCTCAGTTCAGAATGCATAGAATAACACATATGGGAAAATAGAGAATGATACCTTTGTGCCAAAATAAAAATACAGTGTTTCCAATATTCGTTTATTCGTTAATACTTATGAATCATAAACCTAATGGAAATGACATATTTGGCAGAAGTTCATTCATCATCTTCAACATCCTCGATTGGAATATTGGTACCTTCCCGAACAATTATTGCTTCCGTGTCGTCGACATTTACATCTGGTTCCACAAGGTTCATCTACTTCAGTTTTGCGAGTACTTCCGTACGTCATCATATGATACAGAAAATCCAATCTTATGAAGTTCATCGACAAGTAACCGAGATCGAAAATCTCGATGATACTGAACACCAACACCCATAGATGAATTGAGGAAATTATTTCCACCCCAATTCCTCCAACTGCTCTACTAATATCAGAGTCATGTTAATCAACATTCAGATGCAGACAAGAAAGCACATCTTCTCAGCGTGATAACACTCAATAAGTGTGTTTCCACAACAGGAAAATATCCGAAAAACATTCGCATAAAAGCGAAAACACAACAGATATAGTGTCAAAATAATCACCAAATGATTGAATAGCACCACTTTGGTGTTGACTAACACGAGCCGATCGAAGTATCACTAGGTACTCTAGTGTAGTTCTTGGCTGTATGTAAGGACGAATGACACCCTATGATGGTGTTGAAAGTTTCAGTGTTGAATCTCACTAAAATGATCATGACCTCGGGGGACACCCAAGGGTGCTAGCTGGTGTGAACTAGTGTTATTTTATTCTCACTGCGCAGTGTTTCAGAATTCAGTATCAAAATTTCAGGGACTTCATGAAATATGAACACAGTCAAATGGCATTGAATGGAGGGGAAATATATCCAACGTCTGATCATGAAACACATCTTTTTATTAGATAGTGCCCATTACATATCTATTCTGTATCACATTGACGCACTGGTTCCATCATTATTTACTTCTTCTGAATTTCTGGGACTGTCTCTCCTAGTTTATACAGGGTGTTTCAGAATTCAGTATCAAGATTTCAGGGTTTTGTTGTTCAGCTCAAAATAAGACATTTTTTTCCTATGGGATATGTTCGATTTATATCAGTCATCTGTCTTGCTGAAACGCCATGAAATATGAACACACGATGGTCTTGTTACTTTTCGAATGGCATTATATGGAGGAGAAATGCACCAACGTCTGATGTTGTATCACATCTCTTCATTGGATAGTGCCCATTACATTATATCTGTTACAGTGTTGCGCGACTTTAATTAGAATTAATTGTTTCTTAAGATTTTCTCGAATTTTCACTTTTCGTTTCTATAAAATGAAGAATAAGAGTATCACTTCATTAGACGTGTATAGTAAGGGCACTTCCGATGATTTGCTCCAATCTACCTTCATTCAAAAATGCCAGAGAGTCTGAAAGGAATTCAATCGATTGTTGACATACGTCAACGTTTTCATGTATTTTCCTGAAACTACTATTGTGGGTGATGAATATTGTACTCAAAACAATGTCAGCCGTTTTAGGAGTTACTACAAGCTACGGCTGAAGATGGACTTTAATAAGTTCGAAACATGTCCCTTTGATTGATGTACATCAGTATTAAAGTAGTGGAGATGACTTTGAGTCTTCCTTTTTGCTTTTGTTCAATCATGTTTTCGTTTCATCACATTCGCTCTCAGTATATTCCTCCAAGATATTTTTTATCTAAACCTGCCGGAATTTTTCACTCGGGCCAAATACCTGATGGATGACTCAAAACGAACTACATCTGTCACCGTTCTGCATCAACCCATCACCACCATAACTGCTCAAGTTGGGCACCAGATTGTCACCTGTTGAATTTCCCGTATCCGCAAATATACAAAAATCCAGAAATATTTGTTTTTTTGAGTACTATTTTCCGACTTGTTAGGGCGAACTAGGAAGCATAGATTATAATTATTCGAGTCACCTGTACCTGTATCATAGGGTGACTCACATAAATACATTTCATCAGCTGTTATGGGTTCCTAGGCAATACTTCCTCAAAGAGCAAGGCGGGACCAATAAGCCTATTAATTCTAATGCCCAGTATCATACAACTGATGGTAATAAATTCAGTAATAATCTTCGTTCATCTTCGATCAAGAGTCAGTCGCTTAATTAGTCCACTATACAAACCAGTGTGTCAGATTAAATCAATAATTAACATAATTTGTAGCCGGTAATTAAATTGGTGAAATCTGTCTAGGAATGTTGGACTGCACCGGATGACACTCTATATATGAAGTATAACCCCCATAAGGCTGAGTTTTTATTCAATTTCCATGGAATCTGTCAAAAATTCCAGAATATATTCATTATTCTGCAAGAACTTTCTTCTTACTAGAGTTTTTTCACAATTTTCCTTGTTTCTCCAGATATCTAACATAATTAATTTTGGTGCTACTCCATACTTGCTTATGATGTTTTGCGTGTTTCTACCACCGTGTGTTGAGTTATCGACCCCAATAGTCATGTTTATGAACTCTTTTAGCATATGATAAGGATGTTGGTGATCTTCGAATTATTTGTTTTTCTCGAAAGAAGTGTTTTTGAGAGAAAAAAATAATGAAATTGGGAATCAATCTGCTCCTAGATCATATGATGATGAACTTGCGGAATGGTGACAGTGGATATTGAAGTCAATAACTCGACACAAATGAGATAGACATTTGCAAAATATAATAGGGAATCCTGACATCACAAACAAGTATGGATAGAAGCACCAAAATCAATTTTGTTAGATATCTCGAAAACGAAGAGGAATAATAAAAAACTGCAATGAGGAAGAAGTTAGATAATCAATGTTTTCGTTCATTGTGATTTTGAGATTCTAGAGAAAAGGCATGCTTGTGTTTTGTTTGCATTGAAATCTATCAAGTTATTGGATCCCCATTCGAGAATTGTTGCCAAGTCCATATTTATGTTGTCATCAACATTTCTTCCTCGTTCGTTTCTGATTTGCCTGGCTGGTATTGGAGCCCTGGAAGAAAAGGCGGTATGGAGGGTAATATCATCCGCGAAGCTGTGTACTGGACATGAATTTGCTTCCAACACATTGTTGATATGGAGTAGAAATAGTGTTGGTGCTAGAAATGATTCTTGCGGAACACCAGCATTTATGATAATGTGTGTTCATTAAATTGGTATGACATGGTTTTCATGCACATTCATGATAGTGAATTGCCCTACGAATTTTACAGCAATTGAAAGATTTCAAAATATTCAGGAGAATCTGTAAATAAAATTATTTTCATCGCCCTCTCAAGGCTCAACGCTGCATTTTCGTATTGAGGTAAGTTGATTTCAATCAGTCTATTTTGGTCTCTAGTTCCCCCTGTAGAACTCATGGTGCGTTGATCTGGGATACCTTGTATATTATCATGGAACCTCTGTCATGGAATATTTACTAGGTTTTTGACAGAGTAAATACGATGTCAGGATAAAAATAGGAAGAACGATGGTGAAAATTTCTCTTAGTGTATATAATACCTACTTTGCAAGATTCATTGGTGGATCGGGGTGATCTTTCACTGTGTATATGTCGACGTCAAACAGTGAAATCTGTCATTCTCTGGAATGCCTAGACATTTCACGTATTGCCAGCAAACAGCGTAACTCTAAATTTCATACACCGTTTGCCTAATAGTTTCAGGCATTCCCTGTAATGACGGTTCATTTAAGCCGAGAGTTCTGTTCTCTCAGGTGATTTTGTGAAAAATATACTTCCTAGAAGGAAGATTCATTTAGGCAGAAAAATGGTCTCCCTTCTTCATATTTTGTAACGGCTGAAATTGGAAGTTATGCTGTTACGCTGTTTGCCGGCAATACGTGAAATGACTAGGCATTTCAAGGAATGACGAATTTCACTAATTGACGCCGACATATATAGCCATTCAGAGTCACTCCTGTCATATGTATTTTTTCAAGGATCTAGATTCAAATAGTATATAAACAATGAATTAGCGTTCAATAATTCATTTATTCTCGTCTCGATGTTATGTTCCGCTGAAAATCTCCAAAAATCCTCTTGGATACCAAATGTATGCGATCCTTTATTCTAATTTCTTCGATTGAAGGACCGAGCTAGATTGATTTGAATTGATTGACATCGGCCGTTTGGTGAGAATTTGCAATTCAAATTCTCGAATCGAATGAAATGAAAGGGATTTTTGCGAAGTTCTATAATTGGGTTTCGAGGTTTCGAATACAGAATGAACATTGAGTATGGAATAATCCATAACAAGAAACTTTTTATTCCGTTATATCTTTTGTGATAAATTCTCTAAACTATAGAATTAGGCATTGCAGTCAGAATGAATTATTAATTTATGTGGGACATTGAATAAGACGTCAGACGTGATATATTTTTTATGTTATGGAATATCGACTCAAAGAAATTAATGGGTTGAATCAACGAGAAAGACTATATGAAAATGGGCCTACCTAGTTTAATAATTATATCAACCAGCGACCAATAGTTGAATACATTGAGTCACCATACTAATTGAATTATTGTTTTAATCAAGAAATTTTTTTAGCAACCAGTTTTTAGTCTCATAACAAAGAGGTATATTAACCATTATGTTTGTCCCTATACTTTTATTGGTCATTTTTCAGGATATGTATCACTGAATTGAATGAAAACAATTCATTTTTGTTGACATAGAATAAAGAATACAGATTTTGAATAATAGTAGATTGTTTTATTAGGATCAAAAGTGGCACTTTGATGGACAACCAAATTTTGCATTTGTGATCAGGGACTATAGGCACGAATTCAATACTACCCAGAACGTGGATGCCGTGCAATGCAACAAATAATCCGTGTGGTGAGAATATTCTACCTGCACTTACAGATCAGGTTTATTCAATTTTCAAGGATGTTCGAATTGTAGTTTCAATATGAATACAACAACAAAGTGAACTATTTGTGTATTCATATAATAGCAAATACCGTGCCAGTGCCAGGCATAGAAAAAAGAAGTGGAAAATGTTAGGTTAGTGAGCATATCAACAATAAAAATAGGAGATATTCAATTCTCTCCATATTCTACTATGTTTGACTCGATAATCAAATGAAGGTAAACTATATCGTTGCGTGGGGCAAAAAGGTATTGCTGGCCGTGATTATTCAAAAACAAGTTATCCAATCAATCAGATTCCGAGATTGAAGAATAAACTACAGATATCAAGAAAGATTGTGAATCTTGAAGGTTTTCCTAATGGAAACGAAAATACTCAACTCTATGAAGCCAAAATCGGGAACAAATCAGGTATGCGTCCAAACCCAAATAACCACCCATAACAATGTTGTTCATTCTTAATGACCTAGTACATTCTTTTTAGTTCCTAGGAGCTAAACTTCAACTTTGGTTCCTAGGAACTGACAGTGTTCCCTAATAGCAACATATCTATGTTTGTTTCAGTACGTCAATTCAAGAGGTAATTTTGGTATCAGAATAGGTGACTTTTGTGTCGGACGCAGAAAATAGTAGATTGTTTTATTGGGATCAAAAGTGACACTTTAAGCGTTTAGCGAAGCCGAGCGAAAGCAAAATTTGCGAGTCAAACAAATTCACTTTGGAATAACCGAATGAAACATGCTATTTTTTTCTGCTATGTGCAACCGAAACAATTAACTCAAATAAATATGTGAAGTAACCACCAATGCCGTGCGATATGTATGCAATGCAACAAATAATCCGTGTGGTGAGAACATACTACCTGCATTAACAGCAGGTTCATTCAATTTTCAAAGATGTTCGAATAGTACTTTCAATATAAATACAACCACACAGTGACATTTTTGTGTATGGGCAAGGTGCTCTAATGGCAAATACTGCGCCAGTGCCATCAGGGATAGAAACAAGACGTGGAAAATGTTAGGTTAATGAGCATATCAACAATAATAATAGATATTATTTATTGCTCTCCATTCTCCACTGTGGTTGGCTTGATAAACAAATTGAGGTTGACAATATCGTTGTTTGAGACGAAAAACTATTGCTGATTATTCAAAAACAAGTTATCCATCCCGAGAATAACAAATGAAATGCAGATCAAGCAAGTATGTGAATCTTGAAAGCATTCCTGATCAAAACAAAAATACTCAACTAGAATAAGGTGTATTTATATCTCCAGCATGGGTATGAAATGCCAAATTTGCCAAAATAGGAAATAAATCAGGTATGTGTCCCAATCCAAATAACCAACCGTAACGATGTTGTTTATTCTTGATGACTTCTACTACATCATTTTTAGTTCCTAGGAGCGAATGGGCAAACTTAGCTCCTAGGGACTAAATGTGTTGCCTAGCAACATACCTCTTTTTGTGTCAGTAATAGAAACGTCAATTCAAGAGGTAATTTTGGTATTAGAATGAACGACTGCAGAAAGAAGCATAATATGCCTAACTATATGATGATCTGCTACAAGGCTATCTTCTGTTGAATTCGACAGCAAATTCTACTCTTGCCTCTGAAATTCATAATAAGATTGTGTGTATTTTCGTCGTCCAATGCTTTGTGATAGGGAGTTTTAATTTTATTTCTCGAAATTTATTCATAAATATATCTCTTGTCGGGCAACGAAAGGAGAGAAAAATCCGACATTAATTACAAAGCTGCATCAGCAACCGTTTGGGAATTCCAGCACGTTTACCAATCAATGTCGCAAGTCATTATATCGCAGGTATAATAATTTTCATACCCGATAATTAAAACTCTGATGATTTTCACGCTAACAATGAAATTAAAATTAAAAATCGGGTACAGCCGCGCTTCTACAACATGTTATAATCCAGTTTTTTTAATGGAAAGTGAATGAAGTAGATATACGAGGTATCCATTCCTTAGAGGAAAGTGAAGAATTGACTAGGGAATTGGGATAAATTTCATTGTGTTCCAGAAGCATGATGTAATAGAGTTTACATATTGTATATCTTCATAAGTTGAAGCGATCTATACAGTGTCATTCATAAAGTCGGCATCATATGGGAAAAACTTTGATTAATGACTTATTTTGAAATTCGAGTTGGACGTTGAGTTTTGCTTCAAACAAGATGAAAAATGGCTTACTAAATCGGGGTCACGTGACTTTCGCTACATGTCAAAAGTGACATTTTTTCAAATTATTCGCAGAAAGTAGGCTTATTTGTTCTGATATCGAAAAAGTTGACTTGAAAAAGTTGTTTCTATTTAAATTTTACATATGTGACTCGGATTTTATCTTTCTATTACATTTTTTAGATTTCGATATTTTTTAAAAAATTTCGAATTTTCTGTAATATTAAAAAAATTGTAAATTCGATAAAACTACTTCATACCAGTAGCTTCATCATGCTACTTAATTTCAATTACTGATTATTACCAATTAACGACAAACATATGATTTTCTTCAGAAAATGATAATCTCCGCTTCAAAATTCTGTTATGTTTGATGCAAACATAACATCAAAATTATGTTATGTTTGAGTGAAGCATTTAGAAACGAAATTCATTCGAATTTATTTTTTCAGTACTGAAAGGATCAGTTCAAATGAATTTCGTTTCTAAATGCTTGACGATATATCAACTTTGCATCAAACATAATAGAATTTCGAAGCGGGTATTATCATTTTCTGAAGAAAATCATATTTCTGTCCATAATCAGTGATAATAAGTAATTGAAAGTAACTAGCATGAAAAAGCTACTGGTATGAAGCAGTTTCGTGGAATTAACAATTCTTCAAATATTACAGAAATTTCGAAAAATTGAAAAAAAAATCAAAATCTAAAAGTTGCAATAGAAAGATCAAATTCGAGAAGCATGTGTAAAATTGAAATAGAAACAACTTTTTCAAGTAAACTTTTTCGATATTCGAACAAATAAGCCTACTTTCAGCGATTAATTTGAAAAAATGTCACTTTTGACATGTAGCGAAAGTCACGTGACCCCGATTGAGTAGGCCATTTCTCATTTTTTTGAAGCAGAACTCAACGTCCAACTCGAATTCCAGAGAAAGTCATTAATAAAAGTTTTTCCCATATGATGCCGACTTTATGAATGACAATGTATATGGAGAACTTAAAGTAGCACCATTCTGAAAATTCGTATTTTCAAGGAACACCTATTATTCGACAAAATTGTTGAATTGATTCTGATTATTTAAATTCATATATTCAAGTTCTTCTACAAAAAGTGACATTTTTTCAAATGGATACCCGACTTTTTCCTTCTCATAATTCAATTCTACTATGAAAATGAGCCCTATAGTAATTCCAGGATGGAGTAAATGCTGGAAGATTCATTCAGGCCGAGCTAGGTCAGATTATTTAAAAAAATAGAAGTCCTTCATCATGCGGAAAGGATATACCTCTTCCTAATAAATATTTTCTGTATTTTGGGCTGAGTAAGATTGTTGAGAAGAAATAGTCTCCTTTCTTTTTCTATCTCATATCATCTATACAGGGTGTCCCGAAATCAGCCTGTCAAACTTCTCCAGCGGCTTTAACGATCAAAATTAGGAAGAAAGGTTCCAATGAACTTGAGACGAGAAATGTCTCACGGCCCCCTGAAAGAGGCTCCTGAAGGTGACTTTTCTTCAGTATTTCCGAAACTCCATGTGATGAAAAGAGGCAATTTGGTGCAAAACTAAACTTTCCAAGCCCAATGCAGTGAGAATAGAATCATTTCAAAACCTCACTCAGGGGAGTATAATACAGGGTGGGACTACATAGAAAATTTGCTAAACATTTTTTGGATGCATATTTCTTGACAATTTAATCTCGGATTATGAAAATTCACACCTCTTTACAGAAAAATGGTACTCCAGTTCCGTAACGATAAGATGTAACATTTTCGAGGGAAAGCGATTTAAAAATATTGTGACATCTCAGATATTATGCATAACATTGCAATGAGTCGTAGTGGAAATGAAAAAAAAGCACAATCATTGAAGTAGTTTTTTATCATTCTTTTTCTATTTTTCTCGATTTTATGGTGAAAAGATAATTGATGATTCTTTTAATTGCACTATTATTTGAAATTAGCAACTTTATGCATAAGATGTGAGTGTATCAATATTTTTAAATCGATTTCACTCGAAAATGATACATCTGATCGATGCGGAACAGGAGTACCTTTTTTATGTGAAACGGTGTGGATTTTTATATTCCGGGATTGAATTGTCAAAAACTATGAACACAAAAAAGTTTGAGCAATATTAGATGTAGTCCCACCCTGTATTACACACTCCTGAATGAAACTTTGGAATGATTTCATGTTCACCGCATTGAGCATGGAGAGTTTAGTTTTTGTAGCAGATTTTATTATTTCATCACGTGGCGTTTCGGAAATATTCAACGAATATCATCTTCAGGAGCCTTCTTTCAGGGGCCGTAGCTCCGTTAGCAGACATTTATTGACTCATGTTCATTGAAACTTTTCTTCCTATTCTTGATCGTAGAAGCCGCCGGTGGGCAGTCTAATTTCGGCACACCCGGAATATTAGGCCGAGCTATATAAGTTACATTAGACAAACTAGTCTCCTCTCTTATGCAGAAAGGACGGTTCTTTTTGAGAAGAAAACCTTTTTCATGTGATAGTAATTGAAGAATAAATAATATTCTGGCACTAAAGATGAGATGAATATTGACTTGGGGCATTTTTATAGCACCGAATACGAGTTTTGAACCTCCCTGTATATTACATACATTTTTCAATATCACGAATCGATTTGTACGATCACCTCTAGTTAGAAAATTCCGTCATTCTAGGTTCGATGATAACAAAGATGTCAAATAGAAGAAAACATACCCTTAAAAAACATTTTCGGACACCGAACGCTATTCTGGGACACCCTGTATAGCCGAAGAGGAAACCAAATCCAGCATCAAATAGCCGATAATTAAATGCAAGAGCAGATGCTGTGTATGAATCATATAGGTACCTGACCTCTTCAGCAATATGTTTTTCAGTAAAAGTTTTTAATTGACTCATCTAATGCTTCCTTCATTTTTGTGGAAACATGCGTACCTACACAACTTCAATTACTTTACGTTGGGAAAAAGTGAAAGCGGAAGACAGCTGATAGGTGACAGGTGACATCTAGCATACTGGTGCAGAGTTTATGCAAAATAATGACAGATGTTGCTAGCGAATCAGTGAATATTTACTCCAACGCTATAAGTATTCATGCAATTCATGAGTTTCCTACACTGCTCCAAAATTCAAGAGTAGCAGTCAGTATATACACCGAGAGAAATATCCATTATAGCTGATGTTATACGAAACTGTGTGAAACCTTCAAAAGATTTCTGACGCCAGCTTAGTTCCTTTTTCCCTGTAATCCAGTCCAACATTTTAAAAAAATCATATGAATGTGAAACTACCCTTATATGAGAATGAAATGACGCTCATATGATGATAAGCAAGTATATGTATCAAAGATGGTGCAACAGATTATTTTTCAGGGACACAAACCATTTCTTTAGGAGTGCCACAGGGCAGTGTGCTTGGTCCCTTATTGTTTATCTTATATGTAAATGATCTAGGTGATGTTGTCAAGTGACCATCTATGAAATTAACAAACTATGCAGATGACACAAACATTCTGATTGTTGACAAGTGTTTTGAAGAATTAAGTCGAAAAACTGTAGAAGTTACTTCTCAAGTCTCCAACCGGTTTCATGAGAATTCTCTACTATTAAACATCACTAAAACAAATTGCATCCTCTTTAGACACAGCAGATTTTTTCAGAAAACATAAATTTGACTGACAGTGATATTTCATAAGCCAACTCTGCGACATTTCTTGGAGTTTCCATTGATAAACAATTGGGATGGGTAGACCATGTATCACTGCTCTGTGGTAGACTCAGTAATTCCAGTTATGATCTGGAAGCACTTAGGACAGTAGTAGATCACGATGCTCTCAAGGCAGCTTACTTTGAAGATTTCTTTTCAATCATGTGTTATGGTATAATCTTTTGGGGTGGTTTACATAGTCAAGAAGTATTTGTGATTCTAAAAAGGCCAATTCGTATTCTGGCTAGTTTGAAAACTTCAGAATCTTGTCGTGGCTATTTTGAAAAACTCAATCTCTTGACATTGCCTGCTGCATATATCCTTGAATGTGTCAATTTTGTATACAAAAACAAACATAATATATTCAATGATTCCTTACATAATCATTCTCACAATATGAGACGGAAAGAAACATTTTCATTTCCACTACATAAGACATCCCTTTTTGAGAAAGGTTGTTATTATCAGTGCTTAAGGTTCTAATATGCTCCCAAACGATTTCAAACAAATCAAAACCTTCACTAGTTTCAAAAAAACCATAAAATCAATATAAGTCACAATAGAACCTTATAAAATAGAGGATATCAATGAAGCAATTATATCCCTTTGTCTCAATAAGGGAAGATAAGGAAATTATGTACATCTCTCAGAGGCTTCTTGATTTTTATAATTATTTGTATTCTACTGTATATATTTGACTTGTATTGAACATAATGAATGTTCTGTCCCCAATACTGAATAAATTTTATTCTATTCTATTCTATTCTAATATTAAATAGTGATATTAGAAAAATGAAATAATACTCATATCAACATAATTTGCTTTCAATTTGATAGTTGAATGATTGGCATTTCAGTATTAGGGTGATTCATGTTTTTTTCCAGAATAAAGAAGTGAGTTGAAGATCGTCGAGAAATATTGAAGACATATCTACTTAGTATAAAATATACTTACTCCCAAGTAGAGTTTCTCATTGAAACTACAGGGCATTGAAGTGCATCACACGGGCGAGATACAGTACACAATATCTCAATTTGCCTATGATTAAAATGCTTCCAATTTGGAGTATTAGTTCTTCTTGTTACTACCTTGGATTATTAGTTAACATGGTAGCCAAACGAAATTGGGGCGATTTAAAAAAACATGCACCCCCCCTATACTACATCTTTCAAGTATTATTGAAGGTCCGGCAACATTGCAAAAGCCATTGCATGATATACCTCCGGTGCTTGTGATCTCGCCGAAAGCAAACGCTTGGGTTGGGGTTCCTCTGATCAATGATTTACAAAAGGTTCAGGCAAACTTTGGAGCTCAATGTCTCCCATGCAAAATATTTTTTTGACGAAAATGTATTCGTACGTTTCGATTTGTTTTTTCGTCTCCTATCCATTTCATTGATCGCTCCAATTCCGAAAACATCCAGTATATCCGGAAAAAAAGGACTCATTTGTTTCCTGTGGGATATAGTTATTTATTATACGAGGGAATAAAGTAGAAGATTTTAGCTCCGTGAGCTAAATCTAATAGTTTTCCCGTGTATAATACACTATTTTTTTCTGTGACAGAAGAAAGGACGAATCAATATTGGGAAGATATTACATTATTTCGAAATCTGAAAATTATCGACGTGAAATTTTAAGTTTATAACAGTAGGGATACCTGCGTTGTAGGCTCGGTTGTAGGTATCTTTATCATTCTTTTGAAGTAATCAAATATCTGATGTCACTTCTGTCAGTCTAATTCTGTGATTTGATTTCAAGAAATTGCGAATTTAGTGGTTGTTTAATAATATACGAAACCGCGAAGTCGAATGGAAGATAAAAGGACTTGCAGTTCTTTCTGGGAGACGGTATTATTGACTCATTTTTCGGAACTATAGCACAACAAGAGTACCCACTTTTTTCCCACGGGAAAACAGTAATTTATGAAAAGTTACATTTTATAACCTGCCAACAGGGATGAAATGCCAAACTTTTTTCCTGTCACAGAAAAAACATTATATTCTGGGAAGAGTGACTTTTCGTAACCTGTCAACAGAGATGGAATGTCGAACTTTCTTGTCGTCACAAAGAATTGTAAATAATTGTCCTCTGAGAAGGAATCGTGTAAATTTAATGCACAGTAGAACTACCTGTTCATTAGTAGTTAAAACTAATAACACACGGCTCGTACATCTCTCACCTGACTGTCATCTTGAGCATAACTAATTGCTTAATCAATTTTTTTGGTAGCTATCCGTCCGTCATTAAAAGTCAACGGAAAAAAACGCGATACTAATTATTCTATGAAGCATCCGTCACCTCAATTTCTTTTCCACAGTGACGTTACACATTAATCGAGAATGAATTATATCGATGGAGGAATCCACAAAAAATATTACTTCAATCAAATCTGGAATAACTCAGTTAGACAATATACTCGATATATATAATAATTTCGATGATGCAGAAGTCGACTGTTCTGAACGTCAACCAAACCATGCGATTTTTCTTTGCACGTCCGGCTGTAGAAGTGGCACCGAATATGGCACTTCATCGCCCGGATTCACGGGAGTGAAGTAGCACTATGACTTAGTTACAAATAACTTTTTTTTCTATTACAGATGATATGTCGCAGTAATTGTTTTGTGTTGATAACAACGGAGTTATCGTCATTTATACAAAAACAAAAAATTATTTGGAAGCCGCCATCTTAAATCTATGAATTTTAACAAAAAAATCATGATCTCCGACCTCAAAAACCCCCACTTACCAATTTTGAATGGAATCGGACCAAATCTTGTCCGCCATCTTGGAGCAGCCATTTTTTTCAATTTCAAAAAAAATTCCATAATGTATTGTCACCGAAATTATGAACACCTGCCAAATTTCAAGTTAATCGGAGTAATGGAATTTTTGTTGAAATTTAAAAAAATGGCTGCTCCAAGATTTGGTCCGATTCCATTCAAAATTGGTGAGTGGGGGTTTTGAGGTCAGAGATCATGATTTGTTTGTTGAAATTTATAAATTCAAGATGGCGGCTTCCAAATAATTTTTTGTTTTTGTATAAATGCCGATAACTCTGTTGTTATCAACAAAAAACTATTACTGCGACATATCATCTGTAAGAGAGAAAAAAGTTATTTGTAACTAAGTCATAGTGAGCCATGACCTGCATTTGAAAAACTGAAGTGGGTGCTGACATCTCAAATTCTAGAAGAGTTGGTATAAATTTCATATTTTTTTCGAAATCGTTTCGAAAAACTGCCATGAGAATGTGAAATTAGTATTTGAATATTTTCATAAATAAAGAAGTTACGGAGGAGACATGAAGATGATCAAAATCTGTTTTTTGCGTATAAAACAAAAACGAATAGATTTCATCAAAATATTTTTTCACATTATAGTTGGCCTTGACGAACTCCACATTTGGTGTCATTTAACCGACCTCGTATCTCTCACCGTTAAAAAGATACCCATGGTGAACATGGTAAGTAGGACACACTGTATATATAAATATTTTATCAATATACAGTAAATACATGTCTAAAACAGTCGTAAATGGAATGTTGTGATGTATATTGGGCGTGAATTGCTTTTTATGGACCTTGCTGTAGCTCAGCCTCTTAAGCTGAGGTCCATAAAAGCCTAGTTCATGTCCTTGCTGTATAAATAACTTTTTTTTTCATGTTTTTGTTTCCACGAAGAGGAATATCCTGTTCAGAGAACATCGTGAGAACCAAGGGGAATAAGGTAGGAATTGGTGTTCTTCCCAAATTTCTGGAGGTTATATGCCACGGGGAACACCTCCCTTGGCAATGTGTTCCAGAGTCTCGCTGTTCGTTGGATGAACGAGTCTTTGAAAAGAGATGTTCTGCAGGTCTTCAAAGAGACTACGAAGGGGTGCGAAGCCTCAACTCGACGGGTAAATCTCTCGGGGACTGCCAAGGGAGGAAAAATTGTTGATATTTCAGAAGAGCATCGTCCATGAGAATATCTTTAAAATAGAACTTGATCGCCTACTTTCCTACGGTGTTCCAGAGTAGTGAGTGAGTTTGTGAGCGAGGCATCACCCACGAGACGAATTGACATTTTTTGAACAAAATCCAACAGTTTCAGGGTGTGTTCGGGTGCTGCACTCCAAATATGGGAACAGTATTTCAGGACAGGTCGGATCTGTGCCTTATAGATCATAAGCAGCTGACTGGAAGTGAAATAGCTCCTGGCCCGAAACAGAAAACCAAGTTTTTGGGATGCACTTTTAGCAATAGATCTCACGTGATTTTCCCAAGCAAGGTTATTGCTGATAGTAATACCGAGCATCAAAATGAATGTCTTCAAAGGTATGGTTACTCCTTTGAAGACAACCATTTCTGGAATGTGAGACCGTTCCCAGACTTTCGACACTGTATAAGTATGAATTGATCTTCGGTAAGACGATACGCCACTGTCCACTGTTGGAAGATGTAATTAAGGAAAATAATTTTAATCGCTTTTTCAGCATATTATTATAAAGTATTCGATCTTGCAAAGCATTTTTTGTTCTCCACTCGAACTTCCAGATGGTTCACAATCTTGAAATCGGTACACGGCTGTTCTTAATTATTGAAACTACTGTTTCTGCGTTTATTAATAATTATAATTGACCGCAATAATTTATTTCAACATAATTTATTGACTTATTGGGATAAGATTCGACGGTATTATAAATACGGTTATCACATCCAGTTCTTCAGCAATCACTAACAATCACCAACGATCGAAATTGAAACCTGGTCCTATGAACTTTATATAGGATGAGTCAGAATAAAATCGACAAACTTCGTACACGGATTTTTCACCTCATTTTGAGGTGGAAAGTTCATTTCAACGTATGTCCTAGAATGCATACTCACAGGGTGTCGAAAGTACGAAAAAAGTTAGGATTTCTCTAAATTTCTCCAGAACCCCTGTAGCAAAAACATAATGTAACTCGGTATTCCGATCCAGATTGATCATGGCAATAAGTAATTGAAATGTCCTCAGTTTCCACGAATAGATACTATTCTATAATTTTTAAGTGATGTTCAATTCTGTCTTGCAACTCTTGACTTGAATTTACTTCTCTGTAGCCTGGGCAGTTGTAAATCTATGCTGTAGCATAGACTTTTTGATTAGAATACAAAGAAACTGTTCAATCCATGTTTTTATTCCAATTTGTTCCAATGTTATTACAACAGAGGCTATATTTTTATCGGCAAGTGGTTCATAAAATGACGAAAACTACATCTATTATTATTATTATCACTGTATAGTCTTGATCATTTGAGAATGAAGAGACCTGAGATATACATTTTTGCAAAAAAAATCCCTAGAATGATGATAGAAATCTGTTCCAGAAACACACTCCATAATGAATCAATTATCGCCAAACCAATTTGCCTGAATTATTCAGAAGCTTTGAGAATAGAATAACAAAACAATTAGGTAATCAATAACTGTCAAGATATTAACGTTCGAACTGATGAATGTAGCTGTACAGAAAATTTACATTCGAAAGTGTTGAACGAAATGATTTTCAATTATTCAACACTTCCGGGAGATAGGTGTAGCGTCATATCATATTATATAATATGTTCTTTCCACGACTGTTGTATAAAATATCCCTAATATATGTACTTCCTCAAGCAAAACGACAGCCATTTTTCACACCAGTGTGTGAATAACCATTATTCACGGCTCTACAGTTCCTAGGGTACGCGATATATATTTTTTATTTAGCAAGCATTTATGTACGTTCAGGCAATAGCTATCAGGCACTTCAATTCAACGAATAGATATACTGTTTACTCCACCAAGGATATCCAGAAGTTGCAAAAGTCACTTCCCTGAATTTGTTGCTGGAGAAATTTCGAAACCTCTATGTATATGTATCAATATAAAAAACTATGTAAAACTGCATTCATTCACTTCTGAAGCGGAAGTTTGCAGGCGTCAATCCGAAAAAAACAAATAGATTTTCATCCGAAGAAATCAACAAATTTTTGATTCAGGCATGTGATGTGGAAAATATCTTGCAAGAAGGTTAGGAATCAGCTATATCATTGAAAAACATGCTCAATTTCAATATATCAACGACAATAGTAGTCGTGGACAAAGTTTAGTCTCTACTCGCATATAATGAGCTATCATTCACTCAGGTTAATTATGCCAGTCGCTACTCTCGTGACATAAACTTAACCTTCGTGAATAATAGCCCTCATTATATGCTTGTTGAATCAGTACTATTTGACGTGATCACTCACCCGTTGATGGACGTTTGTGTCATAAACCATCCTAGGAAGGCCTTCGCAAGGGTGTGCCATATCTGTGTCGGTATCCAATCAGACTTCCTCTCAGACTGGTCCAGGAAATCAAGGGTGTCTTGATCGACCTCTAGTTGTACGAACTTGGATGCAAGTGTGTCCGGCATTTCAGTCAAATCGCATTTGTACCACTGAAAACAAAGACGAAACTGTGGTTGGTATCTTCGAGTCTAATCTGATTTTCATTCAGTAGTCTGTAACTAACAGAAACTGTAATCAACTAGGAAAAAGCCAAATACTCAAAGTAGATTACAATGGTCACAAATAGAGAGAAACTTAAAGTCATTACCACAATAGTTCATACAAGTGGGGTACGTAGTTTTTGAAAGGTATCAGATTAGTATAGATGTAGTTTTCATTAGGTATTAGATGACTATAGAGCTCACATAATATATACGACGCTATAAAAGCAGATGATATTTTATCATAGCTCATATAAGATGGAAGATGGCACCATATCATGAGCATATTTTTATATTGAAACTATCATTGGGCACCAAAGATGTGTATACGACGCTATGAAAGTTCAGAGAACTGGAGATTTTTCCCACAAACTACGTACTTAGCCCACTCGACTGTCTTGGTTTTTCCACACAAACTACGTACCTAGCCCACTCGACTGCCAATAGGGACTAAAAAACCAAAAACAAAAGAAAGGTAAAACTTTGCCAACATATTTCTTCTTTGTGGGAAATCAAGACAGTCGAGTGAGCTAGGTACGTAGTTTATGGGCAAAAAATTAAGACAGTCGAGTGAGCTAGGTACCTAGTTTATTGGCGAAAAATAAATTCAGTCGAGTGAGCTAGGTTTTTTTACTTTCTTTTGTTTTTTGTTTTGTTTTCTATTGGCAAGTGATTATATAGGAACTTGTAAATTTTTTAGTGTTTTCATCGTATCTCCTGAACTATTGAATTCAGAGAAAAATGTTACACGGATTTTTTGTAGATTCTATCAAAAGGAATAATTTTGGTTTCATACCATTTTCAGATATTTTCAGTTCGAGATATTTGGAATTATCTGAGAATAAAATTTCCAACACTTTGTTCCATCTTTCAATCAACAAAAGGAAAAAATATTTCATGGTTCAGTGGAAGTCGATGAGCGTCATCTATCGATAATCTTTGTTTTTCAATATATCTCCATGGTATATCTCTATGGGTCGTTAAAATTTTTTTTTTCATATTTTTTACTTTATTTTCTGTACTATTGGGTTTACAGAAAAAAATATGGGTAATAATTTGTAGGAAATGTTCCAGTGGATAACTTTGCACTTCTGATAATTTTCGATTTTTCCATTTGTTTTCGATATATATTGAATTGAAAGGGTTTCAAATTTTGATTTTGCGATTTTCATTTGTTTTTCCATTTTCCGATGGATGCACGAAAAAATGGTAATATAATAATTTGTTGCGTCATCAAAGAGGCATACGGTGCATTTTTCAAATTTCGATTTAGTCTATTGGTTCAGGAGATATGTCGTTTTGAAGCGAACCGTGTGTTTCGGAAAATCTCCTTGAAAAACCCACTTGGAATTTTCCGACCCTGCTCAATTTCAATAGGTTTCGTCTCTCCCTGATAGAGTTTTTTTTCACAAAAAATGAAATCGATCGGACCACTTTTGCGATTTGTAGAGTGGTTACAAGAAACTTTCGGTGAAAAATCGATAAAACCCGGAAAAACCACTTTAGAGTTTTCCGATTTCCTCTCGGATTTCCTTCATATTTTAATGACATGATATTGTTTTGAGTACAATGAGATGGCGAAACTTCAAGTCGATATGTCAAAGGGTTCCGGAGATATATCGATTTATCATTACCACAGAGTACAGACAGACCACACACAAAAACCAAAGTTGCTCAAAATTCGATGGGGATCATTTTCTCCACAGTAACTATACCTCTATCTCGCTTAGTTTCCGAGATAGCATTTTTGGCAAAGCCGTAGTATACTCCACTATATAGGTATAGCGTCGTATAATAATGAACGAAAATGGTAGATAACGAGAGAAAAACAACTACATCCTCCTGAAATCTATGCAATAATTCGTATGGACGAATAAAATCGCGAGTGTTTCCTTCCTAAACGCCGAGCTTTGAGTATTCGGCTTTTTCCTAGTTGAAAATACGCCAGTCGGGCAACCAGCAACTCATTTCACCTGAAATGGGATCTTGTATTGGAGTGTTTCTTTCCTTGCCAGGTGGCGTTCGCCGTTCGCGTTTCATTTCGCGGACGTTGAACGCCTCGTGAGGTATAAATGCTGAGATGCGTTTACGTTGGGTCAGGTTCGCACCAGATAGCGGTCAAAAAGCTATCTGGGA
This sequence comes from Phaedon cochleariae, assembly GCA_918026855.4. Classification (NCBI taxonomy): domain Eukaryota; kingdom Metazoa; phylum Arthropoda; class Insecta; order Coleoptera; family Chrysomelidae; genus Phaedon; species Phaedon cochleariae. The sequence goes on along the minus strand of OU896708.1, from coordinate 3,359,760 downwards.
TAGCCCTGTACTGATGAGAGCCAAGAGCTCGAAACTAGTCTGCAGGTAGTCACGCGTCCCTGAACCACTTAGGTGCAGCTCTGCGTTTAGAAAGGAAACACTTGCGATTCTATTGGTCTATACGAATTATTGCATAGATTTCGGGAGGATGTAATCCAATGTTCTGAGCAAATTGACTGAGCTAGGCAGCAACAATAAAGTGATCCTCCTCTGGGTGCCAGGGCATATTGAAGTGGAGGGGAATGAACAAGCAGACACTCTGGCACGACAAGGAGCTTCAACGCCACTGATCGGACCAGAGCCATTCTGCGGCCTTGGAAATTCCTATTTCGAAGGAGAACTTGAGAAGGCGGAAGGAGCCTGGAGAGCCAGACAATGGAGAAGACTTCCAGGACTACGGCAGGCTAAAGATCTCCTTGGAAATTTCAACCGAGAAAGATCTAAGACACTGACAAACCTCAGCAAAGGAAGTCTCAAAGCAATAACGGGATCTCTAATGGGGCATTGCAGACTCAAAGAACACCTAAGGAGGCTAGGCTAACAGAAGGATGGCACCTGCAGATTCTGTGAGGAAGAACCGAAACACCCCATCACATACTGATGGAGTGTGACGTTGTACATCACAAAAGATTGAACATACTGGGAACACACCAGCTGACTGTGGAAGAAATACCACAGCTAGACCCCCTCAAAATCCTCAAATTCCTGCTATGAACAAGAAGATATAGCAGAAGCAGATGGGGCACGATAGATCTAATTAGGTCGCAGCGCATCTGTCACCATCCAACCTACCAATACCAATACCAATACCAATACCAATACCAATACCAATACCAATACCAATACCAATACCAATACCAATACCAATACCAATACCAATGCCAATACCAATACCAATACCAATACCAATACCAATACCAATACCAATACCAATACCAATACCAATACCAATACCAATACCAATACCAATACCAATACCAATACCAATACCAATACCAATACCAATACCAATACCAATACCAATACCAATACCAATACCAATACCAATACCAATACCAATACCAATCCGATGTTCTGCGTGGCGTATAGCCAGGAAAGTAGTTGTTTTTCTCTCGTTATCTACCATTTTCGTTCATTCAATGAACTATCGTGGTAATGACTTTGATTTTCTCACTATTTGAGAAAATGTAATGTTGATGACTGCTATCTTTTATTGAATCGGCCGTTACTTGTTGGAAATCCATGGCAAATGTGAAAACTACACAAACGATAAGATTTTCACAAAATTCACAAACACACGACATGAAATCTTATCGTTCGTGAAGTTTTTACATATCTCATTGATTTTGGCCAAATCACTCATGATATGAAATTAGGGGGAACTTTTGCAATTACAAGAAAAGTTGAGTGCGTACAAAAGAACAAAATATTTGAGTGCGCTGTTATGTGGCACCCTGTAGAAAAAACCATTGAAGTTCGAATCAACATGGGTCCAGAAATGACCCCCTGAGGGGTCACGAAAATAACTGATGTGATGAAATAACCAAATTCTGAACGTGTACCTAACTTATGCTTTATGCCCCATTTGAGAATGATAAACATTTTCCGAAATTTTGATCAAAGGCAATTTTCAGCAGTTTGACCAGGAAATATGAAAATATCTTCGTTTTTACTTAAAAACCGGTACTCCTATTTATTTTCGGTAACACTCTGCTGCGTAATAAAAATATGACTTTTTCTGATGCAACCGTCACAATAGTCGCCCATTCTAATACCAAAATCAGCTCTTGAATTGACGTTTCTATTACTGACACAAACAACCCAAGATTTGTTGCTAAGCAACATTTCTCAAGTTCCTAGGTACTGAAGTTGAACTTTAGCTCCTAGGAACTGAAAGGGATGTACTAGGGGTCATCATCATTGTTACCGTTGGTTATTTTGGTTGGGGCGCATACCTGACATGTTTCCGATTTCGGCAGATTTGGCATTTCATACCCATGCTGGAGATATAAATACACCATATTATAGTTGAATGTATTTGTTTTGATCAGGAAAGCCTTCAAGACTCACATACTTGCTTGATCTGTATTTCATTCGTTATTCTCGGAATGGATAACTTGTTTTTGAATAATCACGACTCGCAATAGTTTTTTGTCTCACACAACGATATCGTTTACCTTCATTCGATTACTGTGCCAAACACAGTGTGGTATAGAGAGAAATAAATAATCGCTATTATTATTGTTGATACGCTCACTAACCTAACATTTTCCACGTCTTTTTCCTATACCTGGCACTAGCGCGGTATTTTCTATTAGGGCTGACACCTGGTCCATACACAAATTGGTCACTTTGTGGTTGAATTTATATTGAAACAACAATTCGAACATCCATGAACATTGAATAAACCTGATTGTATGATATAATACAGGTAGATGATTCTCACCACTTGCATTGCATGGTTACTTCACATATTATTTATTCCAGTTAATTCTTCCGGTTGCAGACAAAATAGCATGTTTCATTCGGATCTAAAGTAACTCTGTTTGACTCGCAAATTTGTTCTCGCTCGGTTTCCCTAGACGCTCCAGCATCTCAAACGCAAAATTCGCTTGTCACACAAAGTGTCTCTTTTGATCCTAATAAAACAATCTACTATTTTCCTACACTTCTCCATACATAAGTAAACTATTTCATTTTTCAATTACTTATTTTTATTATTTCCCTCATATTTTGAATGGAACATCACAAGTTGATGTTGAAAAAAGGGTATTTTCCATTAAAACATGATTTTTGGGAAAATGTTATACCCTATTATTAGAAAAAAATCACTATTATTGTTAAGCAGCTGAATTTGAGAATTGATTCTCGAAAATGGTGAATGCTATCGATATTAATCAAGGGTACCATATTCTAAATACAAATGTTGAGATTTCCATATTTTTTTATCAAACTGCCAAAAATGGCATACACTAAAGAGTTGGAAGAAAGAGTGCCTCTAGCCCCACCTATTCTCCACGCTCATGAAATGAATTTTGGAAAATTCTTGACATTTTCAAATCGGGCATAAAATATAAGGAACATGTACAAATTTTGGTCATTTTATGACAGAGGGTTCCGAAAATATCTACAAAAACCTATATAGCTATAGCTATAGGACCCATGTTTCTATGAAATTTCTTTGCTATTCTCATTCCTCGAATCTGTGGAATAAATTTTTTTATGTAATTTCGGGACACCCTGTATACAGATAGTATTTGTGAATTCATCAATAAAATAATTGAATTTTGATGTTTCTTCCAGATTGATGTCTCATATTCTCAATCATAATATTTATTCTATTCAGTTACCAATACTACTACGCCCATGCATTCCTCATCACCTAGTTATATCTATTTGCTACCGTTCGAGTTGGGATTGTTATTAAGACGGGCCTATCTGAGAATTTTAATCAACATAAATAATGGAAAGTTAATTAAAATCATATGCTTCGCCATTCGGATGGGAGGTTACCCATTGTTAACACCTGGAACCCGATAAGAAACAAGGTAGAAAAAAATGGAGGATACGGTTTCACGTCGGTAGATAATTTCAATAATATTATCGATAAACACGAAGGAATTTATGGAACTACTAGCAAACCTCGCAAACGTTGTTTTGCTAAATACATTATTTCTCTAATATGTTTTTTTAGTTCAATATTCATCAAGCCACTATTATTATTTCATTTTCTACTTCTTTTCAGTTTCGCCATTTATGGAAGCGTGTTTCTTTAGTTTTTCAAATTACCATTTATTTCATCTTCTTTTTAGTTCACTTGAATTTCCCAATTTTGACGAAAGAATCATAATATCCGACTCCTAAAACCCCAGATGGAAATTTTGAATAGAATCAGAACATAATTAAAAAACTCCTCCGCAATATTGGATCTACCATCATGAATTCCCTAATTTTGACGGAGAAATCATAATGTTTTATCCCGAAAACGCCCACTTACGAATTTTGAATAGAATCGGTATATAATTACAAAGCTCGTCCGCCATATTGGTTCCGCCATCTTGAATTCCAAATTCCGCCCGAATTTTCAAATTCTGAAGAAAGAATCATAATCTTCGACCCAGAAAACCCCCAATTACCAATTTTGAATAGAATCGGACCATAATTACAAAACTCGTCCGATATATTAGATCCGCCATCTTGAATTTCCTAATGGTACCGGGATAAAAATTATCCTATAACCTCTCCCTGGTTCTGAACTACCTCCCCACCAATTGTCAGCCAAATCGATCCAGTAGTTTCGGAGCGTATTCAATACATACAAACAAACAAGAAATCAAATCTATCCCCTTTATAATATTAGTATAAAGTAACAGTTGTTTATTGTATGAATCAAAAGACGCATAAGTGTTGGCTACTCGATTGTCGATAACTGTCGATTTGTTCTTCGAACTTAACCCACTTGACTACTTTGTTCATCTACAAAATTGCCAAAATGCTCAAAGTGGAATGGCTCTCATCATTGTAGGGCAGTCTCCAGCTAACAGTTCTATAGGCTGCCAGCAGGATTAACTGAAGATGGTGTAAAAACTCCTATCAAATCCCATCTACTGTTTTTCGGCCAAAGTTCTTGACCTACGGCCTACTTGACAGAAGGATTCTTTCCAATAGGGCGAAATATAGGTCGCTTTTTACCCGTTAGATGGCTGAATCTCGACCAAAATGCAAAGTTAGTGGAACTGATAATGATTAAAATTCCCCAAAATTACAGTTCCGTACTTTCAAAGTTAATCTCATTTGATTTGAGGTTATGTTGTGAATGCTATGATATTATTATTTCTGGTGCAAGTGGTGTGTAATCTATTGTGTATGCCCTCAAAATCGTTCAGAGTTCTTTCGCTAGCTCCGCCTTCTCTATGAGACTCCAAAGACTAGTTTTCAGATCCCAGATGTGTAACTCTGAGCTCTTGAGTTTTCCTCACCCAGCGTAAGGAACCTTAGTCCTGACAAGCCCTCAAAGTGGCAAAGTATGTGTACTGCTGTTCCCTCCTCTTCCTGACAGAACCTGCACAGCAGTTCTTCAGTCATACCTATCGTACTCATGTGTTTGTTGAGCTTACAATGCCCTGTGAGAAGTCCCACTAGTATTCTAGTCGGACTTCGTTTCTGGCTCAGTAGATATTCTGTGAATGTTGGCGATAGTTTTTAAATAAACACTTTTGCCTGTCTAATTCCTGGCGAGTTGTTCCACTATTCTCGAGATTTGGTTTGCATCCATGATTTGATACTTGTCATTTTTATAGCTTTGGCAATACCACAACAGGGTTCTGGGCCATACAGAGCGTTGTTTGCTCCTGCTCGGGCAAGTGAGTCTGCCTCTTCATTGCCCACGTACCCTATATGTGCTGGTACCCATGTTAGAGTCAGTCTGTTCTGTCTGCCCAGTTCATTTATGGTTTCTGAGCAGTCCCACACTATCTTTGGGTCAAGTTGCACTGAGTTAACTGCTCTCATTGCCGCCTGGCAATCCGAATAGATTGCAATGGTTATAGAGGTAATAAGGTTCGACGTATTTGGCTTAACCAATTTAGAACCTATCGATTTCTGACATATCATGAAATTTTTTAAAAGAAGTATATTGTTTTGACAGTGAACTGTCGTCGTAGACTACCTACTTTAGTATTCCAAAGTACTAATTCTTCTCTAATATAAAGCGTTTTACATGTAAGAAGTTACTGAGTTAGCAAGAAAACATTTTCTTGAGAATTCTGTGGAATTGGTGTTTCCGAGGCATATAACCTCCAGAAATTTAAGAAGAACACCAATTCCTACCTCATTTCACTTGGTTCTCACGATGTTCTCTGAACATTACAGGATATCCCTTTTCGTGGAAACCAGAACATGAAGAAAATATGTAAACAAAATGCTTTGTTCGAGGCTTTGTTCTTCTTTTTCTTTCTACTCCATGCAATCTTTTCAACTCTTCTTCATCTAACACATCTATTCTTCAGAGAAAACAAGTAGCTCATAGTCGGTCAACCACACTTTATATGGAACAATAATAATTAATTGATCATATCAATTTTATTAATTGATTGTTTTTATAAAGTGTGATCGACCGATTTTGAGCAACTTGTTCACTTTGGAATTATTTTGGACCCCTTGAGATATGGATGATTTTTATGATACATCTATTCTTGTAGAATGATTCAATTTCCTGGGGATGACCCTATTGGCTCAAAATATCTACTATTCAATTTGATTTCTACTACATATTGATCTAAGCTAACCTACCCATTCTGGAGAAACAATTCTCCATTGTCAAGGCGATGGAATTCACTTCCCCGAAAAAACGAACCGTAGGTATTTTTAAAGCATTTAGAAAACTAGTTTGAAGGCGGCTGGATCCACTTCTCGCGTGTTGCGATTGTTTGGGAAAAAACAGTGATCGGTGATTGTTTCGTCATCAGAGAATTTCGTGGTATAGATTATTGACGTTTGGCAATTCTCGCAGAGAACAGTTTTTGTCCCTTTGTTAAGTTATTTCAGTGTGTGACAATATAAAGTTCCGCACTGTTGGCCCATTGGTGTCGATATACTGGATGTTTATCAATTGAAGATCACAACACTGCGTTTCTTGAGATGCGAGTAATAAGTCAGTATCTTTTTTTTTTTTGAGAAAACGGAAGTCCTGGAATAGTATATTACATAACCGGTGTGGCAAGTGACATATTTCGCACGAGTGATATTCAGCACGTCGCTGGGTAGCGGCGAGTGCGGAAATATAACGAGTGAATGAAATACAATTTCCAACGAGTTATGAAAATTGCTTTTCCCAAAGACCATAAATACATGGAAAAGGAAGAAAGGAAAGCTCGAAGTCATCCTTCCTTTCTTTGACAATACCACACCACTTTGAGCATTATGGAATTCCACCAAAGATTATAAATATATAATTTGAAACACAAAACACAAATACAAATTTCAAACATTTCGTCGTTGTATATGTTCATATGAAGAAAAACTCCTATTTTGCTCCCAACAATATTCAATTCAATTCAAAATATACTTTATTGTCGAAGAAAAAAGTTATCATTGACAAAGCATGAATTTGTCTTAAATTTAAAATATATAAATAAATCAACATATTGGACAACAGAGAGTATAAAAGTTTACATTGAGACAAGACGTAAGATTCTACAAACATTTCAAGAAAGACATGGGTTAAAAAATGATTCAAAATCAAGCAATTTGACCTCACAGGTTTAGGTACTCAAAATCTGTCATGAAAATATTCTCCCAAGCTGTAATATGCTTTTGAAAGCAGGAGTTCTTTCACACACTTTCGAAATGCTTTTGGGTCTGTCATACTTTTCATTTCAGCTGGTAGATGATTAAAGATCTTTCGACTCTCAAATATAATTGAATTTTTGGTCATCGTTGAAGTTTCGGCAGAGGTATATTGGCTTTTTGCCGAGTGCCATATTCATTTTCTGAAGGGAAATTGTCTTTTCTTTTTTGTATGAGATACACTGTTTCTAAAATGAAGATGCAATAAATTGTTAATATTTTATTCTTGATGAACAGTGCTTGCTATACAGAAACCCCAAAAAGCGATGATACCATATCTCAGATGCGACTCAACTAATGAAAAATATGTTGTTTGCCTGCTACTATTCCCAACTCGTCGATAATGACCCTGACAGCATAACAGCCTGATGCAAGTTTTTTGTTGAGATATTGTATGTGTTCATCAAACTTCAGGGTATTATCAATCCATAATCCCAAGAATTTGGTGGACGTCTCGTTTTCGATGACATGATTCTGAAGACTTAGGTTTCCAGAAGCGAATTTGAATGAGATTACGTTAATCTTATTAACATTGAAACATAAAGAATTTGAATCACACCAAGATTTGACTCTCTCTAAATCAACTCCAATTATATTTTTCTAGGAGTTTATGTCATTTCCGTGCCATAGTATTGTTGTATCGTCTGCAAACATTGTAAACTTTCCTTGTATGTCGATATCAGATAGGTCATTCACATAGAGAAGGAACAAAATGGGACCAAGCACTGACCCTTGTGGAACGTCCTTAAGGACACATGTTCATATAAAGAAAAAGTCTTATTTTGATCCCAACAATACGTCCTTAAAATATTTACATCGAATTTTGAATCACTGATCACTGTTCGTCTTCACATTCGCATTGCTATGGTGATGTGATATACTTTCTGAGCATGCATATGCTGCTTTCATAGGTAGTCGTAGGAAAAGGAATATTCTCAGATATATTATGAACATGAGAAAATTGATAGATGATAATATAAAGAAAAACATTGAGAATTAGCATTATCTTTCTGGTGAAAATGAATTTTTCGTCGGTATACTTCAGATCATCAGTATTTTCGAAAGACGAAAAAAATATTCAATAAAATTCAGAAGTACAAATTGTTATTATTTTGAAAATGAAAAATTGTGATTCGTTCCGTTGGGTGACGAAATGAATATCGAAAATTTTTTTTTAATCAAAATAATTATTGCAATGGATGAAGCAGAACACAATTTTTCACAAGTGGTAGATTTCTGAGAGAACAAATAGATAATACAATTTGTCTAATGACTTTCATTTGATACTTCTTCAGGAAATTAATTATTTTAAATTAAAATTAAATCTAATTACCGGTAACACTTTGAATTTACGAGGAGCAAAATTATACTGGAGTTATTCCCGCCAACAGCTAAGATCTCATTAATGCCGGGCTAAATAAATTGACTTTTTAAACGACCCCACATTCTTTATCGCACCTTAAAATTTATTAGATCCAATATGTTACCAGCCAGGTTTGAATGTAGACTGTCATTTTTATAAGCATAACCATTAAAATTAAATGTCCCAGCTAAAAACCCAATTACCATTTCTATATCGAGTTATGTACTGTGTGAAATATTAAAACTTCTTTATGGGTTCGAGAGTAGGTAGGTAGATATACTGCGAATAAAAGATGGAGCCCATCAAGTACGAATTAGCATCTCTGATCATGTCCCTGACTTCATTTTTTGAATTCGTATTTGTCAGATTTCGCCTTGAATAGCCAAGCTGATCATGTTCATTCAGAACCTACTGTAATAAGTTATGTAAGATCTTGAACTCTGAATGTTATCAAATAAGAAACCTCAAAAGTGCACTACATCTGAGTCATCTCCTAAAATTTTATTTGGCAGAAGTGCATTCTAGAATTCCCTATGGTATTATTGTATGGGGAAACACTTCTGCAGCAACTAATGTATTTCTTGCTCAGAAGCGTATTCTGAGATGCCTAGCTGATTGTCCAGCAACACACTTATGCAAGAACATATTTGAAGAAAATGAAATCCTAACAGTCACTAGCATATACATTCTTGAACTTATGACATATGTTCATCAAAATCAAAATTTGTACATTAAGAATAGTGAGCACTCTCACAATACTAGAGAGAAAGAGGACTACTATTCAAGCACCTGGAACTAACCAAAAGGTCAACAAACACTTCAGTTCTCTCGTCAGGTGTTCACATGTTCAATTCTCTACTACAAAACTTGAAAACTATCCTGGCTGTTCGCAAATTCGAACGTGCATTGTCCAAACTCCTCATAGATCTTTGACTCTATAAATGAATTTGGAGGAGCACTTGGTTAATCTATATCAATTTTAATTTCAAAATTGTAACTTCACTTCAATATCTGTGTGCTTTATTCTTGAATTATTATAAAGTCTTTTTGCAGTTTTATATGTATTTGCCTGTATATGTCATTATCCATTCGATTCATTTGTCAATATCAATATTACTGTTGATTAGGAACGTATTATTATCATCATCACTATTATTTTGTGTGCTGCTTTGTTGACTTGTCCTATAACTATAAGTTCCAAAGGATTAATCAATTGATTGATTGATTGATTGATTGTTCCTAACTTGCCTCTTTGCATGAATTCAAATTTGTATTCATGTCAGATTTTGCCTTGAACAGGCAAGGACACTAATTTGAAGAAAATACTATCAGGCTCAACATGATGAATTAAAATAAAGAGGGTTTCATGAAATTTTTCATTCCGTCTAGGTTACCAAAGACGAATACCCAAAAAAATGCTCCAGTTAGAACAGGACGGAAAATCATCAGTGGTACTGACGTCACAAGTACTGTTCCATAAGATTTCATGGTATTCAAATTTTGTTTTTTTGAGTATTGCATGCATCATCTTATGTAACAATCATTAGTGTTTTTGCCTATTATTGTAGACCGCGAAGAAGGTTGTTGTTTATTTGCTGAACATTTTTCTAAATTTCATGCAAGGGCGTATCAAACATGGAATACCAAGCTGGGGTGAACATTTGCTATCATGAAAATCTGTACCATTTTCAGATGCACAATTTTTTTTTAGAAATTAGAAAAATGAACAGTTTTATCAAAATATTGAATCGGTTTTTGCCTCTGAAAAGATCTATGATCTGAAACCAAATTGACCAAGACCGTTCATACACAACAGTTAGTGTCATATAATAGGTATCTAACAATTTCACCCTAGACTGTTAAGTTTGTATTCATTTTCCCTGGACTATACAGGGTGATTCACGGTGGATGGCACATTAGACGTTTGAAGAACGCAACTCAGGATCATTCTGAAAAGTTGGTGCCTTGGATAATTAGTTGTGCTATATCGACCTGAAATATTCTCAGTATTGCGACGTTACCGCTTATTTTGAAAAGTAGTAACAACTTCGATTTTTTTAATGGAATAACCTATATATCATTCGGTTTTCAGATTCTCCCTGGAGAGCTGATTCCATCGATCTGGGTCTAGCGGGAATGATAACAAAGATATAGGGTGTGAAAAATCGAAATTTTTCGACTTCAAGAATTTTTTGAGTCGAGAATATTCATAATTGATCAAAACGGTTTTCATGTCCCTATCTTAACTTTTCATGTAAGTACTATATCAATTGATATTTAAATGAAGTAAAAACAGGGTGGTTCAGAATTAAGATTCTTGACCACCCTGAATCTATTTCAATTAAATATCAATTGAAAGTTCATGAAAAGTTAAGATAGGGATATGTAAATTGTTTTGAACAATAATTTTTAATAATTTCGACACAAAAAATTCTGAAAGTTAAAAAATTTCGAATTTTCACACCCAATATCTTTGTCATCATTACCGCTAGACCCCAAGTGTGATAGATCGATGGAATCAGTTCTCCAGGGAGATTCTGAAAATGGAATGATATACAGGGTGTTCCATTGAAAAAATCAAAGTTGTTGCTACTTTTCAATATAAGCGGCGACGTCGCAACGCAGAGAATATTTTAGGTCGATAGAACACAACTAATTATCAAAAGCACCAACTTTTCAGAATAATCCTGAGATGCGTTCTCCAGAAACGTTTAATGTGCCATCCACCATGAATCATCCTGTATAGCGACATCGAAATTTTAGCCAGTTCCTATGGGCATATTATGTACAAAATTTCATTGAATTTAATTGAACATGAAAATATTATATTTTCGTGAAAGCAGATGTGTCCCAAATTTTCAAAGGGTATAGGCAACGAGTACCAATATCACGGTCGTGTTATCCAATCAGAACCGGAGGGTATATCTAGGCCACATTTTCTAAAACACCCAAACTCGTGTCCAGTTCTGTCCTCAACCATTCCATTCATTAAATATTCTAATTCGGCCCATTCGAAATCACCTTAACATTTATCGTACAGGGTACAAGATTCAGATATATGTGTCCCATCCACGGGGGGCACCAAAACGTCGTTTTCTCGGGACACCCTGCGAGAAAGTTTGTTTTCGAGAATGTTATAAGGATAAAAAATCGTGTTGCTTGTTTGGTTTTCTTTTATGCGTGGCGTTCCAAATTGAGTGAGTTGTTGTATTGAATTTATTTCGAAAACACCATTCTTCGAATGACTGAGTTTATCACTATGGAGACACGTTTATAAAATACCACAGTCCCACAAAGTGATTCGAATTAATCATGGTAAATATAATAAGATCTCAACAATACAATTTTTCTAGTGTAACTCAATCTACCGGGTGTTTCTCAAAAGTGGCTCACCCCAATAACTTCTTTGTTTATACAGGTAGACGAATAAAATAAAATGTGTGAGTATATAGAACATGCATTGGCATTGTTTGGCGTATTCAATTAGTGTCGATCACTTCCGGTTTGACCGAAAATAACCTGTATTTTCTTATTTAAAATGAGACCTCCGGTATAATTTGACTTATCTCACTTGTTGACATTTATCATCTTGAAATATTCATTTTTCAATCTTCAATCTAAAGTGCCATACAGCCATTGTGTGGTATCAAATTGTTCGTAACCAAACTTTTCAGATCATGATTTTGTGAACCCTGGATGTATGTATGTATATGTACCAGTAATAAAAATGGAAAAAAAACTTCATCAAAAATATTTTCCTTGGCAACCCGAGTCAAAATCAACTGTTTCAACTCATTTATGGCACTCTAGATTGAAATTAGAAAAATTAAAATTCCAGGATAATAAATGTCAAAAAGTTCAAACATTTTTTCTAACAAATTGTCACTGACAAGCCACTGGATTTTTCTTTTAGGCTCCCTGATAGAAAAATTTGTCACACGCAGTGACATTTTGTGGCAAATCATCTGATTTGTCCCACTACAAATATATTGAAATAATACGCATATTTTCATTTTATTGAAACGAGAAGAGAAAATCCCAAAAAACCAAGAAAAATGAATGTACCATCTCCTCGATTAACCTACAGACAGTATATTGAAGCTACTTCGTCGGTCGCAAACAGGATGTACGGATTCATAGCGCAGATCTTCAAAGATTTTTCTGATCCAGCCACAAAACTAGAATATGCTTCTTTAATTTGGAACTCATCTCATCAGTCAGATATAGAGAAAGTAGAATCACTTCAACGGCGTTTCCTAGAACTTCTTTCCAATAGATCTGATAACGCCTATCCACAAATTAGTTTTCCACACGATACATTACTAGCTAGACATGCCATGAAAATCCTGTGCTGCCGTTGTGATTGTCAATACACAGTGTTTCTATTCGATATATTTAATAATATTATCATCAGTGACCCATACACTTTGCAAAACTCTAGAGTGGTCAATACATTTTATCTCTCGACACCACGAACAAATATTTTGTAATATACTCGCCTCCCCATAACATGTGTTCCGAGTACAATAACTCACAGCCAGGGTTGGCATGAATCAATTCATATGAATTGAATCAGTGATTTTATTCGTGAATTAATTCCATTGACCTTTTTCGAAAAAGTCATGAATTCAAATTCAAATTTTTGAAAATGAGACAAAATGCACTATTACCGAGACTATTACATTTGATTTCAACTAGTTTGAAATGAAAAATTCGATCGTATTTTGGCAAGAATTTGTTATTTCAAGCATGACAGAGAACAGATATATACAGTATCAAGTATCATCCAACATCCATAAAGTCCATAACATATGAGAACAGGTTTATTATCACAGCATCGAATTTTTTTCTCTCGGGCATCCATTATGCATATCCGATAACTTGAAAATCGATTTTGACACATGTCCCGTGATCACTGGTATGGTGATGAATAAATATAACAATATAGAGCGACGAAAAGTGGGGTTATATAACGAAATATCCATAAACATTTCTTATTAAGTTGCTACTCCACATTCAGTTTCTAGCAATTTTTGGAGGAGGATTGAAGATAGCTCTATTTTTCCGAATATTCTTCAATTTTGTTACAATTCTTTTTTTTTACAGTAGTAATGTTGATGATGTACAAGTTGAATAGAATTCAAATTCATGCTCACATATGGAGTTTCCAGCCATTATTTGAGAAAACTGAAAATAGCTATTTTTATTTTTTTCAAATAACTTCCTCTTCCCATCTAACCCCACTTTTTGCCATCGTAATTTTTTGAATTTACCGCCATACCAGTGATCAAGTGACATGTTGTGTAAAAATCGACTTTTAAGTAGTCAGACATGCATAATAGATCCCCGAGTAAAAATGTCTCGATATTTTACTATTAAACTTTGTCTCCATGTGTTATGTATCTATTATTCTGTATTCTATCATCACTTTCAATTTTGTTTTGAAAAAATGACATGGTATATTATGATGTTATTCTACAAGATTTCTGAAGGGAATGAAAACTTAGTTTTCTTGTTTCTTTTTTTCTATTTCGCATTGGGTAGGTTAGGTTAGGTTCCATGTGAGTGGGGCGAACACCTCCCCTCCACTGCGACCCCAGATGGGTCTATTGTGGCTCACCCCTAGAGGTTACAGTTCACCGTACAATCCACATCTTTTTACAAAGTTCATGGTTGAATTGGGTGAGATTTGTCTGAAATCGATAGGTTCTAGGTTGGTAAAGCCAAATGTGTCGAACCTTAGTCTTTCTAAGCTAGAGCATGAACATAATATGTGTTCAGCCGTTTCGTCTTCCACGCAACAGAACCGCATTGGGTAAATGAAATTTGTTTTTTTTTCAAATGAATTAATTCAAAAAAGTCTGACTTAATTCGAAAAGTCAGACTTTGATGACTTTTTTATGAAAGTCATGACTTATGCCAACCCTGCTCACAGCTAGACATCTTTGATTGTTCTATCTCAGCGATTAAGTATTTTTACTTTAATCAATATTATGTAATTTTGAAACTATATTATTAGTAACTCATATTCCTGTTCTGTAGTTGAGTTAGACCTGTAGAACAGAGTAACAATAAATAAATATGGACTAATAAGCCATCCGATCTAAAGCCGCCTCTGACCTGATCCCAATAAAGGAAGAAGGCTCTCGCTTCGTCGTTGGATGCAGCGAAATTTGCATTTGCTTGATTGGACCGGCATGATGGAAGTCGACTCTCGGGACCCATCCGTCACTTACCTGATGCGATGAGGCACTACGAGATGCCTCTACAAGAGTGCATCTACATCTACGTAGAGTGACATCGCGTCTGATGCTCGCTACCATTAACTTCAAGAAGCAATTTCCCTAAGAAATATGCCGCTGATCGAATTACTCGCCGTATGAGGATGGTGCAAGGCAACAGCGACAAAGGGGAATTAACCCTGCAAAAAGTCCGGTAGTTTTGATTTTTGGATATGTGTTAGAGTTCGTGGTTCTTATGAAAACCCCCAACTTTGCGACCTCGGCAGCCGCCCGCGCGAACCGCTGTAATGAACGGGTATTTTAGAGAAAATGGTATGGAGCACTGAATTCTTTTGAACTAAGTACAGTGAAAAATAATTGTCTTGTACAAGAATTACTTTTATCATGCGTCTACTAGGCAATATTATTACGTGAACGGACGAATGTTTATTTTGAATTGAGTGCAGCATCATTAGCATAAATAAATGTATAGAATAAGTAGGTACGTTACCTTTGTGAAACGAATTCACTGGTCACTTAAGAACGAAGCAGGTTGATATCACAGGACCGAATTGGGAGACAAAAATGACGTTGATGAGAATTTGCAGAGAATTTATAAGTTCAGTGAAGAGGGAGTGACTTTGATCTGATTGGCTCGAAAGATCAATAAATTATTATTTAGCCCAAATACGTAAAGGAAAGAGCATGTTATTTTCAATTTTGTTAATAATCATGAAGTGAATTATTATCATAACATTGGAGAGTTACATCGAAATCATCTCACTTGTGCAAATTGAAGTCAATAAAAATTAATGAGAATCATAAACCGCATTGAATTATTACTTGAAAAAGGGTTGATGGAAAACTATAGTAGGTGACAGTTTTATTAACATCAAGAGTATGAGTTGAAGCTTTGAATTATTTATCGTCATAACAATTCAGTACTACAACGAAATCTTTTCAGTTTCGCAAATTAATCCTAACATCTGTAATTTATCGCTCAAAAATCTACGAAAAATCTTGCCTAATATAAACACAACATGGAGCTTGTCTTATATTTAATTGATTCTCCCAAAATTTATTGCTAAATTCTGTATAAAAGCAGAAACAATTCCAATGAGAGAAGACAGTCTGAAGTTACTCTTGAAGCAGTCTTGATCAGTCTCCAATTCGATATGTCTCGATCTCCGTTGTGTTAGTTGAAAGTTTTGTTAGTGAGCCTCGGGGAAAATTATTGAAGTGCAATCATTGAATCTGTTGACCAGAATGTAAAATGTCAAGTCTTAAACGTGACTCAATATGAAACGTATCCAGCCGACTTTGTATCTGTCTATCAAACATGCTACGTTCGAACAGTACCAGTGAACTTCGTTAATAATACTTTATGCTAAACTGCAACTTTTGTGACTAAGACGTGAAAGTGGAGTGAATCTCTCGCCAAATAAAAAAACAAGTGAGCAGTGTAACAAAAATGTGCAATCTAAAATGTAAGCAAACTTTGATTTTATTGCCTGTAACCTCTGCCTGACCATTCTGCCTGAATATATGTTTCAGTAACTATCTATATGTTGTCTTATTGTCTACAATCTCAGTCTGCCTCCTACCTCAATTATCAACGAACCCATTGATCGAGGAAAACTTACTTTGTAACGACCCCCTGTAGTAGGCCAACGAACGAAGAAAGTTGGGGGCATTACACCGCCATCTTGGGAAATGGCTACTAGAATTGTTAATTCTTGCATTATCTACTCATTGGTGGGCACTAGCACGAAAATACTCTTCTTCAATATTATAGGAGACTGAATTTTCTACAAGTTTTATCTGAAACATTTTTTCGTACGACTCATAGTAAGGGAGCAGTAACGCTTCGAAATGGTGCAATTAGCTATAAAATACGAAAACGCGCTGTTATGGGTTCCATAGTTACCCGCGAAATTCAAGTATATGATAATCATTTTGATCTCTCCTTTTTCATGGGATATCTACCACATCCAAACACGGATTATTTGCATAAGTATATCAACGATTTACTGGAAGCAGCTTCATGTCCAATACACAGACACAACTTCGCGGATGATAGTACCCTCCAGACCGCCTTCTCTTCCAGGACTCCAATACCAGCTAGGCAAAATCAGGAACGAACGAGGAAGAAATGTTAACAACATAAATAAGGACTTGGCAACAATTCTCGAATGGGGATCCAATAACTTGGTAGATTTCAATGCAAACAAAACACAAGCATGCCTTTTCTCGAGAAAAGCCGATCTCACTGTGCCCAACATAAGCTTGTCAGGAGTAACCATACCTTTGAAGACATCCATTTCGATGCTTGGTATCACTATCAGCAATAACCTTTCTTGGGAAAATCACGTGAGATCAATTGCTAAAAGTGCAGCCCAAAAACTTGGTTTTCTGTTTAGGGCCAGGAGCTATCTCACTTCCAGTCAGCTGCTTATGATCTATAAGGCACCGATCCGACTTGTCCTGGAATACTGTTTCCATATTTGGAGTGCAGCAGCTAAACATACCCTGAAACTGTTGGATTTTGTCCAAAAATGGGCAATTCATCTCGTGGGTGATGCCTCAGTCACAAACTCACTCACTTCACTGGAACACCGTAGAAAAGTTTTGCGATCTGACGTCTTATTTTGTTCTTTGTGTTGTGGCTTTATATTATTTTGATATTATCGTTTCACACTATACCTATTCTGCAATGAAGTGATTTTGGTAAGTCGATTATGTAATCACTGTATTCAATATCGAGTTCTAATTCAGTACTAAATTTGGTAATGATTCAACACACTGTATGAAATTATTGCTTAAGTTCGTATCTTTTTATTTGGACTCTCTTCAATTTTTGGATCATTTAGTACAGAAGAAGTGGATATATCCCCAGGTGGGTTGTATATCACAAGTACCGGAACCATACAAGAAGATTGAGAAAATTTTGAAATCTCTCGTCATGGAGTACCACTGATGTAAAGTCTTCCCACTTAATAATCATGATGAGGAAAATTCATCAGATAATCGTAATTATGTGATGGTGAGTATTATTCATGAATACAATCAATTCATTAACAAATTCATATTTCGATTCTATACATTTCTTGCAGGAAGAAGATGATGAACTGTGGTAGCAATTGAATAACGTCCATTGAGTGTCATAAAGGATAAATGGAAGAGTACATTCAAAAAACGGAGACGAGAAATTACAAATGAAGAGAATTATACTGTAGATATTTCGTAAAGTTGACCACCATGTAATGAATGAACTTGATGTTTATTCGAAATCTGTATTAATTCAGTGGTACAAGAACCTGAAAAATAGTCAATATGCACTACGCACTTTGTTGGTGAACCAAATATTATGGCCATCTTTTCTGTTTTCTGTTTCGGGCCAGGAGCTATTTCACTTCCAGTCAGCTGCTTATATATGATCTATAAGACACAGATCCGACCTGTCCTGAAATACTATTCCCATGTTTGGAGTGCAGCACCCAA
This sequence comes from Phaedon cochleariae, assembly GCA_918026855.4. Classification (NCBI taxonomy): domain Eukaryota; kingdom Metazoa; phylum Arthropoda; class Insecta; order Coleoptera; family Chrysomelidae; genus Phaedon; species Phaedon cochleariae. Next base: position 3,341,328 of record OU896708.1, on the reverse strand, counting down.
ACATACCCTGAAACTGTTTGATTCTGTCCAAAAAAGAGCAATTCATCTCGTGGGTGATGCCTCAGTCACAAACTCACTCACTCCACTGGAACACTGTAGAAAAGTTGGCGATCTGGCCTATTTTATAGATATTTCCATGGGCGATGCTCTCCTGAAATATCAACAATTGATCCTCCCTCGGCAGTCCTCGCGAGAATAACCCGTCGAGTTGAGGCCTCGCAACCTCTCGTGGTCACTTTGGGGAACTGCAGAACATCCTTTCCAAAGACTCGTTCATCCAACGAACAGCGACGCTTTGGAACACATTGCCAAGGGAGGTGTTTCCATAGGCATATAACCTCCAGAAATTCAAGAAGAACACCAATTCCCACCTTATTGTCCTTGGTTTCCACGAGGTTTTCTGAACATTAAAGGATATTCCTTTTCGTGGGAACCAGAACATACAAGAAAATGTATGAAAAGCTTTCATTTATATATAAACAATGTTCAGCGTGAGGATAGTGATTGGCACAGGTGCGTTCGATTAACTAGAATGGTTTCGCATGCCTTTGAGACATATACAGGGTGTCCCTAGACCAGTGGGACAGTTAAATATCTTCTGAACCAATAGGAATTTTCAGAATATTATAATTTCACATCATATCGCATTATGAGTGCTAACACTGCTAACTTCAGGAATGACTATATTTTATACGAGGGGCGCAAGAAAGGCTCACAAAATCGAACATAAATTTTTTCAGATGGAACACCCTGTATTCCATTGTATTTTCATATTCTCCTTGAAGAGCTGAGTTCAACGACCTAGCACACTTGGGGTCTAGCAAGAATGATTTCCGAGATGTAGGGTGTGGAAAATCGCGCCCTGTATTTGTTTCAATTGAATACGAGTAAATAGTAAATCAAAAGTTAAGATATGGACATGTAAGCCGTTTTGACCAATAATGAATAGTTTCGACACAAAAAATTCCCAAAAATGAAAAATCTCGATTTTCCACACCCTATATCTCGGAAATCATTCCCGCTAGACCCCAAGTGTGCTAGGTCGGTGAATTCAGCACTTCAAGGAGAATATGAAAATGCAATGAAATACGGGGTGTTCCATTTGAAAAACTTGATGTTCGATCATGTGAACCTTTCTTGTGCACCTCGTATAAAATATAGTCATTCCTGAAGTTAGCACTCATGATGCGATATAATGTGAAATTATAATATTATGAAAATTCCTATTGGTTCAGGAGATATTCAACTGTCCCACTGGTCTAGGGACACCCTGTATAATTCCGTTATCAGGTGAGGGTCGAAATTTGCAGACGACTCTTGGACTATATGTGACGTCACGTACATCTGGACCAAACCACATAACAAGTGTAATTTGTAAACGGAACATCAAAAGATACCTATACTGATGTTGTAATCAAGAATTAGGAAATTAAGAAAGAAACAATTCCCAAAAAGTTTTCGGATTGTGGACAAGATGCGTTAAATATCAAGTCTTTCGTTCTTGGTTATTTGACTCTTTCTCCTTGTAGTCACAATGGGCGGTCACCCACAAAATTCCTCACAGATGTGAGTAATTACTCACAAATTGGCAACCTTGCCCATACGTAGGAGAAAGCGTTATCGGGATTATCAGGAACAATCTAGCATTTCGTCGGTGCGACACGACTGGAGTTGGATGGTTTTTTTACGAGCGGTCCCTGAGGTATGCTAAACTCCAGTTACGCACCTTCCCTTTTAGCAACCCCCTTACGAGAAGCAGGAAAGGGTCAGGAAAGTGAAGGGAGGAGGGGTATTGTATTCTTACAGTTGAGTCTACAGACCCCATTCGATGATTCTTCACTGGTGCAGTTAGTGGAGAAAATGCTAAGTACCCTCGCCATTCATTAACTAATGTTACCAATGCGACATGTTTATACAGGTTCTTTCACAAAGCTAGAAGGCCGGATCATTCCTTAGACTGTGGCCAGATTAGCCAGCTATAGTTGCAAAAAAGTTATCTTAGGTTGTTTTTTGATCTTTCTTCAATTAGATTCAGACCAGGAAGAAGTCCCTCTGATCCTGATATCTATCATGGAACAAAAAAAAAGCGAAATGAAAACGGTATTGAAGTTCTATGCGAACAGCCCTTCTACCCCAGATGAGTTTCAGAAATACATGATAAGAATTGAAAAAGTTCGAACGGAACAAATAAATATCAAAAACTTGAGAAGAGTAAATTTGGTCATAAATAATGTTAATATCTTCTCTAGTTCATGGATAATCTCGGTTTTTTTAACTGTGATTGATCATCTGGGTCATGATAAACTGCATTTCCAACAAGCTGACTCTCATGAACCCCAGCTTTTTCGAAAGTCTTGATATTTCGTTCTATATAATGACGGACGATTGAAGGGAGTTTCAGATCCCTGGCGATCTGATTATTCCGAACATACCAAGATGATCCTGTCACCATTCTCGCGATTTTGTTTTGCAATGTTTGTAATCTGGTGATATGAGATTTAGCTGTGTGGCCCGAGACTACCAAGGCCACAGTAAAAAAAAAGAGTGAAATTTAACACTATACCTGTTCCCAGGAGGACCACTAAGCTTCAGAGTGAATGATTTAACTCTATAGTTTAGTATATTATAGTGTGATTTTTTCAATTCAATTAGTGTAAATTTTCAATGCAAGCACATTGCAACTTACTCTATTTATTTCTCTAAATATATTGAATAAACACAAAATAGAGTTGAAAGAAACAATTTCGAGAGTGAATATTCCACTCAATACCCAAGCTAGTGTCAATATCATCACTCTATAGAGTAGAATTCAATAACAGAATATCACATAGTCACAAAAGTTTAGAGTTGTAATATAATAGTAGAGAGTCGATTCCACACTATAAACAGTGTCGGATCCACCGAAAATTGATTGAATTATTTACTCTACGTGGATGTCAAATTGCTCCTGCATTGTTCAAATTGACACTACTAATTGTTCAGGTGCTAATAAGGAGTTATCATTTATTCATCATTTTAGATTGATATAGAACACTAGTTGAGTAAACTAGTCACTACTTCCTGTTGAGATTTCATCCAAGTTGAATTAACCATTCTTTCACATGCTACAGTATTTATAGGCCCCCGACAGACGTTCAGCGGCGAAGTCTCCGCAGCGCCACCTTCATGCAGTGGAGAGAATTGACGGATGAGAAGTAGTGTGACTTTTTAATATTTTAATCGTTTGATATTTGAAAAATGACTCGAGTCCCACTAGACTAATTAGTTAACCTATATCTGTTTCATGAATCGTTCGAAATAATAATTCTAAACGGAAAATAACTGAGATAGGTATACGGAAATACGTTTATAACTCAATGTTGAAAACAATTTCTCAATACGCGAGTATAGTAAAAAAGCTACTTGAAGCTAATATCATGATCATTATATCATCGACACTATGATCTGTATTACTTATTTCACTATCTAGTAGACTGAACGATCTGAAACTGACACATAGAGTGTCAATTTAATCGACAAGAGAGGAATATTCAAGTTCACTAGTGTCAGTAAACACTAGTATGAATTCAATTTCAATTGTTTGTGAATTGAGTTATCTGAATCGATATTTTATTGAAATTTCAGGAATATAGAGTGAATTCAAGACGAGAATAGTGAAAATTCAATCTAGAAATAGTTTCAAAGGAGATAATCTGCGAGAAGTGTAGTAATAGAGTTGATTGCAGTATGAGAGTGAGTTTGCCAGAGTATTTTAACTCTAAAAACATACTCTACGGATTTCACTCGAAGCGGTTTTTCACTGTGGCATACAGTAAAATTGGCCTGGTAGCCATGATGTGAATATCCAATTTTTGTCACAAACCCAATTCACTTCGTCTTTTTAGAAATGGATACAGGGCTCCAATGGCTCGTTCAGCTTTTGGAACTTGCTGTACAATGTGCTGGGCCCAGGTGAGCTTTCTGTCACTGCACACACCTAAGTATCAAACTTGTGAAGACCACTCTAACTCATGACCATCCAGGACTATTCTGGTTCCGTTCCCTTCCGAGTGCGACCAATTGTGTTTTTGCAGGATTCAATTTGATCTTCAATCTCAGGAAGTACTCCTGAAGAGAATTCAGAGCGCTTTAGAGGATCATAGCTGCTTGCTTGAGATTTGTCGAATATGCAAGAACTGCCGTATCATCAGCAAAGAGCGACATCTTGCACATCACTGGTCTTGGCAAATCACTAGTATATAAACTGTACAACAGCGGCGATGAAACTGCACCCTGAGGAACACCAGCTTCAATGTGCTTGATACCAGATCGTTGATGAACAAGTTTCAATTGAAAAGTTCGATAGTTCAGAAATGAACACATCAACTGAATCAAATTGTCAGGAAAGCCGGTAAGCCCATATCGATCATTTTGTACAAGATATACCATCATGACACACTTTTTCAAATGCTTTCGCTATGTCAAGGGGAGCAAGATGGATCTTTTGTCTATCATTTCTCAACGATATTGTGTTCTCAATGAGTCTCAAGACTTCTGGTTCAGTTTAGTGGTCATTCCCGAGATACAGGTATACAGGAAAACCCTAAAAGTATATAATATTCATTTAAAGTTAGTGTAACCAGTAATTGAAAAATATCTTTGGGATATACTGAATCTCAAACTACGATCTATTGAATAATTTATAGAATAGTAGAATAAACTATAGAAAAATGAAATTTTTGAACCAATCAATTCTTCACTTTGATTTCTTCACAGAAAAAAAGGCTGAGATGATAAAGAAATAATAGACTCACATACCATGGTGAAGATCGCACGTCTCATAGCTGAGTTAGAGTTTTTGGGGAGGGACGATTCTTGGTTTTTGGATTCGTGGTAAATAATAATTATATATTATATCATTTGAAACGTTTCGCCTATGGCCATAGACTTTTTCAATCTTTACTAGTGGTTATACATGAGATTTTTTTTTATAAAAAACTGGTCTGGAAAAAATTGAAGAAAGAGATCAGTAGGTAGACATTTTTTTTTTAATTATTATAGGTACGTACCTCAACCAGAGCTATTGTTTTATATGCATTATTCTATGGTTTTGTTCTTCTTTTCGTTCATAATAATAAACTATTATGATTCTGCATTGGAGGATGAGGAAATCGTGAAAACTTGTTCAATGTTTTTTCTTGAAAATCGTGTTATTTTTGGTTGGATTTGTGACAACAGGTGACAACTATGACATTCGATTTCTGGCATGTGACATGGGACTATAGAATGTTGTATTATTCAGTGTTGGTGGCAGTGGTAGATGCTACGACAGCCGTGTTCATATTGGTGGTGACTATTCAAAATGAATTAATTTTTTTTTTGTTTAATTTTTTAGGCGGCAGAGTTATTTTGTTTGAAAAGTTATAGAGGGGGGCGTTTGAAATGAGATTCCATAATGATGAAAGTGATTTTTTCATAAAATTTGGTAGGCGAAGTCGCCGCTTTATTTCCATCGCATAAACAAGCATAATTATAGAAGTTATCACTTCAAAAATCAGGACCACTCTGTGAAACAATACATTTAGTGAATTCGACGCCCTCGCCACGAGTTGATCCCCAGGAACATTTCCATTTCTCAAAAAGGTTCTCTCAATACCAATTAATATTTCATGACGGTACACAGCATGTCACCTAGCAATTCACGCTTCCTTATGAATTCTTAATATTATCCGCATAATACCTTGGAGGAGCAAAACGCCACGAGAGCCAGTGGTGTAACAGACAACAGGCCGTGAATTCCAAGGGCTCGCTTCCAGAAATCACTAGTTCAGGAAAGACGACAGGATTATTTTGTCCCAATATTTTGGGTACTACTTCTGCCCTGGGGTCTTACAGGGCTCTCCCCATACAATAGACAATATGACTTGCGCCACCGAAGACCAACTGGAACATTTCATGTTCTGGTTCCCACGAAAAGGGATATCCTGTAATGTTCAGAGAACATCGTGAGGACCAAGGAAAATGAGGTAGGAATTGGTGTTATTTTTAAATTTCTGGAGGTTATATGCCTCGGAGAACACCTCCCTTGGCAATGTGTTCCAGAGCCTGGCTGTTCGTTGGATAAACGAGTCTTTGGAAAGAGATGTTCTGCAGGTCTCCTAAGTGGCAACGAGAGGGTGCCAAGCCTCAACTCGACGGGTTAATCTCGCGGGGACTGACAAGGAAGGAACAATTGTTGATATTTCAGAAGAGCATCGTCCATGAAAATATCTATAAAAAAGAGCCAGATCGCCAACTTTTCTACGGCGTTCCAGAGAAGTGAGTGAGTTTGTGAGCGAGGCATCACTCACGAGACGAATTGCCCTTTTTTTGGACAGAATCCAACAGTTTCAGGGTATGTTTGGGTGCTGCACTCCAAATATGGGAACAGTATTCCAGGACAAGTCGGATCTCTGCTTTATAAATGAGCTTATAAATCATCAGCAGCTGACTGGGAGTGAAATAGCTCCTGGCCTGAAACAGAAAACCAAGTTTTTGGGATGCACTTTCAGCAATTGATCTCACGTGATTTTTCCAAGAGAGGTTATTGCTGATGGTAATACCAAGCATCGGAATGAATGTCTTCAAAGGTATGGTTACTCTTGACAAGCTTATGTTGGGCACAGTGAAATCGGATTTTCTAGAGAAAAGGCATGCTTGTGTTCTGTTTGCATTGAAATCTACCTACATCACTCATATATATATATGAATCTATTTCTTCGTCGAGGTGGTTGGAATCCTTCATGAACATCATATGGATCTAATCCCCCATTTGATAGTGTGAGAGTCCTCTGACTCCAGGGTATACCCACTAAACACTCCACCCCGTCTGTAGGCTCTCCTGACCGATGTCTCCGACGACACTACTTGAACCTCATTGTATTTCACCTTCATGCCGTTATCTATTTTATCATATCCGATTCATAGTGCTTGTTAAGGGTCACTTCAATATGAATGGCCCTTCGTTCAGGTTCTTGGAGATTACTATTTCGACCCCTGTTCTCGTCTACGGAGAAGGCCAAAAGTTCTCCTTCTCCTACGAGTAAGGGGGAAAGGGCTTGGTCCAGCATTGTGGTGCCCAGGGCTAAGTCTGTTTGCTCTGAGATGTCACCCTGTTTCCCAGAGGCCCCGTTAGCGACACCATACCTCGGTGCCATTCATTCATCGCTACAAGTTCCCAGAGCTTGGATCAGGTTGCCAGAGCCTCGTTGACCAGTCCTCAGCCACCAAGGCTGATATTAGCAAATCGCCCCAACTTCGCCACAGATGTCCACAAATAATTATTGTTCCATCTGGCCCGAAGATAGCAAAGATGGTCCAAAAATGCTTGATCTGTCGAGCGGCCACAGTCTGTCCTTCCCACACCACTTAATGGTGAGGTTGGGCTTGGAGGGAAAGAGGAAGAGGAACTTCATCATTCCGGATTTTTTAGGATTTTTTCTCCTCGTTTCTATAAAATAGAAATATGAATATTATTTCAATATACGTACGTAGTGAGGACAAATCAGATGATTTGCACCAAAAAGTAACTGAGTTCAATAGTTATTTGTTTGACTAGGCAGAAAAGTACAAAATTTAATGCAGCTGCTGGCGTTTCATAGCCTTGGCGTAACAGAGGCTAGGAAAACAGCCAAGGAATTACATCTTCTATTCTGCCATGTGGAACATATAATTTTTTCCCCAAATTCTTTTCAATTTCACGCAAATTCCAAATGATCCATCATTTTTTGTTCACCCAAAGTCACTGTCAATTTTGATGACCAATTTGATTCCTGTCAAATGTCATTAAAAAGCCAATTTCAATACCATCATTTGGAAAAAAAACCCTATCAGAGAGCCTGAAACAGAAATCACTAACTTGTCAGTGACAATTTGTATTGAAAAAGGTTTGGAACGATTTTTAGAAGAGAAATAAAGCTAAATAGAGAAGATATTAGATTTTCATTTAGCTTAAAAAATGGATATTTGTATAGCAAATTCGTAATCGTCTGGACACTTCTCAGTTGTCAGTGACAATTGGTGACGTTGGCAATCAAATGGGTAACATGATGTTTTCATTAATTATTCTTGAATTTACCATTTTTATTCTCAGATTTCAATAGTGAATACCATGTTCTATCTATATCAACTGAACAGGGAGCAATGCTATTGTCTCCGTTCAGAAGAATGCAAGCAAATTCCTTAATTTTTCTCTTCTGGTTGTTATCAGACTCATGAAAATTATAAATCCGGCACTGTGCCGCAGTGATCATTCTAATTCAATCAATGTCTTCATAGTTGAACATTAGGTCCTAATCCAAGTAGCTGAAGTGACGCCTCTGATATATGAAGTTGCGAGACCAGGGAGAAACGAGATGGGGTAGTTCGAGGGGTAGTTTCAGCCCCGGATGCAAACGAGCACCCGAAATGAACGCCGATATGCCGGAGAATGCTGGTGATCGAACCTTGATCGACTTAATGCATATACCTATGCGAGGATGTTAGATAAGGAAGAGGAAGGACTCGGAATGTAGGCGAGTGCGATCCTTAAAAGATTAGGATGTGTTAGTTACATGTTGATATAGAGGGGTTTATTGTATAGGGAGGTACCTACATGTTGAATTGAGGAGAATTCCCTCATATTATCACATACATATTCGAATATTTCGTTACGTTACAAATATATGATGATTTCTACTTAAACATTCCTGCTTTTGGAAAAATGGTACTACTTTGATAGTTTTCCTCCTGGTTTTCGATACTATCTCAATCGTTGCAAAAATAAAAGATTACATCCGACCACGCAGTATTGGTGAGTTTCGAATTCAATGAGAAGCCATCGTACTAATTAATACGAGAATTAATAATACAAATACAATCATCTCGATGATTTTCTCTTGATTGAACACTTATTTCCATTGCTGCAATGTGAGTCATCAGATAGCACAGTATTTTTTATGTGGAATGACAGGGAAAACTAATTTCTATATTTCAAATAGAACAGAGGTGGCTCATCTAAAAAGTAACAAACTTCATCTCAATCAAACTTTTTCATGACACTCGAGATGGGAAATTGAGAATTTCAGTGAAACAAAAAAAGTGCCAGGTTAGGTTAGGTTAGATTACATTGTGACTCTCTATTGAGATGAGTGAAAAGATTTGAAATAAGGAAGTGAGAGTTATTTCAGATCAAACCTGAAGTGACAGAAAACAATTAAATACGTCAAAACTACATATTCATGTACCATACTTACACACCGAATCCCATTTTTTTTGTCGAGGTGGTTTAAATCCTTTATGGACACCATATGGGTCCAATCCCCCATATGATAGTGTTGGACTCCCCTGACTCTAGCCAGGGTTTACCCCGAGGGGTAAACCGCAGTGGAATTCTAGTGTACAAGCAACTGGAATTCCTTGGAATTCCTCGGAATTCCTTGGATTTCCTTGGAATTCCTTGGATTTCCTTGGAATTCCTTGGATTTCCTTGGATTTCCTTGGAATTCCTTGGATTTCCTTGGAATTCCTGTGAATTCCTTGGAATTCATCCATATTTTTATCTCAACGCATGCTCAGGCATTCCCTGGATTTTATTGGAATTCCTTGGAATTCCATGGATTTCTTTGGAATTCCTTGAAATTCCTTGGAATTCCTTGGATTTCCTTGGAATTATTTGGAATTCCTTGGAATTCTTTGAAATTCCTTGGAATTCCTTGGAATTCCAAAGAATTCCTTGGAATTCCTTGAAATTCTTTGGAATTCCTTGGAATTCCTTGGAATTCCTTTGAAAACTGCATCCTCTTTTAGAAGAGAATGTATGTGATGGCAGCTCCCGATATTTTTGTAGAACACAATTGGACCTCGCGCGAGATCTTGTGGTAGATATGAAGAATGATGTCATCAACGGGCATTCGGGCACAGGTTCGTACATGTTAAAGAAATCAGTTCGCCTGCAGTTTTCGTAGGGTTAGTTGGGTGCATTTAATCTAGAACTTATTCATCAGTTGACTAAAAGAGTGGAAGTATTCAGTGACGGTAAGTCTGTTTCAAATGCAAATAGCACTGCTCTAAGTGCTTCAGAATGGATATGATCCTTATCTATTCCTTTCCATTGAATTGATTATCAATCCTTGAATGTTCAACATCAATCATGTTTCGTAGGTCTGTAAAGGGCGAGGTAAAGGGTGAACTCGGGTGGACGTCATGTCATCGAATTCTCTCGACGAAGATCTAACATGAGGCAGAGTGTTTGCTCAACATTAAAATTCCAAATGAGTTGAAGAACATTTTGATTATTAACGGGTATAATTCCTTGCGAGTGATTGGAGAAATTACTGATGATGATATCGCTGATATAGAATCATTTGCCCGAGATAATCTTCCAGATATGATTGCCAAAGATGAGTACAAATATTTTTTCGGATTTTTCAGTAATTGTCCACAAAAATTTTCTATTTTGAGTGGTCATAAAAAAATTTTGAGAATACTAAGATACTATTGTCAAACTAAATTTTCTGATAATGTTGTGAACTCGAGTGGAAACCACATTCAAGACAATTCGGAGAAACCTGGTTAAGCTGATGCGATTTCTGAATCAGAATCTTCGACAACAATTTCTCAGCAGAGATTACCTCCTGGATCACTCATGAAAAGAAAGTTGACGAATCTTACAGAAGAAAATACGACCATACAAAAAACGATTACATCATGGATTAAATCTACGTGTGGTGAGAAATGATGGGATCATTACAAAAACCTCTGCAATGAAATTAAAGTAACCTGTGAAATTAACGACCACGACTTGAGGTGCACGGTTACATGCTTTTGTAAAAACAAGTTGACTCTTTGTCAGAATGCAAATATAGAGATTTCAAGAAAGACCTATATAGTTTCAGATACCTATATTCATCCTTATTTCATTTTGGTAGAAATGCTGCAAGGTTATCTGAATTAGTTGTGATAGAAGAATTATTTTTATTTACCTCATAGACAGAAGAACTGCCTTGTTTTTTATTATTAAATGTTTGATTTTTTAATCCAGTATTTAATTTTTTTTCAAGTGTGATAGTAAATTTCCTTAATTAATTATTAGGTATTCATTAGAATGCCCTAGAAAATCTTGAATTTTCTTGAAGTTCTTTGGAATTCCTTGACATTCTTTGGAATCCCTTGGAATTCTTTGGAATTCCTTGGAATTCCTTGGAATTCCTTGGATTTCCTTGGATTTCCTTGGAATTCCTTGGATTCCCTTGGAATTCCTTGGATTTCCTTGGAATTCCTTGGATTTCCTTGGAATTCCTTGGAATTCCATGGAATTCCTTGCGAAAATGAAGTTTGGTGTACAAATTTTCGACCGCGGTTTACCCCTCGGTTTACCCACTAAAAACTCCACCCCGTTTGTAGGCTCGTCTGATCATGTCTCCGACGACACTTAGGCCTATGGTGGCCCATTGTATCTTACCTAGTAGTTCTTTATTGTGCCCACTCCAATATCTCTGTACCTTCAAAAAGTCTGTACAAATCCTTCACTGGATGTGAGTTGAATACTTCTGGTTCGCCAACTGGTTGCCCAAAGATGTTCTTTCTTCTGCGGTCCAATGCCTCACATCGGCACAGTATATATGCTACTGTTTCTGGTTCCTTGCCACATAGTCTGCAGCTTGGGTCGCCATTGTACAGTCCCATTCTGGCGAGATGCTCCTTTACTAGTGCATGGCCAGTCATGAGTCCCGTAAAAGTTTTTTTCTACAAGCGTGCGTGATTCACCCTATACCCGCACGCAATTTAGTTTGGGAAGTGTCATTTTCCCGCAACAGCGCGGGAAAATTTTCCCACACTAGTGCGGGAAATTTTTTCCCGCACTAGTGCGGGAAAACAAAGATATGATGAAATCGCTAGTAATATAAGTGGTTGGTGATGGAATATAAAAGTTTAAGTTTGTTTATTGCAGTATTAAGTATGTATCGAGGTATGTATGTTCAGAATCATCCATCAAATTGCACTATTTATTGTAAAAATTAAGAAATATTGAGAAATAAAAATTGATTATTATAAAAATCCCCCTATAGATTTGGATTGATCTTACAGGAAACGTCAATTTGTCATGCCAATCAAACCTCAAATAAATTTGAAATTGTCGAAGTGACAGACACAGCGTTACTGTCATTTTCGATTCAGTGGAAATACCACAATGTGATCAATAACTTCTAGCTATAGGGATTTGATACAGATGCGTTATAACCAACGAAGTTTTAAGAAAGGTATGAGAAGCTATACACGCGTTTTATTGAATGGTGCAACAATAAAGAAATGAAAAAACCGAATGAAGAATAGGTATTTTTGGCTCATTTCATTGAAGTGTCTGGATCCTAGAGACCAAACTCCTAATGGGCCTGCTGGCTTCCGCAATGAACCAACATAATGCGTCAAACTGTAAGTTCACAATAGCTATCACTAATAATCAATAGATAGAGAATATATATCTCTTGTTAGTTGTTCCTATTTGCTTGAATAATTAATTGAACGATTCAATCAATTTCCTACGCTTGTAGAAAAAATATTGTTCCTAACTTATGCGGAAAGTTTCTTTCCCGCACTCGACTGCTTGCCCGAACTCCGCTTCGCGTCGTTCGTGTCAACGGCAGTCACGTGCGGGAAAGAATCACTTTCCGCACTTGTTAGGAAAATTACTATTTTCTACAAGCGTGCGTGATTCACCCTATACCCGCACGCAATTTAGTTTGGGAAGTGTCATTTTCCCGCAACAATGCGGGAAAATTTTCCAACACTAGTGCGGGAAATTTTTTCCCGCACTAGTGCGGGAAAACAAATATATGATAAAATCGCTTGTAATATAAGTGGTTGGTGATGGAATATAAAAGTTTAAGTTTGTTTGTTGCAGTATTAAGTATGTATGTCCAGAATCATCCATCAAATTGCATTATTTATTGTAAAAATTAAGAAATATTGAGATATAAAAATTGATTATTATAAAAATCCCCCTATAGATTTGGATTGATCTGACGGGAGACGTCAATTTGTCATGCCAATCAAACCTCAAATAAGTTTGAAATTGTCGAAGTGACAGACACAGCGTTACTGTCATTTTCGATTCAGTGGAAATGCCACAATGTGATCAAAAACTTCTAGCTATAGGGATTTGATACAGATGCGTTATAACCAACGAAGTCTCAAGAAAGGTATGAGAAGCTATACACGCGTTTTATTGAATGGTGCAACAATAAAGAAATGAAAAATCCGAATGAAGAATAGGTATTTTTGGCTCATTTCATAGAAGCATGTCTGGAACCTAGAGACCAAACTCCTAATGGGCCTGCTGGCTTCCGCAATGAACCAACATAATGCGTGAAACTGTAAGTTCACAATAGCTATTACTAATAATTAATAGATATAGAATATATATCTCTTGTTAGTTGTTCCTATTTGCTTGAATAATTAATTGAACGATTCAATCAATTTCCTACGCTTGTAGAAAAAATATTGTTCCTAACTCATGCGGAAAGTTTCTTTCCCGCACTCGACTGCTTGCCCGAACTCCGCTTCGCGTCGTTCGTGTCAACGGCAGTCACTTGCGGGAAAGAATCACTTTCCGCACTTGTTAGGAAAATTACTATTTTCTACAAGCGTGCGTGATTCACCCTATACCCGCACGCAATATAGTTTGGGAAGTGTCATTTTCCCGCAACAGTACGGGAAAATTTTCCTACACTAGTGCGGGAAATTTTTTCCCGCACTAGTGCGGGAAAACAAAGATATGATATAATCGCTAGTAATATAAGTGGTTGGTGATGGAATATAAAAGTTTAAGATTGTTTGTTGCAGTATTAAGTATGTATGTTTAGAATCATCCATCAAATTGCACTATTTATTGTAAAAATTAAGAAATATTGAGAAATAAAAATTGATTATTATAAAAATCCCCCTATAGATTTGGATTGATCTGACGGGAAACGTCAATTTGTCATGCCAATCAAACCTCAAATAAGTTTGAAATTGTCGAAGTGACAGACACAGCGTTACTGTCATTTTCGATTCAGTGGAAATGCCACAATGTGATCAAAAACTTAGCTATAGGGATATGATACAGATGCGTTAATATCACCAACGAAGTCTTAAGAAAGGTATGAGAAGCTATACACGCGTTTAATTGAATGGTGCAACAATAAAGAAATGAAAAAACCGAATGAAGAATAGGTATTTTTGGCTCATTCCATAGAAGTGTCTGGAACCTAGAGACCAAACTCCTATAATGGGCCTGCTGGCTTCCGCAATGAACCAACATAATGCGTCAAACTGTAAGTTCACAATAGCTATTACTAATAATTAATAGATAGAGAATATCTATATCTCTTGTTAGCTGTTCCTATTTGCGTGAATAATTAATTGAACGATTCAATCAATTTCCTACGCTTGTAGAAAAAATATTGTTCCTAACTCATGCGGAAAGTGTCTTTCCCGCACTCGACTGCTTGCCCGAACTCCGCTTCGCGTCGTTCGTGTCAACGGCAGTCACGTGCGGGAAAGAATCACTTTCCGCACTTGTTAGGAAAATTACTATTATCTGTGCTCTGTTCAAGTTGTAGCAGGTCTACAGTTCATTTATGATTTGGTTCCTTAATGTATTGTTTCCCATGTGTTTCTTGGGATGTTGTCCCAGTACCTTTATGTTTTGCCTGAATCCAGTCTGACATTCGTGCTGTACGTTTTGGTACTCCAAGATTCTGTCCTGGATCTGGCTCGTTGTCCGACCCTCTTCTTGCAAGTTCGTCAGCCTTCTCATTGCCAGCGATCCATTGATGACCTGGCACCCAGATTCACTTGACGCAGTTCCGGTCTGCCAGAGTTCTCAGTTCTCTCTTGCAATCCAATACCAGTCGAAATGTCACTTCCTGGCTTTCTATTGCCTTAAGTGCCGCTTGTCTGTATGACATAATACGGATCTGCTCGTTTTCCACAGCTCTCCTGTTATTTTCTTCCGCACATTGGAGAATTGCGTACACCTCTGCTTGGAAAACTGAGGCATACTTCCCCAATGAGTAGCTGAGGCTAGTTTCCGGATGTTTGGAGTATACTCCTGATCCTGACCCATTCGCAGTCTTGGACCCGTCTGTATACCAGAGTATGGTACTGAGTTCTCCGTCATTCCATTCTGTCTGGTATGGACACTCTGAATGAAGTCATTTGTTTATTTAGAAACAAAAAAGTTGAAAGAATGAGCTATTTTTTAGAAACACCCGGTGTGTCTAGGATATGTTCTGAGAATCGGCTCGGTTGTCTTTGCATGATGTTACTGATTTTCCACTAAAATTGTTTCTTCAATATAACTCAAGAATATATGAATGTGTCGCATTCGTTTTCGGTATGGTTCCATCTTTGAATAGGTTATTTTCTGACCAGAAAGTCATTCCGAACATTTCATCCAGTTTTTAGCTACAGGGGGTTATGGTAAATTATCCTCCCATATTTCATACGCCACTGATGAGATTTCGATCATATTTTCAATTTCTTCAATTTATTGTTCGATTTTGTTTAAAAAATAAAGCTTTGACTGAGCTCAATCCCGAATAATTTCACCTGATGAGTGAAAAACTTCAGGAATAATCTCTAGGAAATCATCCAATAATAGTAATTTTCCTAACAAGTGCGGAAAGTGATTCTTTCCCGCACGTGACTGCCGTTGACACGAACGACGCGAAGCGGAGTTCGGGCAAGCAGTCGAGTGCGGGAAAGAAACTTTCCGCATGAGTTAGGAACAATATTTTTTCTACAAGCGTAGGAAATTGATTGAATCGTTCAATTAATTATTCAAGCAAATAGGAACAACTAACAAGAGATGTATATTCTCTATTTATTAATTATTAGTAATAGCTATTGTGAACTTACAGTTTGACGCATTATGTTGGTTCATTGCGGAAGCCAGCAGGCCCATTAGGAGTTTGGTCTCTAGGTTCCAGACACTTCTATGGAATGAGCCAAAAATACCTATTCTTCATTCGGTTTTTTCATTTCTTTATTGTTGCACCATTCAATTAAACGCGTGTATAGCTTCTCATACCTTTCTTAAGACTTCGTTGGTGATATTAACGCATCTGTATCAAATCCCTATAGCTAGAAGTTTTTGATCACATTGTGGCATTTCCACTGAATCGAAAATGACAGTAACGCTGTGTCTGTCACTTCGACAATTTCAAACTTATTGGAGGTTTGAATGGCATGACAAATTGACGTTTGCCGTCAGATCAATCCAAATCTATAGGGGGATTTTTATAATAATCCATTTTTATTTCTCAATATTTCTTAATTTTTACAATAAATAGTGCAATTTGATGGATGATTCTGAACATACAAACTTAATACTGCAACAAACAATCTTAAACTTTTATATTCCATCACCAACCACTTATATTACTAGCGATTATATCATATCTTTGTTTTCCCGCACTAGTGCGGGAAAAAATTTCCCGCACTAGTGTGGGAAAATTTTCCCGTACTGTTGCGGGAAAATGACACTTCCCAAACTAAATTGCGTGCGGGTATAGGGTGAATCACGCACGCTTGTAGAAAAATGATGTTTTTTGTCGAAATCTTAGAGGCATAACATCAAAGATTTCCCCGATTCTATATAATCATTCAAAACCGGGCGTTGATTGGAAGGCCTTGGAAATGGTTCGGAAATTCGCCGATAAGGGGAATTTCCATCAAGTATATTCCTCGATTCGCGAAATAAAGGAAAAGAATACGTGTGTGAGAAGGAGTATATATATATTATGTCTGTGTGTGTGGGAGGAATAGGGGCTGTCAGTCCCGTAGATATATATATGCATGGATCACTCGAAGAACGTCATTATTGAAAGTCCCTAGAGAATACTTCAAAGAAAGGAAACTGGAGGTGGTTGGCATAAGCGCGAATTCTATATTCTCTATTCAACTATTAACAACACACACTGGAAAAAAGAAAAAAAGAGTGAAAAGTGTGTGAAAATCTACAGTTCTCAACCGATGCATTTTTTTTGTTTCAGCAGAAAAATTATCAAGAGGTCTACGCTCGGGTCTACGTTTACACCAGATTTGCGAAGTATAATTCCAATTTTCAGGGCATAATTTTGTTTTTTTATGTAGAAAATAGCGAAATATCATCATCAGTAATTTTGATCAAGAGAATTTTATTCCATTAATTTTCGTTTCATCGAAGTATAAGTCAGTATCTATACAGATAAATGCTTGACACACTACTCTTCTTGATTGTAGGGTTAGGTTTATATTGGGTTCATTGATCAACAATAATAATAGCGATTATTTATTCCTCTCCATACTACACTGTGTTCTACTTGATAATCAAATGTAGGTAAACAATATCGTTGTTTGAGATAAAAAAACTATTGCTTTCCGTGATTATTCATAATCAAGTTATAAGAGAATAACGAGTGAAATACAGATCAAGCAAGTATTTGAAACTTGAAGGCTTCCCTGATCAAAACAAAAATACTCAACTGAGATGTTCATAATTCCAATACTTAACTTATGAGGTGTATTCATATCTCCAGCGTGGGTATGAAATGCCAAATCTGCCTAAATCGGAACAAATCAGGTATGCGTCTCAACCCAAATAACCAACCATAACAATGTTGTTTATTCTTGATGACGTCCAGTATATCCTTTTTAGCTCCTAGGAACTAAAGTTCAACTTTAGCTCCTAGGAACTCAATATGTTGCCTAGCAACATACCTATTTCTGTGTCAGTAATAGAAACGTCAATTCAAGAGCTAATTTTGGTATCAAAATGGACGACTTTTGTGTCGGTTGCAGAAAAAAAGTATTTCAAGGACATGTTTCGTGAGTTACCTATACTATTCATCTTTTTTGTCGTGCCACCGGAATTGAAATAACACAACTGCGAGTGATCATCTTTCATCGTACCTCATAATCCAACTACGGCCGAGAATAATAATTAATGGTAGGAAACCCCTCGGTTGTCAGCAAGGAATAATCACTTGAGGTGTTCGTCAAAAAAGAACATAAGCTCATGAATATTTATACGGAGTGTGCGCCTTCGGTTACTTAGCCGTTATTATTCATTCGCGAAAACAAAAACGAAGAGATATTAATTGGACCCATCATCGGCGGAGGCGGAGGGTTTTCCATGCGGTTCCGCATCAGCAATGCCCTTTTGGCTTTTTGAAATGAATTCCTTGTTTGTTATGACTAGTTTACGTTCATGAATGGGCCTGTTTCAGTGAAGATTTTCTTACATAATCATCCGTGAACAAACCAATGTAATCATATGAGATTCGACTTACGTTCCCATTCCCAATTCATGTAGGACAAGTGCAAGAATATTTGAGATTGTCATGTTTATCAGAATATGGAATGAATTCTCTTGACTGAATACATACGGCAGATAACACAAAAACAACACACAACTGAAGAATCAGATAATATGAGGATTATCTTCGAATATTCGCAGTAGGTACTTGTTGGATTTGACCCTGGATTTGACTAGATGATAGGTTTTCAAGATGAAGGTGAGAGAACATAATGACGTTAGAGAGTTTTTTTCTTGATATTTCTTTTAATTATAAGCATAACGCTGTTGCCATGATTACAAAATAGTTTGGGTTCGAATAAATTCTCGATCATTATAAGGAATAAGTAATCAGATATCCATATTAGCACCAGTAGCAATATATATAAGTATTCAAAAAGTGATTATTATGGACCAGGTGGAACTATTGTCTTCTATGGAGTGGATATTGTTGTCATTGGTCTTATTGAATCTCATGAGCTGATTACTGTAGTTATAAATTTGGCAGCGTCGAAATATGTGGTTTTGCTCCCATTAGTTGTTTAAGAATCAGGAGAAATTTAATATCAACAAAATATTATTTTTGTCATGGGAGAAGGTGTATAGTGTCATCTAGAGCTGGCGCTTTTCGAAGGTGCCGATTTGAAATATTGAAAAAAGTATTCACGAGGAGTACACCGCGGTCAAAATTGTGTACACCAAACTCCAATTCCCCAAGGAATTCTAACGAATTCCATGGACTTCCAAGGAATTCCGAGAAATTCCAGTTGTTTGTACACCAGAATTATAAAGCACTCCACACAAACAATTCCAAGAAACTCCAAGGAATTACAAGGAAGTCCAAGGAATTTCGAAGAAATCCTAGGAATTCAATGGACATCCAAAGAATTCCATGAAAATACAAAAAAATCCAAGGGTCTATAGAATTCAAGGAAATCCAAGGAAATCCAAGGAAATCCAAGGAAATCCAAGGAAATCCAAGGAAATCCAAGGAAATCCAAGGAAATCCAAGGAAATCCAAGGAAATCCAAGGAAATCCAAGGAGATCCAAGGAAATCCAAGGAAATTCAAGGAAATCCGAGAAAATCCGAGAAAATCCAAGGAAATCCAAGGGAATCCAAGGATATTCTAGAACATCGAAGAGAATCCAAAGGAATCCAAGGAAATTCAAGGATATCCAAAGGAATCCAAGGAAGTCCAAGAAAATCTTAGGGAAGCTGAGGAAATCCAAAGAATTCCAAGGGAATCTGGGGCATTCTACTTCCATGAGTTCCATGGAATTCCAAGGAAATTCAGGTAAATCCAAGGAAATCCCAAAAAATCCAAGGAAATTCCAAAAAATCCAAGGAAATCCAAGGATATCCAAGGAATTCTAGTAGTTTGTGGACCAGGAATCAAGTGCACTTCACCCAAGGATTTCTAGGGAATTCCAAAGAAGTCCAATAACTTGCAAGGAAACCCGAAGAATTCCAAGGAATTCAAAGGGAATCCAGAGAATTCCAAAGAATTCCAGTTGTTGTACACCAGAATTCCACCGCGATTTACCCCTCAAGTAATTTTGATGATTTTCAGGTACGAATGACTGTATCAAGTACTATATTTATACTAGGAATGATCCATATAAAATAGGTATATGTCTCGGTATATGTGGCGTAAAAAATCACATCAGAATTACTATCATATCTGCAATTTGAAATTTCAATAAAAAATCATATAGGTATAGGTATGTACAGGGTTATCTATATCAAAGAGGCCTACCCCTATACCGAGAAAAGAGTCAAAAATGCATTTTTTCAAATGACACACTTTGCTTTTGATATTTTTTTTCGGAAATCTGTGATATTTGTGATCATAGATTTCGGAAAAGTTATAATTCCAAAAACGATGGATCTGTGATTTGTTATGCTTCTAGTAATCACCCTGTCAACCTTCTGGTGAGGACCGTGGTATAGATAAAACTTGGATACGTATCAAAGCCAGATACGTACATTCGTACATTCTCGAAATCAATGAAAGATCAAACAAACAAAAAATCACCCTCATTAGCAATATGCTTTTTACCTTGTTACATTCTCACTACTGAGATCTATTGAGTTAGAAGGAGGTGAGACGGATCTGAGTTGTCGATAAAATAAAAAGAGCACGTTTTTATCTGTCAGAAAGGGCAAGGGAAGAAAACATAACCCAACATAATTCAACCAAAATGTAAAATGGCTGAGGTAATTTTGGAAACAAATCGATTTTTTTTTTCAAAGGATTCAACCTGTGGACTGAAACTTCAAAGCTGAAAGCATGTCAAAATGAAAATATAACCTCACAATTTTCAGCACAGAACCACAGAATTACGAGAATGAATCCAGTCTCACATTTTTCTCACTATATAACAGCAGATGAAAAGCAAGCTCAGTTGGGGCGAGGGGGAAGAAATAGTCTCAATAAGAGAGAAAGAAATACATTTTTATAATCTTACAATATCTCTTAACTATTCTTATCACTACCTAAAGTTCAAATAATCGACAAGGGACCGTTGTCTTCGATCTGCCTGAGTTTTCCTCTGACGCGTTGCATCATCCTTTGGACGACCCCAGCGTTGATTTCTCTGATTTTTCCCGATATAAGACGTCGGAGTTGTTCTTGATTTTGTGCCTCCCATCCGTTATTGTAGACTCTTCGGCTCAATATCGCCCAGAAGTCTTCAATTGGGCGTGCCTGAGGTAGGTTGGGGGGATTGTCCACTTGCGGTACAAAGTTGATGTTGTTGGCCCCATACCAATCCCTTGTGATTCTCGCATAATGGCATGAAGCAAGATCTGGCCAGAACATAATTTCGTCATTCACATGATTTGTATTCGAAAACTGAAGCAATTTAGAAAGACAACTGTCAATATATCGCTCTGCGTTTAAGGCCTCACTACGAACAACGCCAATGTAGGGCTGTGAAATGAAACCAGCCTCAGAAATGGCACACCATACCAAAATTTTGTCCTCAAACTTCTTTTTGCTCTCGAATCTCACATCGTCAGAAACATTTGCGTGATCGTCCGTGTAGATACCATCATTGCCCTTCATCTCAGAGTTGGCCAAAGTGAAATATTTTTCGTCGTCCATCACGATCAACTTGTTGGCAAAATGCACTCGCCTCAACGCGCGGCAACATCTTGGAATTCTTTATAACTGAGCCTCTGTGTATTTTGGAGCTTCTCTCCTTTTCCGGAACAAAACATTGTGCGAGACATTGTGTCTTGATAGGGTCTTGAACACCGTAGTCTTTCCAACATGAGATCTTCTGGCCAGTTTTCGCTGTGAGATTCCAATTCTGTGTTTAGCTAAAAAAAAATTGTTCTATCCATCATTCGGTTGCCCCCTTACGAGCAACCCTCAGAAGTCTTCGAAAGACTTGTGCGAGCAAGGAATGACGGGGGCCTTACCTTTTAACGTGTGATCCCAAACACTTTCTTAGGCCATCAGAAAAAGTCTGCGTTCGTGGGTCTCGAACCCACGATCGATACCTCCACGTGAATCGATATTGAAGCATCGAAGCACTGAGGTACGCCGGCTGCTTGAATAAGTCTCCGCTCTCTTAATTGGTTCAAAATCAGCGGCCGACCGTTTTTTTGGCAAGTTCATACATGGTATCCCTTCTTCACAATCTTAAATAGAACGATATATATTGTCGATTTACTTATGTTCTGATCTTGAAACATATCGACAATCTCTCGTTTCGTCATTCGCCCAACGAGATTGTAAATACCTCGACGAAGATCAATTTTATAAGGCTTTTTGAAAAGCGCAAACCAACAAGTTTTGCATCGCTTATTTAGATGACAAGACGGGTGACATTTAATTACTCTCAATCAAACCAGGTGAATTTTTTTCCCAAAACTTTCGGACCATACGTTAAATGAAACATGTGATACAACTGAGCTATGGAGCTGCTCTGAGGATCTTGGTTAATCTCAGTCAAAGTTGGTAAAGAGAATATTACTATTGTCACTAATTTTAAAAAAATCGGTCGCGCCCCTGATGCGCTTGCGCATGACACTTGGAGCCAAGGGCCGTTCCGTTCGCTTTTGCATCCATCTCCCAACGACTTTCTTAGAGTTGGTAATAGGTTTGTACATATTCTTATTGGATGGTAAGTGAGTGATTTACGATGCTTTGGAGGCATTTACGGCCGACGTTATATTATAATATATCACATTCTGAAAATATTCCTATATCGAGGTGGGCGGATAAATGGAGGAAGGGTAAAATTAATCTTCAGTTTCTTTTAGAAAAAACAATGTCAAATGATTTTTTTCGTCGACTCTATTAACAATTTTGACGATCAATTTGTCACCACTATAAAGTTGAAAAACGCTTCGAGTTAAATTCGCAGAGTATGTTTTTAGTTTTGAAATATTCTGTCAGACTCACTCTGATACTGCAATTAACTCTATAACTACACTTCTCGCAGATTATCTCCTTTGAATCAAATTCTAGATTGATTTTCCACTAATTTCGTATCGAATTCATGCTATATTCCTGAAATTTCAATAAAATATCAATTCAGATAACTTCAATTCACAAACAATTGAAAATGAACTCATACAAGTTGAACTGATACTAGTGAACTTGAATGTCCCACTCTTGTCGTTTAAATTGACACACAACGGTGAAATATCAATCTATACAGTTTCAGATCGTTTAGTCTAAACTGGATGGTGAAATGAGTAATAATGATTATAGTGTCGATAATATCATGATCATGATATTAACTTCGAGTAGCTTTTCTACTATACTCGCGTTATAAGATATTTTTTCAACATTGAGTTATTATAACGTATATCTTAAGTTTTTTCCCGTTTTTTCCGTTTTGAATCATTATTTCGAACGTTTTATGAAACAGAAACTAGTTAGTCTAATGCGACTTGAGTCATTTTTCTAATATCAAACGATTAAAATATCACAACTTCACGTGAAATCGCCTCTTCTATTATATTCCAACTGTCAACTTATGTGACTATGTAATAACTCGGTTATTGAATTTCACTCTAAAGTGATGACATTGGGTCTTGAGTGGAATGTTCACTTTCGAAATTATTTCTTTCGACTCTATTGATCATTCTAGAACACGTGATTTTGACATGGTTTCTTGAGGGGCACACAAACTATCTGTAGAGGTTACCTTTGATGGGCATAGCCCTGGCCATTCCTGCTACATCTACAATGTAATAAGTTTCACCAAACACAATTATGGAATTCTTCCTGGTTCCAACTCGGATTCCAAGGAAAACGATCCCACTCATTCTGGTTTTATATGACATATCTTGACAGAATACAATGTTTGCCCCTCAGCAACCTGTCAAATGACGTAATTCTGGAATTATTTATTCTTGTGTTTATTCAATATATTTAGAGAAATAAATGGATTTAGTTTGAATATGCTTGCATTGAAAATTTACACTGATAGAATTGAAGAAATCAAACTATAATATTCTAAACTATAGAGTTGAATCTTTCACTCTGAAGCTTGGTGGTCCTCCTGGGAACAGGTATAGTCTTCAATTTCACTCTATTCTTTTTATTGTGTAGCTATACAGGGTCTACAAACGAAAACCAAATTTTCTATCAGAAATCGCCGGGACTCGTCAATTGTTATACTTGTGGGAGCTATTTTGACAGTTGAACGAACTTGACGTGTTCATCCCCCTAACCTCGAGCAACCCCAACTTTGGAATTTCGAATAGGAGAACCCGATTTTCATCACTTCACTCTAAAATTCTTTCTATTGCGAATTATTTGATGCATAGATTTTGAAAATCGGTTCAGATCTGACAGAGTTATCGAGCGAAATCGATACTTGACAATAATGTTCAAATAACTGACATAGGAAATCAATAACCAGAAGTGCGCACTAATCAAAAGCTTATACACAATTGTATATTTATTAGTATTTTGGGGGCTATTGTTCTATGACTTTTTTCATGCAAACAAATTAATTGAAGATGAAATAATTTGTTAACATGATGGTGCACCCCCTTATTGTGCTGTTGCAGTTTTCGGATGATCATTCCCTAGGTTATTGAATTGGTAAAAGAGAAATTTTTTTCCATGTGTGCATTTCAATTTAATAGTAAGTATGGATTTTCAACTAGGTAATGAATAATTCATGGGCGCACTGTATGTATTTATTTTAACCCTGTATATTTCTAATGGGTTATATCGAGTAGTAAACCCGAGAGTAAACCTCGGTCAAAATTGTGTACACCAAACTTCAATTTCACAAGGAATTCCAAGAAACTCCAAGGAATTCCAGGGAATTTCAGGAAATCCAAGGAATTACAAGAAAATCCAAGGAATTCTGAGAAAATCCAAGGAATTCCAAGGAAATCCGAGCAATTTCAAGGAAATCCAAGGAATTCCAAGAAAATCCAAGGAATTCCAAGGGAATACAAGGAATTCCAAGGGAATTCAAGGAATTCCGAAGAAATCCAAGGGATTCCAAGGGAATCTAAGAAAATCCAAGAAATTCCTAGGAATTCCAAGGAATTCCAGTTGTTTGTACACCAGAATTATACCACACTCCACTCGAAGAATTCCAAGGAAATCCAAAGAATATCAAGAAAATCCAAGGAATTCCAAGGAGTTCCAGTTGTTTGTAGTCCAGGAATATCCCGCATTTTACTCAAGGACTTCCAGGGAATTTCGAGGAAATCCAAGGAATTCCAAGGAAATCCGAGGAATTCCAAGGAAATCTAGGGAATTCCAATGAATTCCCGAGAATTCCAAGGAATTCCAGTTGTTTGTACACCAGAATTTCACCGCGGTTTACCCCTCAGGTTATAGTATATTTTTGACATAACAGATGGTCCTCAATATACTCAATCGATGATACTCATAACCTTCTCTTTGTTGAAAATTAACTCATCCGAGCATAGAAATAAAAAATGCAAAAAGAAAAAAGGGAGTAAAGCAGCATACATTTCCGATAATTAAGTTTGACCTGTCGTAGTGCTTTATGTTATCATTGTTCATATGAGGAGGGAAACCGATTGCATCCGTGAACCACTATGGGGATTCAGAAATCCCATCGCTTTTTATGAAAAAGCACGAAGGTATATAGGAAAATTAAGTTGATGGAGCGTATAGACATCAGCAGATTTCCGAAGCTTTGATTTTTCAATCGAGAGATTTCCCGTTCGCCCCAATGTGTTCCATATGTTCTGAAAAGAACCGAGAAACAATTAGGGATGCGCTTTATACAGGGCTATTCCAAAAGCCCGTTCTTTCAATTCGAATCGAATTCTACATATTTGGATTGAAAGTCCGATAGCCAGATGGAACTTTTTTCAAAAGAATTTATCATAAGGCTATAGGGCATCTGATGCAATTGGTTCCTTGGAAATTATATAGATACAAGATATTCCCATTATCCATGAAGTTTTGGATAGAAGCTAAGTTGAAAAACATTTCTGAAGTGGTGGACTTCGTTATTGAAAAGTTTTTGGTCAGATGATATCATGATATAGATACTTATCTACGTGTCTCTAATATTGATTTAGTTGCTTATCGTGTTTTTCGACAATTTTTCAATATTCTTCATGACGTAAAAAGACTTCTCACCCCTTCAACTTTTGAACGGAACAAGCAAACGAGGTCGTGTAAAATTCAGGTAGAAGCGAGGATAAAAGGGTAAACCAATTTCTTTTCTTTAAGCATGAAGATGGTTTTGGTCACGTGACCTATAGTGTCAAGTGTGAATCCATTTTGTTTCAAATGTAATGAGGGGTCACGTGGTACCTTGTTTTGAAGTTAACAAAAGGAGAGAAAAACGAACTCAAAGTCGATCGAACATCAATATTTGATATAAAAATAATCAGCGTGTGACTATAGTTTCAACTCGAGTTTCAACTCTACGGTCATCTTCAAACACAATGAAAAAAGTACCTCTTATGTGGAAAACATCGCAACAATATAAAAAAAATTGATCATCCGGTCGTTATAACAAAGGATCAATCCAGTCTCGCACTCAACAAAATTTGTAACGGCTAAAAAGCCAAAAGAACTTGACTATACTTAAGTAAGTTCAGCATCGGGAAAAAATAATTTTTGGGAATCGACTCAAATGAGCTTCATCTAACTGCAGTCAATCCACCGAAGCCTACATGAGACTTGTTGAATGAATTATTATTTCGGAACAAGTATATCATCTCTTTCGTTATATACAAACAAATTATTTTCTTGGACCAATGCAGTCATGCTCAATACAAAGATTATTTTTTTGTGTGTAGCTACGATACATGAATCGATTAATTCGAAAGTGAAAATCTACCGAAACTTCGTCAGAATAAAGTAACTTTCCCCTTCTACTGATAGAATTGCTCTGACGAAGTCGTAAAACAAGCGGGAAACAAACTCTGGAACAAAACAATTTTCCAATACGTATCCGACAATATAGAAGCAATATTTTCTGGATAATTGGCGATACCATATGACGCTGGCACTCATCTTTGCGAAATAAATAATTCTCCTCCCAATGAAATACTGAGAACACGACTAGGACTCTGGAGGGACTCGAATTCTTCTAGTTATTTATACGCGCTTCCCACTCTCGGGTGTGTCCTCTGCAGCAGAATATACAGAGTGAAAATAGTTATTTGTGCAACTACATCACCTTTTCCAGAAACTGTTAATTGTATTTCATATTGAAGTCCTTTGAATTTTAGAAGCGTCAATTGTATCTACCTAAAAATAGCATATTTCATTCGGATCAAAGGTGACTTTGTTTGACTCGCAAATTTTGCTTTCGCTTGGCTTCGCTGAACGCTCCGCCTCGAAAATGCGAAATTCGCTTCTCAAACAAAGTGTCACTTTTTATCCTGATAAAACAATCTACTATTTTTACGTTGCACCGTTTTCGAGATATTCGAGATTTTCTCGGGTATATGTCATTGCAAAATGAATTCAAATTCAACAAAATCCCATACTTTCCGATAAGTTACTACGTTCCACTGTAGCAAATCTGGCTGTTCTTCTCAAACATCAAAATGTCATTACTTTTACTTCATCTATCATTGAAGTGATACTCTATAATATAAAATACCCAACTGTTAACTTATCCCCATATCAACATGGATTTGTATGGAAACGTTCAACTGTTCCCTCGACTGTTCCTAACTTACTGATCATTACACAATATATCTCAAAAGCTTTGGACAATATAGGTCAAGTAAAAGTTATTTATACAGATTTTTTGAAAGCCTTTGATAGAATACATCATGGTATTTTGCTGAATACGTTAAGCGAATTTGGATTTGCAAACGAGGCGGTTGAGTTCATGGAATCATACTTATCAAACAGAGTACAATATGTATCGTACGATGGTTTCAAATCTGATAAGTACTGTGCGTTGTCTGGTGTACCACAGGGTCCAAATGTTGGCCCATTACTGTTTTTATTATTCATCAATGATCTATGTGATACAATAGATACTCGTCGTTTATCAAAATCAACTGAATCAGGTGAATTTGTGGTGCTGCGATAATCATCTGAGATATACGAGGAAACAAATATATATTGAGTACTTATAGGAAATAAACGAGTCTAGATTGGAACGGCTGGAGGCATTCAAGACTTCGAGTGACTTTTGATAAGAAACTTACCTTCACTGAACACATACGTTCGAAAGGAGCAGCGTAAATTTTTGAAGTATTTGCTTCACAAAATTGATGGTATCTATCCTCGAAGGGGTACCGATAACAATGAACTATGTGAACGTGTAGATTTTAGGTCTATGAAAACAAGGAGGGTTTATGCCTCCCTCATATTCTAATACAGGGTTCTACACAATTCAATTGACTGCGTGGTGATATATCATTGGTACAGCTGAGCTTCAACGTTCTATCTCATCCCAACCGCAATTCTGTTACCTTCAGGAACACGAGAGCTAATACAAATATATAATGCTTAACTCGCCCATCTATTTAATGTGCAATAACTATAACTACATTGCGAACACATGTGATATTTTCAGATGTGGCATTAATCACCTCATTAAAAACGTGAACTGTTGAGGAGTATATTCTTCATTTTTCAAACTTACTTAATTTTGCATCATATTCTGTAATATTTTCCTGTAAATGGGAAACTGTTAGACAAAAAACCTATTATTATTATTATTATTATTAAACTCGGAATGTTTTTCAAAAAATTATCATTTTTATCCCAGAATCTACAAAACGTCAAGATACAAGGATGAATATTTGAGTAAGATTTTTCGAGCATCACGAGTAGATCGGAATTATCTCGGAAATTATTGAATTTCGAAGCATAAGTCGAAATAATGGAAGTAAAATTCAGAGATATAAGTGGGAATTTCGAATTTCCCATTTAGATGCCAGTATTCTGAAATGTTTTCATTATTTTATAATTTCAGGTGTCATTTCCAACAGGGTTCGTATATTTGAGAAGTACAAAAGAGAATGAAACATTGTCAAGAAATCGAATTCAGGACGTCAAATGGCATGGCGAGCATCAGGCATTTATAACACCCATGAATCAAGAATGCAAAACAAAAGGAGGCGAGGACGACATAAATCATCGACTTAGAAATGGAAAGAAGAGATGAAAAAAAAAGGAAACCGCCAGGACCTCCTGTCCTGCGAAAAATGGAAAAATGGCGTGGCTCAATAATGGAAACAAAACATAGCGTAGTACATTGGCGTCGAGATGGGATGCTCAGGGTTAAATTTTTTCCCAAGATTTAGAAAGTCTCCAGAAGAACCGTGGGTAGAAGTCCATAGTACTCAAAGTGGAGTGGTGATGGTAATTGAAGGACGGAAAATCTCCAAGACATCTCCACGATTTCCAATGACAAAATGTTAGAATGGGGAGTGGGAAATGTTTATGATATAGGCGCGAAACAAGTGCCATCCCCCAATGTTTTGCCGATGAGATTTCATCATCGGCTAAAACGTTGCTCAAATATGGATATATCATCCGTTGATGAGTTAACATTCCTAGGAATCTGCGTAGAAAAATGTTTAAGATGGAAATTCAATTGCAGCAAATTGATAAAGAAGCTAAATACTTGAAGAACAGATGTTGTTGCTCTATCATGCTCAAGTTTCTTCATGAGTCCGTTATGGTATACATCCTTGGGGTAACTCTACTCTACCACCGGATATTTTTATTGCACAGAAAAGAATTATAAGAATAATAGCAGGCATACCTAGCCGACAATCTTGCCGAAATATGTTTGATAGCCTTAACATTTCAACTGTCATTGGTGTTTTTGTATTTGTATTATGTGTTTATGTATTTGTGAACACCGAAAAATTCATTACTAATAGGGAATATACATGCTATAAGTACAAGACAATGTTATAATTATCACATTCCAATGTGTGAATATGAGACTACACGTAACTCCTCCAATTAATTTGGACTCCAAGTTTTCAATAAACTTCCCAGTCGATTGAAAAACTTCAAAAAACTCAGTCATTTCGAAATGAACTTGAAGCAATTCCTACTGGGAATGAATCCCTATACTTTAGAAGGATATTTTTCGGTATCCTATAGTCTTTCTGTTTCTGTCTCTGTAATATCGAAATATTATCATTTCATCTTATTTCTCTGTCTCAAACTGCCTAGTTTTGAGCCTTCAATCTGACGATTCCTTCAATCTCCAGAAGAGCCTTTTTCTTTGGGAGTTATAGGAAGTAGTCTTTGTAGGACACCTTTGGTTGTAATTTGTAATCTCAAAATGCCAACATATGGTATAGGAGTACTTGAAAGTATTTGTCACTGAAAAACTTTACAAATCCTAGATGATCTCTGGATACCACTGGAAGTTTTCGAAACTCGCTTATTCAACATTTTGGTTGTTACCAGAAGATTTCAGAAGTCTTTAGCAGTATAACTTCATCTTTGGAAATTACTGAAAGTCCTTCCTCTTTGAAATATCAAGGAATGTTTTTAGTTATCACGGATGAAGCCTAGAATATTCCTGACGGTTAAATTTTTCGCCTCAGCAGGTGTGAGATGGACCTGTTCTAGGTGATTCAGCCTTTGGTGGACTAATACTTTGCATGAGCAAGGTATGTGCTCCGCGGTTTTGGTCGCATTGTTGCAAAAGCGGCAAGTGTCAGTCTCCGCCAAGCCCATCTTCTTCTGTGAGAAAGCCTGTGATGAGCTTTAGCTCTGATTTGCTGAGGCTGAGTAGCTCTTTGGCTCGGTTCTGCGAATGGTTGACCAACCTTTTAGGAGGACTTATCAATTTCTTCCCATTTCCTGAGTTCTTCCATTAGGTGACATTTGCTTATTCCACAAAAAGGCTCAGGACCAAGGCCATCAGCTGCCTCATTTCCTTTGATTCCTTCATGCCCTGGAACCCACATAAGTGTGACTTTGTTGTCCTTTCCCAGTTGCATGAGTGTTTCAAAGCAGTCCCATGAAATCTTTGAACTGACAACAAATGATTTCAGGGCTTCCAGTGCGACTTGGCTATCTGAGCAGATATATATGTTGGCACCCCTCAGACCTTTGCTCAGGCATAGGTTGATGGCATGAATTTCAGCTTGGAAAATAGTAGAGGAGTGACCTAAGGCTTCAAATTGCCTACATCCGGGTTCATATACACCAACGCCTACCCCTTCTTCCAATTTCGAACCATCAGTGAACCAAACAAGGGACAACATTTTATAACCACTTCAAAGGCAGGATCGTAACTGAATCTTGCTGGCATTGAGTCCGATGGTTTGGTTGCAGATTTCATTTGTACTTCTTGTAGAATGGCCATGTGACCAGTGCCATCACCTGGTTTAGCCATTTCAGTGGAATTTAGTCTGTATGCGCTGGTAGCTGCAGTCCTCTTGATGAATGATGCAAGGGTAGTAGATCAAGCATAGCTTCCATTGCTGCAGTAGGGCACGTACGCATAGCCCCTGTGATCTCAAGACACGCAAATCTCTGGATTTTTTGCAGCTTAAGTTGAGCTGTTTTTTCCTTACTTTTGGTCCACCGAAAATCCGAGCATATTCCATCAAAAAGCCATATAAAGATGAAGCCGTGACGTATTAGTCCCGAACTGTAGCTATCTCTATCTGATACCTAGCCATTCTGCAGTGTTGCAATGTGATTGGTCAGCTCAAGGACAATATAGGCGTGTTGCAACTAATACATCACACCAGTCACACCAATCAATTTACACCATTTCAAATGGCGCAGAAAGTGTGTGTTTTGAAATGAAAATTATGGTAATTCTTTTTTTCATTCGTCCTAGTGCGAATGAAAAAATTCAAAATTATATTTACTGGTAGTGTTTTGAGATGTGCAGAGTTCTCGATGATGTCGTTTTGAAAAATCAGGATGAAGAAACAAGAACTGAAGGACCCTCGCGGTGAAAACCGCTACTGTCATCGTCCCCGGAACATTTTTCTCGCATCGTTCCGGAGTTATTTTCCGTAGTTACGAATGCGAATTTAAAATGTATCGAGAGTGTCGGGCCCCGGATTCGATTCCAATACTCGATACATATATTTTTACTTAAGGGCGGAGACGGGGGTAGAGGGTGCTCGCTCGCACAATATATCGGAATTTACGTATTCCAGAATACCTCAGGGCGCGTTCCGTCACGTTTTGATTGCGCGAAAAAGCAAAAAAAAATGGAAGAAAATTTGATAGAATGTATCCGAGGTGAATCCTAGGAGTATGCAGCTCGGTATGCAACGGTATGCAAAGTGTTTCACACGGAGAAAATCATATGTTAGGTATTACCAGAAATATGGTATCATCGAGGGTATCATCCACTGAAATTTCCGACTGATATAGGGTCTGAAATAAATAGCAGCACTATCTTCAAAAAACGAATGTTTTATTTTTTCTTCTGCTCTTTCAAACTCCGTTTGAGGTATCATAGAAAATGTATCCGCATTAACCAAAAAAAGAGGTATTCTATTATTACTTTGCATAGTTTTGATCGTGCACAGATAAAATGGATTTCTTGATTGAATGTGGAACAGCATTGATTCAATCATATGGCGGTCCATAGGTCGAACCAAATATTTGTTTGATTTTTCTACAGAGCTTTCTTGACTCCTCGCTTGACTCATTCATGAAAGAAAATCTTGATTCAAATGGATATTTCGATATTTCTTTATTTTCACATTACGTATTGGTCGAAGGAAGAATTGATAAGTTTGAAACAAGAAAATAATCTCCCATCATATTTGAACAATTTAGTACTTGAATCAAGTAATTCCGAGCTTGTTATACAAATAGAAAATATCTCATTATAATAAGTGAATATTTTTTCATAAAATCCTCATTTTCGTGTGTCAAGAGATTATAATTTTGAATAAAATCAAAATATAGCTTACTATTAGAGTCGAGATTAGAGTATTGAGCATTGAATATAATTAATTCTTATACACTTGATAAACAAAAGGCTTTATTATCGAAACCTGATCATCCTATTATAACATAACAAAAATGAAGATATGAATAAAATAAATGAAAACATATACATATAGTAAAATCATCAAATACTATTGTTCTAGAATTTTTTGATCTGCTGTCCTCGTCTTCTTCCCCAGAATATCACTGTGATTGAAATGGCTTGAATGTTGAACCACAAAAACCTAGAGAGAGCAAAAAATGTTTTGTCGAATGAGCGCAGGCGTACCGCTGAATATACGTCACTGCAAGTCTGTTAGACAAGCAGAGATTTTCTTCAACCAATATAAATTGGAATTTATGTCCCGGATTTAGTCGCGGTTTTCTTGAATTAAGAAATATACTGTTTATGTTGAGAAAATTCATATCAAGAAATTTCAAGAAACGAAGCAAGCAAGCCGATTGAATTGAGACAAGTGTATATTGCTCCACTCAAATGAAAAATTCTCGTACGAAGTAATTCAACTTCATGAAAATGGATTTGACTGATCGAAGAAATCTTTTTTATCTGTGTAGTTTTGATCGAAAATATACTCGTTCATATTTTTACCATTTTTCAGAATAATTTTTCCGAATTTTTCCATCCTTCGGAATATATTATAGGTTCAAATGTTTCATTCGAGTCTGTAAAATAAACACTGTTAACCAGAAAGAATAATAACTTACCTTCGAATTCTTCGACCAGATTGTCGAAACCACACTCTTTCAGTTTGGAATCCATGTTTTGCATTAGGGGTACAGAACAGTAAATGGAGTAGTGACACTCAAAAATAGATAGTGGTGGAAAAAATACTTATATTATTTCTGCCAATTTTTTTGGGGCCAAATAGGAGTGTTCGTGATAAATATAGCAATGCAAAAATTTAAATTGAATGATCCATGCTGATTGCACTGAACTAATATCCGACAATCGGTCGTGGCCATACAATATAATTCCGAGTCTAATCCCATCATCGATCTATAGACGATTGATACGTACTGCGGATCAGGTCAGTGATTTGGCAGTCGTTTGGCACTGAAAGTGCTAATATCGAGTGATCTGATAGGTGGGCACTTGAACGAATCCGTGCTTCATTTAATGTCGCAGAGATTACCACCCTCGCGGGGCACATATCGTCCCGTTGGACTTCGATGAGTGTTCGTTGATTACACCCCGAGTTACACCGTTACACCCTAACAAACTTCTTCGAATGTTTCTTGCGCGAGTAGGTTTAGCTAGAGTCACTGCGGATGGCATTAGTCTCGGTATTAGTAGATAAGAGTTCGGACACAGCTGAACTTCTGTCCTTTTTCATTTTCTATTTTACATTGGTTCAGTGAATAAAAGAATATGACATATACAGGGTCGCTGATATGTATGGAAACAGGTGAATATCTTAGTAACCTGTTGTTGGATTTTTTTCGAATTTATATACAGTGTGATTTCAAAACGTGGCGGATTTGGAAATGTTATAGCCGAGGTTATAGCCAATGTTTCCACTTTTTCAGTTATTCCGGATTTTTTATTAACTTCCTTATTTTGAATGAAACACCCAGAACTTTATTGAATTTTCAGATTCTCCTTGAAGAGCTGATTCCATCGATCTATCACACTTGGGAGTCTAGCGGGAATGATTACATAGGTATAGGGTGTTTAAAATCTAGATTTCTCAACTTTAGGATTTTTTGTGTCGAAACTATCCATTATCGATGGAAACCGCTCCAATGTTCCTATCTTTAATCTTGATTTATAATTTACTGACATTTAATTGGAACAAATACAGGGTGGTTCAAGATTCAGAATTCCGATCACCCTCTGTATCTGTTCCATTTAAATGTCAGTAGATACTAAATCAAAAGTAAAGACAGGAACATTAAAGCGGTTTTCATCGATAATGGATAGTTTCGACCGGTTTCGACACAAAAAAATCCTGAAATTGAAAAATCTAGATTTCAAACACCCTATACCTATGTAATCATTCCCGCTAGACCCCAAGTGTGATAGATCAATGGAATCAGCTCTTCAAGGAGTATCTGAAAATCCAATAAAGTACAGGATGTTTTATTCAAAATGAGGAAGTTAATGAAAATCCGGAATAACTGAAAAAGTGGCAACATTGGCTATAACATTTCCAAATCCTCCACATTTTGAAATCACACTGTACATAAATTCAAAAAAATCTAACGACTGGTTACCGAGATATCCACCTGTTTCCATACATATCAGCGACCCTGTATGTATCTTAATGTATCATTCTTAACCGCTTCTGTATAATATACTACAGCGAGATTGTTCCACCTATAGCATCAAGCATTCATTGTACTCTCATCCCCGTTTAGTAATATTAATTATATAAATGTGCACTCTTTCATTCGTTCATGAATTGTTCTAATTCTATAAATTTCAATAATCCTACATTTTCGGTCTGACCACTCGTCTGACCAACATTACCGAAATAGTTATAGTGAATACTGTTAGACATACCACTGTTGTTTTTTTCTTTTATGTATATGGAAATTATTTCTCTTGGGCTTTGGCCCCCTGTTGGTTAAGTAGAATAGCTTTAAGCTAGACTTCGCCAGCAGTTTACTATAAAGTTCATACTGTAAATGCAAGTAAAAGGCGTTTATTATTATTATTATTATTAAATAACACCGAAAAAATTCAAGGGGTGATACCTTGTGATATTCTAGCAAATACATTTCACATAAACATGTAACCTAACTTGCTCCGTTTTTGAGATACAGGATGTTGAAGTTGGAAGTATTAATTGTTTTTATACATAACCCGAGGGGTAAATCTCCAGGAAAAATGTGTACACCAGACTTCCAATTAACATAGACTTCCAAAGACTTCCAAAGACTTCCAAAGACATCCAAAGACTTCCAAATACTTCCAAAGACTCCCAAAGACTTCCAAAGACTTCCAAAGACTTCCAAAGACTTCCAAAGACATCCAATGACTTCCAGAGACATCCAAAGACTACCAAAGACATCCAAATACTCCCAAAGACTTTCAAAGACATCCAAAGAATTCCAAAGACTTCCAACGGAGTGTACACCAGACTTCCAAGGAGATTTACCCCTCGACATAACCCCCCTGTATAAGCTTCCACGGTGCCAAAATTCAGTATAGTTGGAGAAACAGAGAGCCCCAAAATTTCAAAATGATTCTAATTGGGTTTACTGAGTAATCTTGATGTATTTGTTTGTTCAATCTAAGATGGAAGTCTTGAAAACACGCCTACATTAAAACTCGCATTAAAATTTGGAGTCACATCGAATTTTTATTGTTTCCTCAAAAATCAAGCTAGATACGAAAATTACATAGAGGATAAAAAGTGGTAATTTCGAGGGTAATTTCGATAGTTCGAACTAATAAAAATATAAAACTCAGAAAGACCGGTGGCGTACAATGACATTCACCATAAATATGGATAAATTTACCCACTGTGATGCCACTGGACATATTATTTCGAATCTAATTGCACCAGAAGAAGCTTCATAATGATATGAACAAAACCACAACGTTTCATTGAGATTGATGGAAAGACAATTGAGTACTGAATAAAAAACCGATTTTTCATGGAAATACTAATACCCTGTAGGTATCTCGAAAACGAAGCAAGTTAGGACACATGTTTATATAAACTTTATTTCTTAAAATATCACAAATAATCACCACTTGATATTTTTTGGTGTTATTTAGATAAGCCCTGTATATTCTCCTCTCTTTTCAATTTCCCTAGTAGCGCCTGATTGTCAGATACGATTTTTGAGGTTAGATTTTCTGTAAAATCAATCATGGTCGTAGATGGAAAAGAGGAATAGGGTATAAACCGAGGTTTATATAAACACCCACATCAATTTATATCCATATACTTTTCGCTGAACAACAGTCATAAAAATGAAAAGAATGCATGTAACGAGGCATGTAACAACATTTTGATAGGATAAAATAAGACACCGAGGGGCGAACCGCTAATGAAGTCTGGTGTACACGTTGAAGAAGTCTCGATGAAGTCAGTGAAGTCACGATGAAGTCAGTGAAGTCATGATGAAGTCTCGATGAAGTCAGTGAAGTCTCTATGAAGTCAGTGAAGTCATGATGAAGTCAGTGAAATCTCGATGAATCCTTATATTGAAAATCGTAATAAATACGTACCAGTGAAATACAACAGTCTTCTATCCTCGCTTCAATCCGAGTGACCCTTCTTCGAGTTATAACTTGACTCCCATCGAATTATCCCAGCGTAATATCGGAGGAAATATCATGCCAAAATAAACCAAACATTATACATTACAAAAACAAAATATTGAAGACGAAATAATGTGCTGACTGGACTTGTCTAGTTCGTTTGACTGGTATTGCTAGTGATTGAATGACAGCACAGATTCCTGGGGAACATTTTCAGTGCAAGTATGAAAATTGGAGGTTTCAAGAACAAAACACAAGGTGCTGTTCAACCATCTTGCATAAATGAGAATATCAAAGTTGACTGAGTTGAAAAAAATCTGGGAGAAGCTCATTCAGATCAGCAGCCTTCAACATCACAGTATTCTTCACGTTTGCGTTCAACTGGATGAAAATATGGAGGGAAGATGGATCGCTCAGTACGTATATATGTATATAAAGTGCACCGTTGCTGGATATGGAAAATATGGACGAAGATGATTATTATAATTGACAATTATTGGAAAGTATACATTCAAAATGTTTGCTTTCAAGAATGAAATTTTCTTCTTGTTATTAGCCACGTTGAACACTAATTTCATGATTTGAGACATTGAACATGAATTCCAAACCATTAAACTCTATTTTTGATACTTCTCGATTTTTTCTCTCCCTGTATCTCAGAAACAATTCATTCTATATAGACGAAAAGTGAATAAAAACTTTTTCATAGAAAATTTTATGTTGTTCAACTTTGTATACTTTCATTTTTCCGCGATTGTCGAATTATTCAAGAACAACTTGAAAAAATGACCTTCAAACGTTATCCTACTGCCCCGCTCAACCCCTAGGGATCAGGACTGTTTGTTGTTAATAGCACTTTCTTTCTTCACTCTACAGAAATTTGCGACTACTAATTTTCCCCTAATTTTTGTTCGTTTACTGAACTACATAATGACGTCACTCCTCAACGAAATTGCATTTTCAATGATTGTCGTGATATCTCAATGAGAATCTTGTCCCAAGAAGTACCAGTGAAGTCACTGAAGTCTCGATGAAGTCAGTGAAGTCTTGATGAAGTCAGTGAAGTCTTGATGAAGTCAGTGAAGTCACGATGAATTCACTGAAGTCTCGATGAAGTCAGTGAAGTCATGATGAAGTCAGTGAAGTCATGATGAAGTCAGTGAAGTCCCGATGAAGTCAGTGAAGTCTTAGGAAAATGTGAAGTCTGGTGTACAAATTTTCGTCTGCGGTTCGCCCCTCGTAAGACACATACGCATATATACTAATCGGGTTGAAATTAAGTGCACAATTTTTCTAGATAGGGTCCTGATCCTGATAGATCGAGTTTTCAATGCAAATTTGTGGAATTTTTGAAGGTCAACGGAAAAATATGAATTAAGCTAATCCTTCGGAATTAGGTGCACGGATAATAAGGATTTCTCGGGATTTCTTGATTCAATGCAAAAAAAAACATTCATTCAACCCTCGATTCAAACCAAATGGCGCTCTTGAATTGGTCGAACCTAATATTTGTTCGATAGAACTTCCTTGACTCATTCATAAAAGACAATCCTGGCCAGGTTGACGTTGAACGAATTCATATTCAGAAATTTCGAAAAACAAAGCAAGCAAGCCAATCGATTGAGACGAGTGTATGTATATGGAGCAATTTAATTTTTTTGATTGAAAAAATCTTTTTATCTGCGTGATTTTTTGAATATTGAGGTTCGAGAGCATGGGGAACAATAATATGAAGTTTTTGTCGATGTTTTTTTGAAAAAATATTCCAAATATGATTTCATCGAGGAATTCACAAACAATTTAGTGAAAAATGAGTCTCTTTTTATTCCAATAAGAACGCACGCACTGTCCAAATTGATGTTCGTCCCTGAAAAACTGATCATGTTGATGGTTATTCATACCGATCCTCGTACCGATCCCAATTTGGTAAGAATCGCTCGACAAATAGCTAAGATATAGAGGGTGCCGTTCAAAGTGAGACACGCTGTATATAAAGAACGATGTGCATAAATCTAGGGTCCCTTGATGGAAATTGACGTTAAAGTCATCCTAACAGGGTACGGACAGATCCTCGTCTCCTCTCACTCTAAAGTGTTTGTGAAACAGTTATATAGTTCCATCCTTATTCAATTCTGGGGAAAAACACTAGATTTTTGACATTTGTTGTTTTTTAGGTTATATTGAGGTCACTGGCGTATCATACGTAATTTCCATATGGAATTCCCGATTCAACTATACCAAGATATAGATGAACAGTCCTCTAGATTTAGAGTTTACTACTCCAGCATGATCTTTGCGAGGTAGGGAAGGGAACATATAAATTGTACTAAAAGCCTAATATATTTCACTAAGAGAGACTGTTCTCAGACTGTATACTAGGGTTGACTGAATTGACTGAATGAATCCTGATTTCAAGCTGAGCAGAAGTTTATCTATCAGCTGAGCTGAGCCTTATGATTGAGAAATGATGGAAACCGAAACTACTGTACTTATTCATGTGTGCTCAATATATTTTTGGAAATCCAGCTCGGTGAAGAATTCATGGAGTGACTAATATCACGTATATCATGTATAAAACTTTGTCTAGGACGAGGGGTGGCTCACTTGCCTAAATTTTGTACACCATATTACCAAATCAGGTAATATCAGTAATATTTAGGGGATATTACCATAATACCAATAATACTCAAAATATTACTAAATATTACTGGTTATGTGAAATATTACCAAATATTACCAAATATTACCAAATATTACCAAATAAGACCAAATTCCACAAAATATTATCAAATATTACCAAATATTACCAAATATTACCAAATATTACCAAATATTACCTAATATTACCAAATATTACCTAATATTACCAAATATTACCAGATATTACCAGATATCACGAAATACCATCAATATAACCTTCCAAATAATGATGGGCACCTGATGAATGACATTAATTACCTCGTTAATTACTAATGTATTCAGGTAACCTCACTCACCACCATCATCAATTCAACTATTACCAGCAGAAATGTCTATATATTTCGACAACTGAACTGATAAACGAAATAAACTTCAAATACTTTCATAATTTTTTTTTTGAGCATGTTGGTTCATGGTCCAAGAAAGAATTTCGAAAAATGATCACGATATAGAACCTTATAGAACAAGGTCGAAAAAACAAAATTGCACAAACGGAATCATAACGACACCGCTGCAATTTTACACTACTTCAATTATTATCATCCTGTACACCAGAAATTTGTGTGTATAGTGTCATATTGCTCTGGAGAGTAACTGAAAGATGGGGCTAACCAAGTGTGAGAACCGAATAGAAATTTATAATTGGATCTATGAGTAAATCGATTTAAAATTCGACCTCAGTTTAATTGTCCAAATATGTATAGATATTCCTACTGATAATAGTTGAATTAATGATAGTGATAAGGGTGGTTACCTGTATGAACTAGTAATAATAAATGTGGTTTATCAGGTTCCTAAACATTATTTGGAAGGTGATATTGGTAATATTTTGTAATATTCCCGAATATTTGGTAATATTTGGTAATATTTGGTAAAATTTGGTAATATTTGGTAATATTTGGTAATATTTGGTAATATTTGGTAATATTTGGTAATATTTGGTAATATTTGGTAATATTTGGTAATATTTGGTAATATTTGGTAATATTTGGTAATATTTAGTAATATTTGGTAGTATTCAGTAATATTTGGTAATATCTGGTAATATTTGGGAATATTCGGTAATATTCGGTAGTTTTTGGTAATATTTGGCATAACTTGGAAATATTTGGGAATATTTTGAAAAATCTGTGATATTTAGTAATATCTTGAGTATTATTGGTATTATCAGATATTATACCTAGTTATTAGTGATATCCCGTGAGTTCAGATGAGTTGCTATTCTTTAGTATAGATCTAGAAAGTATTCCATTCGAGCTGACAGAGACATATTTCCAATAATACTCAGTATTGCATGGTATTGCCAACATAAAAATAAATAGTTATTTTCTCCGAGATTTTCTCCACATGACATTAAACATGGCTTTTTAATGTCACTTAAAGGCATAGAAGGTGCACTTTAACTGCCTGCATCAAATCTTGTTATTTTCTCCCATGTAAAGCAAATAACTATTTAGGTCTACTCAATTCCTCAATACCTTTGTGGTTGTTTGGGTGTTCCTAGTCGCCGATTACTCAACCATTAGTCTTGAAACACTGAGTTCATGCAAATACATATTGAACCATCAATAAATTAGAATAACGAAATGGTATTTTGATACTCATTCTATTCATAGAGATCAGGTAGGCATAGATCGAGGTAAAGATACTCAAGATAGAAAATAACATGTTGCTGCACCTGACAGACAGCTTTCAAAAATCTCGCTAGGTGGCGAATGTTTATTTTTCATTGCGACATCTGGTATAATTGACTCATAGAACATTAGAACGTATAATACTCCTTTTCATAATATTACTAGAAATACTAACAATGTATTACTTGATGCGTTATACTAATATTACTTGGAATATCACGAATATTACTATATTACTATAAAATAATGCCAATATTACCATATTATTGACAGATATTACTGATATTACCATATTATTGAAATGACATCTTTAGAACACCGTAGAAAGGTCGGCGACCTTTCACTTTTCTATCGATACTTCCACGGGAAATGTTCTTCGGAAATCTCTGCAATCATCCCTTCACTAGCAATACCAATCAGACGAACTAGACAAGCCCAGTCAGCACATCCTTTCGTTGTCAGCCTCGAAAGATGTCGAACAGCACTTTATCAAGACTCCTTCATCCATAGAACGGCTAGGCTCTGGAATTCATTGCCTGTGGAAGTATTTCCAACAACATATAATCTCCAAAAATTCAAAAAAAATTCCAATACCTACCTCCTGTCCCTATCCTCCCTAGGAACGCACGATGTTCTTTGAACATTATAGGGATTCCCTTTCGTGCGCTCCAATCGATAAAAAAAAAAAAAAAAAAATATTACTTATATTACTATATTACAAGCAGATATTACCAATATTCCAATATTACTAGCTGTTATTACCAATAATACCTGTCATATGAAATATTACCAAATTATACCTGATAATACAAGTAATACCGGTAATACTAGAAGTATAATACTGTACTGGTAATATATTACTGGCACGATGTACACCATATTACCATAGTGAGCCACCCCTCGGTCTAGGACGAAAAGTTGGCTGATAAAAAGTAATACATAAAATATGCAAGAAAATAAAGAATAGAATATACTTTACCCCCATGTTATACATATGATTTTTCCGGATTTTTCCGAGGATTTTTCCGTCCCCCTCAAATTAAAAGTCATTTTCGAACAATTGATTGATAAAAGTAACAAGATGTAGGTATACGCAGTATAACTTATAGTCACGTTATTTTCACTCTTGCATCCTACATATTTTCTATTTGTGGTAGAGTAATAATCATATAAACTAATGTCTTTCGCCATATCGAATCCGCCATCTTGAATTTTCCAATTTTGACGAAACGATCATTATCTCCTACCCCGAAAACCCCCAGATACCAATTTTGAATAGAATCGAATCTTCATTACAAAACTCCACCATAATGGATCCGCCATCATGAAAATCCCAATTTCGACGAATTAATTATAATCTCCTCCAATTTTGATTTTTGAATAGAATCGGATCATAATTACAAAATTCGTTCGCCATATTGGATCCGCTATCTTGAATTTCTCAATTTTGACAAAAAATCATAAAGTTCGACCCCGAAAACTCCCAGATACCAATCTTAAATAGAATCAGATCATAATTAGAAATTTCTTTCGCTATACGGGCTGATTCACGGTGGCAGCGCTGAGAATATTTCAGGTCGATAGAACACAACTAATTATTCAAGGCACCAACTTTTCAGAATAATCCTGAGTTGCGTTTTCCAGAAACGTCTAATGTGCCATCCACCGTGAATCAGCCTGTTATATTGGATTGGTCATCTTGAATTTTCCAAGTTTGACGAAACCATCATTATCTCCAACCCCGGAAAACCCCAGATATCTTCCAATTTTGAATAGAATCGGATCATAATTACAAAACTCGTTCGCCATATGATCTCCAACAAGTAAACACCCTGTACATACCTATTATTGAAATTTTGAATGATTTTCTGTAGCGCCCATGGATGTGACGTGACAGCAATGTCAGTGATGCCAGTAGACAAAACTAAAGTCTCTAGATCATTAAAAAAGAATGCAGCTATGATCTGTCCGTACCCTGTAAAGATGACTTTAACGTCAATTTTCATCAAGGGACCCTACATAAATCTACCTCGTATTTCAACATTCCATATCACGTTAATACTCGGTTTATAAGGACGGACGCTCGGATCATTAGACACTCCAGACAAAACTTCTATAATATTGTATGACATAAACATTCATTTATAATAGTTTTTCTGAACTCACCTCTGCTTTATCGAACTGGCTGAGATACTCGTCGTGTTTCTCTTTGCGATACAAAGCCCTAGCTAATGATCCTCTAGGCCTGAATGCCAGCGAAGAGGCCAAATCAACAGCGTTCACATTTTCGCACGAAGTTTCACTATAACTCGACGTTTCCATTTCAGACGATCCTAGCGAACCCGAGGAAGATCCACAACGATTCGTATCACTTGAATTCTTAGCAATACCACCGTTTTTCTACGAATAACATCCGTTCTAACAGCAGTTACAAAGTTAGGTTAGGAAATGGTCTATCGCGGAATACACGCCAAAGCACTGGAAAATTGGCAGTTTCCACTCGATGTACTATGTAATTACCCGTCTATAACGACTGTTGAGTTGTGTAATTGATATGCGAAGCTGTGAAAGATCGTACTTGGCTTGTTTTCATTCGGGTAAAAAGGTACTTTCGCCTTCGGCACAGCCACAGACACAACACAAACAATAACAAACGCCGGGAATGTCTGAGTTGACGGCAATACTGCGCTGTAGCGCCGTCAGTCAGCTGTTCGGAAGCGCGAATATTTGAATGTGGGTCTACCACTCAACATACGAGGGCTACTCAATAATTTTTGTCACAATTTTTCATGTGTGAAGGAAATTGAAGTTCTCATCCACTCTCACACAATTCAAGATCTGATGGACATCACTGTTGAAATTGGCGATAGTAAAAGATAAGATTCTTCGGCTGATAACGTTGAATTTTAACTCCATTGCCTTTGATGGTAGGTAGATGAGTCGTAGATGAGTCGTGATTCCTCTCAGGACCTATTGAACATTTTGAATACGCCCATTCACGTATGTACGTCATTTGGCTTGTAAAAATTTACAAAAGTGAACAACTTCATTTTTTCCAAGAAAAAACCGAAGAGTCATCTCTTCACAATTTTTTATTTCAACTCTTTAGTTTTTTCATGAACAAGTGATGTTATCAAAAATTTTTCCACTCTCATTTTGCAGCCTTCGTGTTATAGCTTCTTGAATTTTGACAAGAATATCATAATGTTGGACCCTGAAAGCCCCATGCAGTAATCAATTTTGAATAAAATAGGACCATAATCACAAAACTCGTCCGCTATCGGCAGATGCCAATTTTGAATCGAATATTGAAGTCGCCAACTTGATTTTTTTTAGAAACTCCAAAAACCTCATATCGGATCGGCCTGTTTGTTATTTCCTTCCAATAATAATGTCATAACGAATTGTCACAGTGATCATATTTACTTGCCAAATTTCAAATCAATCCGACGAATGGCAGTGGGTCAAATTCAACATGCA
Organism: Phaedon cochleariae; assembly: GCA_918026855.4. Classification (NCBI taxonomy): domain Eukaryota; kingdom Metazoa; phylum Arthropoda; class Insecta; order Coleoptera; family Chrysomelidae; genus Phaedon; species Phaedon cochleariae. Next base: position 3,296,582 of record OU896708.1, on the reverse strand, counting down.
AGTTTTGATAACAAACAGATACCAGGACATGTTGAACTAAGTAAAAGTTTGTAATGTGATGAATGGAACCAACAGATTAACAAAAAAAATGGGTTCCCATGAACAGGTGTACCGAAAATGCTTTTGCTAGTAGTCATTCCCTCACCCGTCAGGGTGGGTATACCAAGAAATTATGTTTTAAAAGGGCTTCCTCCTATGGGATCGGACTCTTTGACATAAATGATTCGTTCTGATAGAATTCATGCGATAAGTAGAGAGTATCAACGTTAGAACCTCAAGCTGAAGAATATAGTTTCTTTTCTATCTATATTTGTGTGCAAGACCCCGAAGGTAGGATATTAATCAGCCACAAGGACACGAATGCGTGAATTCCCTTTTCCTGTGTTGCCAGCTGTTTTATTTCAAGGGAATATCAAGCAAATTTTTCCCAATTGAGAATCGATCCTACTGTGAACTGGTGAGATAATATGATATTGATTGATGAAGTAGATGTCATCAATATAGTATGTACTGTATGGTATGTTGATTCCATCATTTCCAATTCTCAAAGTTTAAAGCTGACATAATGAGTAATCGAGTAGGTTATAGCACGTTGTAGGTTCGATGAGCAGCAAAGAAATTCGGTCTACTTCTCAATTATTCGTTTAAACATAATTTCATGAAACAATCTAACTAAACGATTCTGGTATACTTTTTAATAAACCTCAAATTCTGGTGACATGACTTCGATATCTATGTCATAACATGCCACAATCCAGATGAAGCCAGTGTATATAGGAAAACAAGAACAAGTGAGTTTCAAACTGTCTTGCTCAGTTCATCCATGCTATTGTTAAAATCCGTTGAATCTTGAGAGTGATAAGTGTTAAAATATCGAAAGAAGAAATCTAGAAGGGATAAAACATTTAAAAAAAATCATCTATGTATTTTCGCATCGCGATGAGACGTCATAGTATTTATTATTACTAGAAAAGAGGGTTCTTGCCTATTTCCAAAAACTTTTGAGCTACATTCTTTTTCAGAATGGATGATTAAGCGTGAATTAAGAGCTAGTGAGTAATCATTAATGATTAAAATATATTATCATCGCATTCCTTCCACTGATCCACTTCTCCACAATAATAAGATTTTTTATCGCCTACTTCATTATAACTTCACCATGAAGCTCTGATGATGCCCAAGGAAGAAACAATTTCTTTCAGAAAAGTAAATTATTTCTCGAAAAATATAATGAGATCCGATCTTATCTGGTTCCATTAATAAAAACCAGTAGCTCTGAACTCAATCATTTTTTGTCGGCTACGTATCGTCAGAGATAATGCTCGTCATTCTTTTGACCAGATGGAGAGAAATCGGGTAGAGTACTTGACATAGTGGTTGATAATCACTCCAGAATGTTTTGATAAGGTATAATAATAACTTACCTATACAGGGCATCAGGAACACTTCCTGGAAGTAGGAGGTTAGGTATCAATTTACTATACTTCTGTTGCTGATAGTACATTTGCAGAAACAGCGGATATACAGGGTGGGGTATTAGTGCGTCGGAGCTCGATTGCTCGAGTTCTATGATAGCTAGAAACCAGTTTCGAAAACGAATGTGAATGAGATAACAAGGTCCATAACTAGAAATTATTGCCACATATACAGGGCGCACCGAAAATAATCTAGAGGGTCGAAATCATTTTTTTTAATCGGAATGCAAAGTTATGAATTTTTTCGAAAATATCACTGTTGTCACAATTATAAACTTTAAGAAAAAAAATCTCGATATCATTTATTGAAAAGATATTCCCCTCAGGGGCCTCTATTCGTGGTAGGAGTATGTACAGTTCCTCATGACTCACCTTGTATATCAGGGAGATTGTGGATAAATTTTCAGAAACAATCGGTATTGTCCTGTCACTCAACTTTTCTTGAAAGTCAAAATCCCGCCGTCAATCAAAGTCGCGTTAATTTTGCCTGTAAAATTTGTCAAAAATGCCTGTGTTGAGAAGCGCCAAGAGCAAGAAGCTCCTTCCACCACTAATCACTAGACCGAAACCCAGAAGTTTACATACCCTCGTTAGGAAAAACTCTACCAGGTAAAGCTTTATACATTCAATTTTTGCAGTCACTCTGATCTGTGCAGGAAGATTCTATTTCACGGATCGTGTCGAATCGGCCATCTTTATTCGATATTTGGTATTCTGTGTCTCGAATGAATCGTGTAAACTCGATTCGATTCCTCGATTGCTCAAGAGTAGTCGAGTCGATACGTTTTGTCAATCTATCCTTATTTATCATCGATTGTTTCTTTTCATCCTCATCCCAATTCGAGGATACTTGTTTATGTGAAAGCACAGCTTTGAAAGTGTGTAATCAACTTATTATCAAATAATATAATATATACCTTTTGTTCAATTTAAATAGCTTAATAAAGGATTATGTAGTTACCTACTTCTGTTAGATAGTTCTTGTCATCGACGAATTGGATCCAAATTTCTTTGTCTATCTTCAGCTGCTGAAATATCTTTCATTTTCGTCTTGGGATTGAAAAAATTCATAAAAACGTTATAACCACCATAACCTAAAAATTGTGATGGCTTTGGGACTATGGCCCCGGTGCTCGTTCCATTGGATCAAAATCTTCTCCCATTACGCCAAAAAACCGACGATTTTCGAAGTCGAATTCGATCGCGACTTGATCAAGAAATAGAGAATTCCCCTGCTGAGCAGACAAGACTAAGTACCAAATTATATATTTCTGCAAGCTAAATTTTTCTAATGGGAGTGTTGTAGAAATCAGCTGGTGGAAAAACAGGATTTTCTTTGCATCGACCATATGACAATAGTCATATATTTTCTTTGTCATGAAGGATTGATTGATGGAAAATCAATTTGTATCATTTTCTAGAGCTAGAGTGAAGATGGAACCGATGAGGAGTATGTCCAGCAACGATCTGAGGACTATTGCTTGTCTTCAATCTTCACCTTCAGAAGTGAAATTCAGCTGCGAGCTTTGCGAAGAAACGCTGAAAGAGCTGATGCAGGATAGAGAGAATTTGAATTGTCAGATACAGACGCACTGTGAATTGAACGGGTGAGAATCAAGCAAAATATCGAAGATATTCGAGAAAGTCACGAATCGCTCTAGTCGTTTTTGAATCCTTCATATCTTCGATGATTGAATGTATCTGAACGAAGGAACGTGGTTGATCATCATTCATTAATCTACTGTAGAAGTTATGTTATCTCATCTCATCATGTTATCTCATCATGTCATCTCATCATGTTATCTCAAAGTAGAGTGAAGTAGTAAAAATAATATTAGAAAAACTCTCCAAGTCGTCTCCACAACGTATAATTTCAAATTCAAGAAGGAGGGGATATATGTTTCGGATCCAAAAAGTATTCATCATCAGCCAGAAAGAAAGTATTGTGGCGAAGAAAAAGGCTAAAACATGGTTATTATGAGCATGGTAAAACTGTTAATGAAAGATGTTTTTAGTTTTGAATAAAATTTTAAGCTATGAACTCTTGTAGACATAGCCAGAATCGCAATCATATTTTCCGGGAATTTCAACATCATAAGTAAAATCAAACTTAGCATATTAAAAGCGTCTTACTGTTAGATACCTAATCTTGAAAGTAATGGAAAACATCGTAGTTCAGGGTGAAATTAATGTGATCAGCAGTGAATTATATATTGCACATAGGATCAATTCAAGGATTTCATAGAGACCTGGCAACAGCGCGGCGTGCTTCCCAGCCGTCGTCACATTTAAAAATTTAAAATTGCATTTTCAATATCAAAAATAATTGATTCATTGTTCGGTATTTTCGATGAATTTGTGTTAGAAATAACGTTTTCAACTTCCCTTCATAACATTATAGCGAGAAGGGGTAAAATTTGAGGATACTAGATATGCCCATTATGGGCCCCCTTTATGATTTCCCATTAGTACACGAAAAAACAAGAATTGTTAATCAAGCAAAATTTAATTGAATTAAGCAAATAAAAGTGTCATTTATGCATGACAAAATATAATCTTGAAATGAGTAAATCTATATCTTGTTTCAGAGCGAATCTGAAGTTTGAGTAAATATGTCTTGCGCATGAACTCTGGATCTTATTCAATCAAGAGCACATCCAAGAATTGTTTTTGGTGAGATATTGAATTGGATCAAACTATCATTTTGTTTGATTAGAAATAACAAGATATTGATTCAATCATATATTCGGTTGAATCAAAGAAATATCTGGTTGATTCAATGAAATATTTTGTTGATTCAAAGAAATATTTCGTTGATTCAAGGGAAACAATATTTCCATTCGACAAATTGTTTTGTCGAACCAAATTCAGTATTTATTAGGAAGTGTTCTGAAATTTCACATCAACAGAATGAAGTAAACTAAGGAAACTAGTCGACTTCTAGCATATATCTCCAGTCTTCACTTCTCTTCAGCTGATGCGAAACAATTTCGGATTGCTAATCATCTTAAGTTAAATTTATCCAGCTGATATTTCAAACACGAAAAATCAAGCTTCACGTATATAATGGATTCGAGGCAGGCATAGACGAGGCGGAATGATCGCCATCTAGAGGCGAAAATTTCACTTGATGTAGAATGAACAAAATATTTCATTGATATTACATACTTCATTGCTCGATTCAAGCAAATGATTCGTTCGAAACAAGTTCATTGCTACATCGGAATGAGAAAACTTGTATGTTGTTTCAAAGATATATTCTCATCAAAATTATCATTATTGTATAACAGTGTATAACAGGTCATGGAACTGAGACCTTCTTTGCTTTCTGTTTCAGACGAAAAGACGTCGAAGCATCCAAGTTGGTGAAGAAACTGTGGGAGGAAGCCAAGAAGAGGGCTGGTTACTCCAAACAGAGCCTCGTGAAAGGTAAAGGAGTGTTCAGCAAACTGACACCTGCCGACATGAAGAGGGTCTTCGATGAGGCCAAGAAGTTGTCCAACCAGATGAAGATGAAGAGGAAGATGCTGATGATCAAGAAGCAGAGACTCGAATCCAAGATTCATCTCGCCATCGATATCATCAAAGTGTGCAGGAAGTATCTGAACAACAGGAGATGATCGAATTGGCTTTCAAAATTTGTTTTTAATGTTCTGGCATTCAATGTACAGGAATAAAAATATCTTGGAAATGTTCTTCATTTTATGGAAGAATGATTTGAAGCTTCCCCTATACCGGGTCATCCAAATTCGAGAGCCACCATTGGCAAAGTTGCGCATTTGTGTGATTAAAGATATACCGTCGAGACATTTTTTGAATTCTACGAAGGCCTGGAAGGGACACATAAAATAAAAAAAATAAAAACTTCAAAATTCTGTGATAACTCGGAATTTTAAAATTCCGAGTTATAACTCAGAATATTGGGTGTAAAATTCCGACTTATATCTCGGAATTTTACATCAAAATTCCGACTTATAACTCGGAATTTTAAAATTCCTTGTTATAACTCGGAATATTGGATGTAAAATTCCGACTTATATCTCGGAATTTTAAAATTCCGAGTCATAACTCGGAATTTTACATCAAAATTCCGACTTATATCTCGGAATTTTAAAATTTCGAGTTATAACTCGGAATTTTACATCCAATATTCCGAGTTATAACACGGAATTTTAAAATTCCGAGATATAAGTCGGAATTTTGATGTGAAATTCCGAGTTATAACTCGGAATTTCGAAATTCCGAGTTATAAGTCGGAATTTTGAAGAGTTTTTATTTTTTTTATTTTATGTGTCCCTTCCAGGGCTTCGTAGAATTCCAAATATTTCCGGAGACATAGCTACGAGAAAAACAGGCGTTATTTTAATGATGATATTGAAATTGAGAGCACATTCACATTGCCACTTTTTTCTTGCGGTACGATGACATTTCCAGATTCACCATGCTATTATTATTTATGTAAATTCAATATGGCGCTCACAAAACAGTAGTATTTTGTTTGACGGGCACGGAATGATAGTGATTTCCTACGAGGATGAAGTTGCAGTATGAGCCATAGGCGAATTCTGCAATCATTCAAGGAGGAAATTAGCTTTTCGTGCAAGTTATACACCATAATTTTTTTACGGCTATAATAGATAACAGCAGCATTTTCGATTTCTTCGTCTTGAAGCCATCTGTTTTGCTGTCAAGTAATGCCCATCTATTAGACAGAGATGTCATTGCTTGGAATTTGACATTCCCTGGGCGACGAGATTTTTCTGAAATAATAACACTGCAGCATGAGCAGTAGGCGAATCGGTTCTCGGAAAATATAACAATTTTTTTTTCACAAAGAGAGAGAAACTCAAAGTCATTACCACATACTAGTTCATAAAATGAACGACAAGGGTAGATAACGAGAGAAAAACAACTACTTTCCTGGCTATATGCCACGCAGAACATTGCATTACATCCTCCCGAAATCTATGCGATAGTTCGTATAAAGGAATAAAATCGCAAATGTTTCCTTCCTAAACGCTGAGCTGCGCTTAAGTGGTTCAGGAACGCTGACTACCTGCAGACCGGTTTCGAGCTCTTGGCTCTCATCAGTACAGGGCTGTCCCAGATAGCTTCTTGACCGCTATCTGGTGCGAACCTGACCCAATAACGTAAACGCATCTCAGTATTTATACCATACGAGGCGTTCGACGTCTGCGAAATGAAAACGCGAACGCAGAACGCCACCTGGCAAGGAAAGAAACACTCCAAAACAAAATCCCATTTCAGGTGAAATGGGAGTGGCTGGTTGCCCGACTGGCGTATTTTCAACTAGGGAAAAAGGCCAAATACTCAACGTGGAATGCATTGGTCACAAAGAGAGAGAAACTCAAAGTCATTACCACATACTAGTTCATAAAATGAACGACAATGGTAGATCACGAGAGAAAAACAACTACTTTCCTGGCTATATGCCACGCAGAACATTGCATTACATCCTCACGAAATCTATGCGTGTTTAGGAAGGAAACACTTGCGATTTTATTCGTTTATACGAACTATAGCATAGATTTCGGGAGGATGTAATGCCATGTTCTGCGTGGCATATAGCCAGGAAAGTAGTTGTTTTTCTCTCGTGATCTACCATTGTCGTTCATTTTATGAACTAGTATGTGGTAATGACTTTGAGTTTCTCTCTCTTTGTGACCAATGCATTCCACTTTGAGTATTTGGCCTTTTTCCCTAGTTGATTTTTTATTCTTGGATGATGCCTAGGCTTCCCGAATATTTCTTGTCTTTTGCGATCTAATGCCTCGCATAAGTGTTTGTCCGTTTCTGTCCCTTTACCGCATTGTCTGCAGAAAAATTCTCCATTGTACAGTCCAATTTCATTCAGGTGTCCTCTTAGTAGACTGTGACTAGTGAAAAGTCCCGTTACTATTCTGACTTAGTTTCTTCTCATCTGGAGTAGTTCTTCAGATTTGTTTCTCGACGGTTCTTCAATCAATACTTTCCCGTGGTGCATGTGAGGGGCTTGAGTCCATCGCTCCTTATGTTTTCGCTTAATCCAGTCCCGTGTGTAGCCTCGGGTAGCTGATTTTGTAATCCCGAGTACGGGTTCTGGGCCAATGTATGGAGTGGATGAGCCGATTCTTGCCAGTTCATCAGCTTCAACAGGGTAACTTTATTATGTTCTGACAAGGCATCTCTGCAGTCCCGTACCAGTCTGGATGTAACTTTCGGGTTCGTGAGAGCTTTCAGTGACGCCTAGCTATCGGAGCATATTTTGATCGGAGCATTGTACACTTCCATCATATTATTTGTTCATAACATTGCAAGATTGCGTACATTTCCGCTTGAAATATGGAAGTGTTTATTCCCAGTGAGATGCTCATTTGGGAGTTTCTCACTTCACTGTAAACTCCAGCACCGGAGCCTTCCTTGATGGTCTTGGACCCGTCTGTGTACCAGATCTTCTCTCCAGGTTTGCCCTTGATGTTGATGTCATCTGTCCATTCCCTTCGATCTTGCATGATCACCTTCAAGTCCATGTTGAAGCAGTATATTGGGGTAGTGTAGTCCGTTGGTTTCATGTCAAGAATGTTTCCGTCCTCTATTTCCTTTATTCTGCTCTGTCCCGATCTATCGCTCGTGTTTTGTGGCCTTAGATGTACCATTCTAGCCTCTTTGTCTATCGGGGTGAGGTTTAGTAGTGCTTCCATGGCTGCTCTTGGTGTTGTTTTCATAGCTGCCGTTATGCTGAGGCATGCAAGATTTTGTACCTTGCTGAACTCAGCCGAAACAAATCTGAAATTATAACTGAACTACAAATTAACGTCACTACAGAGAATATAAAATACTTGCACGAAAATGAGGTTAGCTGAGATTGAATTCTTCCAGTCTATATGTGCACAACACTCGTCGAAAGAAAATGTAATTTCGCGTCAGCATTCCATTGGAAATGCCTTCTCGTGCCAATTTTCCATTAAACCCAGAACTTATTGTAATTTCCCAAATGAACTTAAAAACCAATTTATCGTTTTTTCCGACATAAAGACAGCAGACCCTTTAGAATTCCTCGCGAGACTATCCTCGAGCAGAACATTAGGAAAATGAGATTTTTTGTGTCGGACATTCTATCGAGTAATTCAAATCTAATTTAAATCCGAAATTTATACACAAACGAAAATCCAATTAAAAGGGAGGAATTAAATTCGAAGAACGTTTAGACACGCCAAATCTTTAAATCGCATAAAAACCGTTCGTGCGCGTGATATTCCGTCAGCGGCGGAAAAGCTGGAAAATTCAAGGAAAAGTCAGCGCAAAGTCCGGTCGGACTGGGGGCGCGATTTCCATCAACGCCTACTGCGATGTCTCGAAAAGCGGCTAGAAATTTCCAGTAGAGTATAAATGAGGTTTTTTTTAATTGGAAACGCGAGAAGACCACTAATATTCAGCTGTGAAAAGAGAGAACGAAATTGTTTTTCTCATTGTTCTTCTGGTCACTATTCGAAAAAACGAACAATTAATTCATGACGCAAAAAAACGTCAAATTATCGAATGAGAGTAGTCAATAAACATTTCTCATTCATATACATACATACATTCATTATTTATTCATTGATTTATTCATTGAAGTCATATAGGATAACAACAGGCATAACCCAAAGTGTTATCCACGGATACAGTTGAGCGTACAGAAAAAAAAATACAGATTACAATTTTCGCTTAACCTAACACTACTTCACACAACATTTGATGTTAGCTATGAAATTAAGTATTTCTCTTTTATTTTCGATTCGAATACAAGTAGTGAATGATTGAATAACCCAATATCATCGAACTTATCATTGTAAAGTATCACCATTCTATGTAGGGGAGAGTTTTTTCCTAAGTTTGTTCTGCAAAACGTTTCAGAGAAGAGACGAGTATTCCTCAGAGAACGAGTTGGCACATTGAGATATATATTTCACAAAATTTCAGGAGAGTCGATTGAGTTATTCATGATTTTGAATAGAAATTTTACATCGGATTGCTCTCGACGAGCCTCTAGTGGGATAAAATTTGTTTCTCAGGAAGGCTGTACTAGTTGTAATGTTATAATCCCCACTATTTCTATATTCAAGATATCTTGAAAATTTATTCTGTATGATTTGCATTCTAGTCTTGTATATAGCGTATAGTGATTTGCAAAATTCAGTTTACTGTAAACAAAGGAGTAGAATAAGGTTTTCAAGGCATGAAGAGAGGTTAAGTTTCTGCAATGTCTGATTATGAATCCTTATGTTCTATTACATTTTGATACAACATAATCAATGTGACTTGAGAATTTTTTTTTTTTTGGGATATTATTATCAAAATTATAATCGTATGAGAAGATGTGGTTTCGAGTGAAAGAGATAAAGCAACATTTATTCAAATTCAAATGGAGTTTATTGATTTGACAGAAGTTAAAAAATCTGTTGAAATCATTTTGGATCAAGGAACAATCGGTTACACTACTTACTTGAGAGCATATTCTGAGATCATCAGTTCATAATATGAATTTACAGAATTCGGAACAAGACTTTATGTTGTTTAGTTCATCCTTAACAAGATACCCAAACATTATTAAATAGTTGATTCGACTTAGTATATGTGAATAGGGTACTATATTTGCAATTTTCATATTGAGTTTGGGACATTTTCTCAATGCACCAATAATAGGAGATATTTTCTTTGTCAGAACCTCAATATGTTTGTCCCACTTCAATTTTTCATCAAACCAAACACCAAAATACTTTATCTGTTTGTTTTGTTTCGAGAATGCATTAGAGTGGAGCCATTTTTCAAATAATTTCATATCGTTTTTCATCACAGTTTCTGAAATTAGAGGATATTTGTTTTCATATAAAAGCACTGCATATATGGTATAATTAATCGCTGAACCAACTTTCGTGTTATTTTGAATATAAAGCAGATACAGTATTGGTCCTAAAACATATCCTTGTGGAAAACCTTTATTCATTGAGAGTTTATGAGACTCAGAATCATCAGAGTTGCTACTGATTGTCCTATTTTCAAGAATTGAAGCTGAACTATTTCCCACAATGCCTTTGAGTCCCATGAATTCCAAGTTATCCAGAAGTATTATGTGGAACACTGTATCAAAAGCCTTCTCTAGATCAATGAAAACAGCTACTATGTGTTTTTTTTATCAATTTGTTTTTGAATTGCTTCTTTCCCTTGTGATACTGCCGCTTGAGTGCCACGACTATTTTCTTGAAAACGAATCGAAGCTATATTTTATGTTAATGAAATACACTATTCGTTTCTTAAGCATTTTCTCAAGAATTTCAGAAAATATGCTCAGTAATGTATTGGTCTATGATTTGTTGGATCTTGAATATCTCCACTTTTGTATATAGCTCTTATTGAAGCATGTTCCAACTCAAGTGGAAAAATTCCTCTAATAAAACATCATTAATTGTATAGGACTTGTCACGATACATGAAACTAATATTCTGAAGAACATAATGTTGAAGAACTTCTTTTTTTGTTGGCAACTTATTGAAAATTTTGAGACCTATAAACTTATAAACTACATAAGTCTTCCAAACCGATTCATGTTAGTCATTTTTTTGGCGAGTATTAAAATTATGAATGCTTTTATTCTGCTCAAATTACACTGGTTCAAATATATATAAACAAATATTCCATAAATATACAGAGAAGCTACTGGTAGATATGTTCCATTTTTAGAAAAATTTGAAACCATGAAACCCATTTAGATATCTTGGCTAGTGATCTAATAACTCTTTTTTGTGCATCGGCTGATGAAGTGGAAGGACCCAAAAGACAAATGCCATATCTGATCCTCGAACCAACTTGTGCATGGTATACAGACTCAGCAGCTGTGCCTCAGACAAAATAGAATGTAGGTTTCTGAATAAGTAACATGAGGAATGTTCTTTGATATATCTCATTCACAATGTTATTTCCATGTTAGACAGTGATCTATAGTTATTCCGAGAAATCGAAGTGATTCTCCATTTTGAAGTTTTATGTCATTTATTCTTAAGCTCCAATCAGAGCAGCTCTTGTGCCAATTGTGGAACTTCATAAAATCGGTTTTTTGAATGTTGAAGTACAGTTTATTCAAAGAGTGCCATTCACTTATATCATCAACAACTTTGTTGCATTTCAATTCTAACAAGTACAACAACAACAACCATGTATCTCACACACAATTAAATATGTATCATCTGCATACATCACAAGTTCGGCATCCTTAGTTAGCGTTTCGATATCATTTGTGAGCACTGGACCCAGGACTGATCCTTGAGGAACACCTATGTTAATAGTTGCTCTATCTGACTGTGTTCTACACGATCTAATAAGAACCCAATGTGAATTGGTCGTTTTAATAAACATATCCTAGGAAACCGAATCATCAATCTGATACATTTTGATAATGAGCTATTGATCAACATTTATTCAAAGAAACACACAAGATTCCAAATAGGTTTTACCACTGCCCATACCAAATCACTGGGCTATTCAACTATTGTCATTTCTATATTTCCTAATACTTTCTGCTTCTATTTGAGAAAATAAAGATAGAAGGTGTCGGAAGAAAATAGTGATTACAAGAGATCCTTCGAAGAATGAATTTTTGTGAAAATTGATAAGTCAAATGAAGAAATGAAGCGCGTCAATATGAAACGTAGTGTTTTATTTATAATTCATGTCACAAGTATATAATAAATCCTCCAGACTCGTTTCTACTGAAGGACAAAGAAACAATTTCCTCACTCCCTTGCTCTTCAAATAAAGCGGCTTCCTTGATGATAATTGGAAAGAAAACGGCCTCATTAAAGAAAAAAAAACGCAAATTGGATCGTAGGAAAACATTGAAATTGCCACCAATACGAATCAAGATGCTGGTGACGACGATTCAAGGGTTTTGTTTCCTTTGATGTAACCACTCGAATTCACCTGAAAATATGAGATTCAATCAATGGGAGAGTAAGTATTTCTGAGGCTCCTAGCTTATTAGTTATTAAGGAAATTTTTCAAACCCACAGTGTTCCTTTAATACATCAGATAATTAAAGATAAAAGAAAATGTGAAAAAATTCAGATAGGGTACTTACCGATTCATTGAAATGTAAATTCAGAAGTCTCGGCAGAGAAATTGATTTGTTTATATAGATAGATACCAGTGGCGTAATTAAGAGGGAGTCCATGGGGTCTGGACCCCCTCCCCCCTAGAGCTGTCTGAGATACCGAAACATTCTGATAATGGAAAAATAGTATAGAGTATAGAAAATATCACGAGAATTTCATTAGTAATTTGTTAGAACCTTCCGAAAGGAAATCGGAGGTTAGTTTTGGAGAGATGGAGAAAAAACCATCAATTTTTTGTTGTCATTCCTCACGAATGCAACATGTGTGCAAGTTTTTTATTGAAACATTCATATGAAGGACGATTCAAAATTCGATGTGAATATTTTGAGGACATATTGTTGGGGTCAAAATATGACTTTTCTCCATATGAACATGATTCTTGAAATGCACTCCTAGCTACAGCTACTGTAGGTAAGTTAGGTGAAAATCTACGGATGAAAAAAAAGAGATTACCTAAAATAATAATAAAATGCCCTCGTCTTTTTAGACACTCATCTATTTATTTCTTGCTTTTAAAATGATGATAACCTAAGTTTGAGGGAGATGGAGGGTGTCCCATTTTTTATGTTACAAAAGATAAACTGTGGGCCAGTGTGGGCCATGAAAAAATTCAAGAATCCGGTAGGTATCTTGCAATTTTTCATACAACTAACCGTTTTCCAGAAAATCGTAATCGATGGAAGAGGGGTTGAACGCTTACATACGGAGGTGATCGAATGTCGGAACGCATTTGAGAATGCTATATTTCAGAGGCGTGCGGTACTGTATAATACTTGCACTTGATTTGTTATTATGATCGCAATTTCAGATAATCTTTTATTTCTTATCCAATTTACAGTGAATGTAGCTCGAAGGAGCATTTTAGGTGCATTTTAGGCCGTACATCATTATATGAAGAAAAAGATTTATCTAGATTTCAACAATACGAACCTATATAAGATATTTACATGGAATTCTGAAGCACTCTGTATATTCCATCTCCCCAAGAGTAGTCGCTTGATTCGAACGGAAAAAAGTTTAAAATTTTTCTATTCTTCAGTAAGTAACTGACTTAGTCGATTTTTTTTTTCGTTATTTTGCTTTTTCTTGTTCCTATTTCAATGTTTGTACCTGTTGATATGTGATATTATTTCATTATTTTTTAATACACAGATTTATTGGAACCAACGTAAGTTACGTATTGCATTTCTTTTCCCTAAATATTGAATATTGGACCTCTAGACCCCACCCAGGGGTGAATCTCAATTGCGCCACTAATAGGGACTGAACGATAATTGCCATCTGCGGAATCCGCATGTGCCATGAGGAAAGAGTACATGAACCCTGATGAAAACATGAATACGAATTCTGCGATTTTGAATTCCTTTTGGTATTTATTTTATAAGTTATTTTTCATTTTTCTGAAATATATTTTCTATGGTTGTGGAATATTTTATACTTCCTTCAACGTTTACATCTAGTGCAAAGTCACAAACAGCAATTACCCAGTATATCAAAATGGTACCTATTTATTCCGAGATATTATTGTTTGACAATTATCAGAGCCTTCCATTTGGTAGTAAACGTTTCAATAAACTGAAAAAGTTTGATATTTGTTGAATACGGTTGTTTAGCACACTGATATATTCATAGAATATTCCTCGAAACTATACCAAATTAGAATTGAAAGGAGTTGTAAATTTAGTGAAACACAGTGATTCAGTATTGGTACATAAGTCAACCCTCCTAGTAGTGATAGCAAAATGCACTAAGTGAAACTATAATATTCATAAGAGTTATGTTTACTGGATACATATTACAAATAAAAAAATCTGTTCGACTCGTCACGACAAAATGATAAAGAAACATGTTCCTCGCCCTCAAGGTCTTCAAAGAAAGCGGCTCCCTCAATTATAATTGAAGAACCCTGACACCGAAATTAGGATAATTCGTCTCCCCGACCAGAAAAGAAAAAACAAAAACAGCCTCATTAGAGAAAAACGCAAAAAAGAGCGCCGCAGTTGCCACCCCACTGAGCCAAGACGACGATCTAAAGGTTTGCCTCCCTTTGATGTGACCACTTAACTTCACCTGGAATTACAAGATTCGATTAATAAAGAAATAAACAGCCCTCGAGACTGGCTGTCGGCGCCCCGCTAGGCCACAGGAATTTTTGCAAATATCTTCAAATCCAGAAATGTGTAGCACTCCCCAGCAAACATTGAACTATCGGGAGAAGTCCGGCCTAGTGCAGGCTAGTCTGGGAAAGTGACGATGCCGGGGTATTGGTAATGGGCCGATGATTTTCCTATATCAAGTAACCATCAGTTAAAAATACGATGATGGCCTCGTGATGGTAAGATGTCTGGAACTAATTGAATACTAACGAGATCTGGCCCTTTGCTGGCCAATTTCATGTTCGCTACTCGTCCCCCAGGTGAATGTTCCGGGAACGTCGACATCAACAATCAGCTGATCAATATATTATATTATGTGACTAAGATGGCTGACTCTCGTGAGTGGTGATCGCGTACTAGTTTGTTCATGTGGAATTAATGTGGTCCTCTCTTTCCCTGGTGGTTATTTATGATGGTAGGAGTATTCTCAATTGATAATAATAGAAGACGGATTCATCAATTATGATAATATTGAGTAAGTATCAATCTATCTACATTGTGTTTCGAATTTCATTATTAAATGCATGTGTTTGGTATCTCGTAACCTCATATACCTAATGATCATACTAATTGGAGTTGGCTATATACTTATCCAAAAGCAACCATCATTTTCAACTCGTTTGTTGTTATCGAAAGCAATCTTAGGTTATTTGAACGTGTCCGTGTATTGAAGAACTAAATAACAATAAGGTTTCAGCTACAGAAATACATGTTCCAAGGAAATATTATATATAACTAATGATGCAATTAATATTTCAGAAGTACCTTTACAACGGAGAATCAACTTTGAAGGAATGCTACCCAATAAGATGCAGATACCACATACCAACCAGTAAGCAGTCACATCGACAAGTTTTATCGTTAAAGAACAGAGAGGTTAAGAAGATATCATTGTGTCATTCATAAAATTGTTTATATTGTGAAATAAAGAGGTACTAGAACTTTCAGATCCATTGGACCTCTAAAACCCCTTCCCCTCCCCTACCTCGATAGTATGTTACCAATCTCGTTAATTGGCCGTTAGAGTCCCATCATTCATGTATATGCTGGGCTTGCTATGGAAAACTCAATGTGTCGATTATATTGTACTGGCCTTTTGCCGGGAAACTGAATATGATTGCTGGGTACCCAGCACTGGGACCAGCTACCGGCCGCAGTGTACTGATATATAGAGTCCCGCATATGGGACCATTTACTGGGCCGCTGAAGTCAGGTATGGAAAAAATATATTAGGCCATTGATGCCCCATATCAAAATGTTTGCTGCGTCAACACTCAACTTCATCAGCCAGGATCGTGATAGACCCCCAACCCTGATTTATAAATTCAATAACGCGACGTAACGCAATATTTTCGGAACACCTAACACGACGAGATTCAAAATATAGGACAACTTCATAAGTTTTAACAGAGTCCTAATTTGTGGAACGTCACCGGGAAAACAACCTCCATACATAACGCCAATTGACAGTCATATCCACGAGATTACCTTTCGCCAAGGTACTATAAGGAAGATTTTATTGGGTCTCAACACCAACAAAGCTTGTGGCTCCAACGGAATACCACCGATTGTTCTCAAGAAATAAAGAAGGCAAAAAGACCCCCTAGCAACTACAGACTGATCGCACTGCAATCTATTATTTCAAAGATCATGGATAAATCTATCAACATCGAGCTCATAAACGATAGGCAATATGGCTTCCGTCATCTGAGATCAACTGGTGACCTGTTCACGTACGTCTCTGTTCTGTTCTCTGCTAGCTAGTTTTCTCTCAAACAGGTCTCTCCATTTAGTGCTGGTCGACGGAGTTTCATCTTACTCTCTTATCATAAATGCTGGTTTTCCGCAAGGATCAATTCTAGCACCAATACTATTTCTACTTCATATCAACGATTTGTTGGAAGCAACTTCATGTCCAGTACACAGCTTCGCGGATGATAGTACCCTCCATACCATCTTCTCTTCTAGGGCTCCAATACCAGCCAGGCAAATCAGACACGAGCGAGGGAGAAATGTTGATTGACATAAATATGGACTTGGCAACAATTCTCGAATGGAGATCCAATAACTTGGTATGTTTCAATGCAAACAAAACACGAGCTTGCCTTTTCTCAAAAAAAGCCGATCTCACTGTGCCCAAAATGAGCTTGTCAGGAGTAACCATACCTTTTGAAAACATCCACTTCGATGCTTGGTATTACTATCAGCAATAACGTTTCTTGGAAAAATCACGTGAGATTAATTGCTGAAAGTGCACCCCAAAAACTTGGTTTTCTGTTTCGGGCCAGAAGCTATTTCACTTCCAGTCAGCTACTTATGATCTATAAGGCACAGATCCGACCTGTCCTGGAATACGGTTTCCATAGTTGGAGTGCATACCCTGAAACTGTTGAATTCTGTCCAAAAAAGGGCAATTCGTCTCGTGGGTGATGCATCGCTCACAAACTCACTCACTTCTCTGGAACACTGTAGAAAAGTTGGGGATCTGGCTCTTTTTTATGGATATTTTCATGGACGATGCTCTTTTGAAATATCAACATTTGTTCCACTCTTGGCAGTCCCCACGAGATTAACCCGTCGAGTTGAGGCTTCGCGCCCCTTCGTGGTAACTTTGGAGACCTGCAGAACTGAATATGATTGCTGGGTACCCAGCACTGGGACCAGCTACCGGCCGCAGTGTACTGATATATAGAGTCCCGCATATGGGACCATTTACTGGGCCGCTGAAGTCAGGTATGGAAAAAATATATTAGGCCATTGATGCCCCATATCAAAATGTTTGCTGCGTCAACACTCAACTTCATCAGCCAGGATCGTGATAGACCCCCAACCCAGATTTATAAATTCAATAACGCGACGTAACGCAATATTTTCGGAACACCTAACACGACGAGATTCAAAATATAGGACAACTTCATAAGTTTTAACAGAGTCCTAATTTGTGGAACGTCACCGGGAAAACAACCTCCATACATAACGCCAATTGACAGTCATATGCACGAGATTACCTTTCGCCAAGGTACTATAAGGAAGATTTTATTGGGTCTCAACACCAACAAAGCTTGTGGCTCCAACGGAATACCACCGATTGTTCTCAAGAAATAAAGAAGGCAAAAAGACCCCCTAGCAACTACAGACTGATCGCACTGCAATCTATTATTTCAAAGATCATGGATAAATCTATCAACATCGAGCTCATAAACGATAGGCAATATGGCTTCCGTCATCTGAGATCAACTGGTGACCTGTTCACGTACGTCTCTGTTCTGTTCTCTGCTAGCTAGTTTTCTCTCAAACAGGTCTCTCCATTTAGTGCTGGTCGACGGAGTTTCATCTTACTCTCTTATCATAAATGCTGGTTTTCCGCAAGGATCAATTCTAGCACCAATACTATTTCTACTTCATATCAACGATTTGTTGGAAGCAACTTCATGTCCAGTACACAGCTTCGCGGATGATAGTACCCTCCATACCATCTTCTCTTCTAGGGCTCCAATACCAGCCAGGCAAATCAGACACGAGCGAGGGAGAAATGTTGATTGACATAAATATGGACTTGGCAACAATTCTCGAATGGAGATCCAATAACTTGGTATGTTTCAATGCAAACAAAACACGAGCATGCCTTTTCTCTAAAAAAGCCGATCTCACTGTGCCCAAAATGAGCTTGTCAGGAGTAACCATACCTTTTGAAAACATCCACTTCGATGCTTGGTATTACTATCAGCAATAACGTTTCTTGGAAAAATCACGTGAGATTAATTGCTGAAAGTGCACCCCAAAAACTTGGTTTTCTGTTTCGGGCCAGAAGCTATTTCACTTCCAGTCAGCTACTTATGATCTATAAGGCACAGATCCGACCTGTCCTGGAATACGGTTTCCATAGTTGGAGTGCATACCCTGAAACTGTTGAATTCTGTCCAAAAAAGGGCAATTCGTCTCGTGGGTGATGCATCGCTCACAAACTCACTCACTTCTCTGGAACACTGTAGAAAAGTTGGGGATCTGGCTCTTTTTTATGGATATTTTCATGGACGATGCTCTTTTGAAATATCAACATTTGTTCCACTCTTGGCAGTCCCCACGAGATTAACCCGTCGAGTTGAGGCTTCGCGCCCCTTCGTGGTAACTTTGGAGACCTGCAGAACATCTCTTTCCAAAGACTCGTTCATCCAACGAACAGCGAGGCTTTGGAACACATTGCCAACGGAGGTGTTCTCCGAGGCATAAAACCTCCAGAAATTTAAGAAGAACACCAATTCCTTCCTTATTTCCCCTGGTTCTCACGATGTTCTATAAAATAACTAATGAAATAATCTCAACAAATATACTTATAAATAAATATAAAATCTATCAGAGTCGTCATGACAGAATGTAATGGAAGCAACATCCTTATCCTCTTGTTCCTCAAAGGAAGCGGATTCCTTAATTATAATTGAAAAACCCCGACACCCGAATTAGTATAATTCGTGTCCCCAACCAGAAAGAAAAGAAACAAAAACAGCCTCATTAGAGAAAAACGCAAATTAGAGCGCCGCAGTTGCCACCCCAACGAGCCAAGACGAAATCCAAGGGCTTGCCTTGCCTCCCTTTGATGTAACCACTTAACTTCACCTGAAATTACAAGATTCAATTAATAAAGAAATAAACAGTCCTCGAGACTCGAGACTGGCTCTCGGCATCCCGCCAGGCCATGAGTATTTTTTGTTTTAGTCTTTGGCACCCTCGATTCACCTCCGACGGTGTTCGTGACATGACAAATTCCGAAGCAAGGAAGTAGGAAGACGGGGGAGGATCGTTGTGTTTTCTGACCGTCCATGACTGATAGGCCGTGATGCCGTGTTTTAATGAGCTGTAGAGGACTGATTTTTCTTTTTTCTTCCATACAATTTTTGCATAGCCTAAGTTTTAGCATTAGTACTAGGCACAACCATAACTCGAAATGAAAACTTGTTATTTTATCGAGACTTTTTTTATGTTCTGGTTGGCACGAATGGGATATCCAGTAATGTTCAGAGAACATCGTAAGAGCCGAGGGAAATAAGGTAGGAATTGGTGTTTCTCTTAAATTTCTGGAGGTTATATGCCTCGGGAAACACTTCCTTCGGCAATGTATTCCAGAGCCTCGCAGTTCGTTGGATGAACGAGTCTTTGGAGAGAGATGTTCTGCAGGTCTCCAGAGTGAAGCCCCAACTCGACCGGTTGATCTCGCGGGGGCTGTCAAGGGAGGAACAATTGTTGATGTTTAAGAAGAGCACCTTCTATGAAAATATCTATGAAATAGAGCCAGATCGCCAAATTTTCAACGGTGTTCCAGAAAAGTGAGTGAGTTTGAGAGCGAGGCATCACCCACGAGACGAATTGCCCTTTTTTGGACAGAATCCAACAGTTTCAGGGTAAGTTTGGGTGCTGCACTCCAAATATGGAAACAAAATACCAGGACAGGTCGGATCTTTGCCATAAAGATCATAAGCAGCTGACTGAAAGTGAAATAGCTCCTAGCCCGAAACAGAAAACCAAGTTTTTGGGATGCATTTTTAGCAATTGATCTCACGTGATTTTCCCAAGGGAGGTTATTGCTGATAATGATTCCAAGCATCGAAATGGATGTCTTCAAAGGTATGGTTACTCCTGACAAGCTTATGTTGGGTGTAGTGAGATCGACTTTTCTAGAGAAAAGGCATGCTTGTGCTTTGTTTGCATTGAAATCTACCAAGTTATTGGATCCCCATTCGAAAATTGTTGTCAAGTCCATATTTATGTTGTCAACATTACTCCACTTGGAGCCCTGGAAGAGAAGGTGGTATGAAGGGTACTATCATCCGCGCAGCTGTGTACTGGTCATGAAGTTGCTTCCAACAAATCGTTGATATGGAGTAGAAATAGTGTTGGTGCTAGAATTGATCCTCGCGGAACACCAGCAACCTTTTCCCTATTCGAGTAAGTGTTATTGTATTAAATAAGTTGTTATCTATTTTGTAGATAGCTCTGAAACCATTCGAAAATCTTTCCGCCGATTCCATATTTGTTCAATATCTTCAAGAGTGAATCTCTATTTATAGTTTCAAATTTCCTCTGTAAGCCCAAGAAAACCACCCAGATGATGTTGAATGTTCCTGCATGAATCCACTTTTATTCTTAAACTATAAAGCACTTATACTGTCCGTAGGTTAATCGAGGAGGTGGAATTCCAAATGTTTTGGGATTTTCTCTCCTCGTTTCTAGAAGAGAAATAAGGGTATATAGAAAAAATATCAAATTTTCACTTATCTTTGGACGTTTCGGGTCCGAATCTGCTCCCGTTCCCAACATAAAAAAGGTTATTTGAATTGCAAATTCGCATTTGTCTTGAAACTTCTAAGATCTCAGTGACAATTGGTGACGTTGGCAATCAAATGAGTTACAGGATGTTTTCATTAATTGATCTTGAATTTATCATTCTCATTTTCAGATTTCAGTAGTGAATACCATTGCCTCTTGTTCAGTTGAACATTTTTTTTATATAACTTCATTTCACTGACAAGCAGGTGAATTTTTCTTTTAGGCTCACTGATAGGGAAATTCTTTAAACGCAGTGACATTTTGAGGCAAATCTGATCTGATTTGTACTTACTACACG
The DNA here is from genome assembly GCA_918026855.4 of Phaedon cochleariae. Lineage (NCBI taxonomy): Eukaryota > Metazoa > Arthropoda > Insecta > Coleoptera > Chrysomelidae > Phaedon > Phaedon cochleariae. The sequence continues at coordinate 3,275,185 of OU896708.1, read as the reverse complement.
TAATTTTTTTATCGCTTGGAGCGCACGAAAGGGAATCCCTATAATGTTCAAAGAACATCGTGCGTTCCTAGGGAGGATAGGGAAGGATAAATTCCAGAGCCTAGCCGTTCTATGGATGAATGAGTTTTGATAAAGGGCTGTTCGACATCTTTCGAGGTTGACAACGAAAGGATGTGCTGACTGGGCTTGTCTAGTTCGTCTGACTGGTATTGCTAGTGAAGGGATGATAGCAGAAATTTCCAAAGAACATTTCCCGTGGAGGTATCGATAGAAAAGTGAAAGGTCGCCGACCTTTCTACGGTGTTCCAATGATGTCAAAGAGTGAGTGAGTGTGGCGTCACCCACCAGGCGGATGGCTCTTCTCTGGATGGAATCTAAGAGCATCAGCGTATGTTTTGGTGCTGAACCCCATATGTGGGAACAGTATTCTAGAACAGGCCGTATCTGCGCTTTGTAGATCATGAGGAGCTGTTGAGGTGTAAAGTAGCTTTTCGCACGGAACGTATATTGAAATATTATCCATATTTTCATTTTATAGAAACGAGGAGAGAAAATCCCAAAAAATTTGGAATAATGTATAAAGCACTTTTTGATTCTGAATCTACACCCCACAGATAAGTGTATTTCGGGAAAAATACCCTTGCAATCCCAGTTCTTTGGCCAGCCACTAAGATATTCCTCTCGTTAGAAAGAAATCGAAGGACGAGGACGAAACCGTCCTGGAAGACTCCGGCGCTGTTTATTCTTCGAGCAAATTTAAAAAATCGATCGTTCCCCTTGTCATGTATGCCATTAGCGATGTAGACGCGTCGCCTTGGCAACGGGAGAGAGCACTTTGCAGTTATAATGATGTCATTTACACTTGCCGCCCTCTTCCTTATTTCACCCGCATATGTGACGAAGAAGGACCCCCCCTACCCTTCTCTTCTTCCACGTATATGGTCCCAACTCGGCCCCAGAGGAGATGGAGTTGGGTCGCAGTAGGTTTCGGAATTCGCGAACAATATTGGAGATGTATTATTTCATGAAGTGAAAAACTGCAATATACAAAACACCACACGTGTACGGCCATAGTTTCGTTCCTTTTGGGTTTCTTATTCTGATATTTTTGTTCATGTTTATAACTATTCTTTTTGATGTTTTGAAAAAGGAAGAGATTTTTATTTGTTATAGGCACGGCAGCTCGTTTGTTTCGGAGCATGTCGTGACTTGGTTCTTTTTTTTTTGTTTCTAGTGGGGTTATATCCTTTTGTCAGGCGCCACTCAGTTTTCGCAGCGAATTACTGAGAAAAAAATCCAAGATATAAATATAAGCCAAAGTAACTGTTAACAGATGTATTCACCTCAACATGCCAACAATAGGTATTCAGAATGGAGGTAAATAATGTTCTATGATCATAACTCAGTACAAGGGTAAATTTCCCTTCATATAGGTCTATATTTTGGGTACACATAGTCTCTAACAGACTCATTAGTTCTATTAAATGTAAATTCCGATATTAGACTGATATGCGTTGTTGACAAGTGCTTGAATATCTCTTGACATTAGACACCGAGAAATTACTATTAGAATGTCGACAGACAGTGAAAAAATATGTATGGAAACTTCTGACCTTGACTGCATGTTCTGGATTTTGTACCATGAGATTCCAACTATGGTCCACTAGATCTCACTACCTGGATCAAACGAAGACAGTCCTCCCTCAGTCGGCGTTAGGGGTTAGATGTGCTAGGAAAACTGTATCCCCACACAGTTGACAGGAGTCACAATCACCTGGAGACCTAGGCACTTGGTTCATCCCAGGGCAACTGGATGCTGCGCTGGAACTCTGGCTGACGGGTCCACAGGCTACCACCAGGGCAAGCTCTTCGCACAATCCAAGCTGGACCAGGATGTCTCACTATCTGACTAGGCATTGAGAGTTCAGGCTCCAATGCAACAAAAATCAGTAGGGCTGCTAGGGACTTGCACTGTTGGCAGCAAGGATTCTGCCGGATATTCCGGGCTGTCTGGTCCTATAGATGCCCAAGGACATACACAAGGAATCACCAGGGTCCTGCTTCTACCTTCAAGTGTATTGGTAACCCAGGCTTCAAAGCACGGGTGCCTCAACTATCGAAAAACTGTGTCCACGTGATGCCCAAACAGTGAAGTCAAGAAAACAGTTCAAGATTTGTAAGTGCCCATAGTTGATGTAAGATACCATTTTCAGTGATCCATCCAGTTGTTGTTGTGTGTTGAGTGTTGAAATTCAAGTCCAGAAACATGCCATGTGGTCAAATGAAAATGGAGTTCATATCATTCACTTCTATACCCCTTGCTTCCCTGTATAAGGCCGTGACATCTGACAAAAAGAGATTTGATATTTCTTACCTTCCTATCGTAAAGGCCTAACACAAAAATAGGTGTCCACCACCTGACCTGATCGCACGAGAGCCAAGATCAAAAAGGGCCTCATTTTGTTATCAGCACATGAAACCTCTTCGCAAGAGAAGGAATCACCAAGAAGGATGATGAAACGGAAATTGCTCAAACAACAAGTTTCCGTCAATCAGAGCACTTGCGATCCATCTCAAAAAAATATTGCTAACCAAATTTCGTCTCTGCGCATCGTCAAGCTAGCCACTCAAATAATATGATTCAAGGATGCAACTTGAAAGAAACATTAAATATTACATACGATACATTAGTCGATCCATTAGTCGATCCGCCAGTCGATACAAAATTGTGAATATCCCTGCACCATTACAGGCGACTGCCACTAAACGCGACAAACAGTCTTCTACTGGCAAGAGACTAAGATGTAAACAACAATATTCATGGGCCTCTGACAAATTTGTAAGATTGGATAAGAAGTGGACGAAAATAACCAATCAGTCATCCAGTCATGATGGACATTAAAAATAAAAACATTTATCAAGATGGAATTATATAAAGTACCTCAAAAGCTAGAAAAGAAATCATCAAGTTACGCAGGGCATCTTCACAAAGCTTCCCCATTACCTATTTGCAGAATTCACAGTATGGAACACGAAAAAGCAAATTTTCATGTTACATGTCGAACCACGAAAATCTAGAGAAAAGAGTAGAAGCATCAATTAGAAAATGTTTTGTGTGTTTTGCAGAATGCCTTGTTAAATGGGAATCATTAACCGTATTCATATAGAACTTGCTTCAGAAGAAACAACATTTTCATTCGTCACAATCAGGCATTATCGAGAACGAACAAAATTTCAAGACGATCAGATATTTTCTGATACCAAGAAATTAAGCGTTTGACAGAAGGGCGTGTATGAAAGGTATGTAAAAACACGAAGGAAAGAGACATATTTTTATTGGTTCAATCATTCTACTCAGGAATCGAGTTAGTGCGTTCATCGAATGAATGAGACTGGTCAAATCGTCACTGCTGAACGAATGTGTGTTGTGCAGGTTATATAAATAAGGCCATATCGACAGTGGTGTGTAGTTATGGTTTCAGGTATGATTGATATCAAGGTTCTAGCATGTTTCTGATGACATAAGAAGGAAAAACACTAGGTACAACTATGTTTCAAAAATATACAAAGTTCTTACCCTCGCAGAGTGTCCACAAAGATGGAATGCCTCAATACTGTGAGAATGATACCACAACACTATTATCCATGACTCAGCACACTCGATTCTTGAACACTTGGCCATACAAAGGTGCTGTGCACCATCTTCAGAAGAAACAACAGCGGCAATGACGAATGGCAGCTAACGACTGTGGAGTCGAATGGGCGCAGGCGTACCGCTTTCGTAAGATCAAATTTCACTACAGACAAAAATAAATAAAAGAGGATCATTCTTACGACTTTCTTTCTGAAAATCCACATTCACACAGAGTTAAAATACGATTCCCTGTGCCAGTACGACGTTGCCGACATCATCAATATGTCTAGGTTTCCGGAAATTGTTGAATCATAACAGCAATGAGATATAATAGGTTCTTCATTCCCACATTGTCAGATGAATAATTCCCATATATCTCATTGGCTGGATGTAGTTGATTACTGATAAAGATAAATTATGATATTTTGCGATAGTATCTATAATTTTTCACTATCGTGATATCACAATATGTTATTCATAACTTGTCAGCCATTTTTTTTGCAAATGAATTCGTTCCTTGATGAAACGGATCTGTTGTCTAGAAATCTTGCAGATTATATCTTGCAACAGCGCCTAATACTTCGAGTCCATCCACACCACTCAAAATACTGATAGGCACACCAAGAGGAAGCAGGAAGGCTTTATTTTGTTCTGACAGATGGCAGTAAATTAGGAAGGATATTATCAATGAATGTAGTCGATAATGAATCATTGATTCAATGATATTTTCGTTGAGGATTGAGCTCTATTCGAGATAATATTTCAATTCATAAATTACAGAACCATAACCTGTCAGAATGAAGCCAACTATATTCTGCATTCCTGCTCCGACTGCATTTGTGGTTATGCATGTTTCTGTTTACCAGTTCTACTTCTTCTTCTATTTCCTCATTCTATAGCTATTCGTTAGCTATTCGCTAGCTATATTCTTCACCATCGACTATTTTCTGACTAGATTCAGAATGTGCGTACAGTTTGCTGCCCCGAAAATTAGAAATTGTTTCAATTTGAAAATGAAAACGACTTGGACTTTATCGGTCGCCATTCTGTACAGCGTGGATATAAAACTGGAGAGTTCCGAACTTATTTGATGAAAATTAATCTGAAGGAAACTTAAGGCCGATTCATGCAACAGTCATTATGATTACATTTTCATTATATTACAAATTAAGAATGTTGAGAACTCCTATGTCATTGAATGCGTTCATGCAACACATTAACACATTTTCATTACATTTTCATCACATTAGTGCACTAAGAAGTTGACCAACTTCTAACTTTTCATTGTAATTACATTATAGTTCTAGTGAAAACGACTGATTTGCAAGATTAGATCATTGGATGATCATTTTTTCCACAAAACTTTTTGTGATTCACCTCAGAAATTATATTCAAAATAAATCCATATTCTCAAATAACCTGTAAACATTTGTAAAATCCAAGCAGATCACATAACCTCGAATAATTAGTTCATTATGAGCCTGAGTTGCATGAACGGGTAGCCCGCGGCTAGTGAAAATGTAATTTTAATGTAGTGAAAATGTAATTTTAATGTAGTGAAAATGTAATTATAATGAATGTTGCATGAATTCGCCTTTACCCAAAAAATATCTCAATTAGGAGATATATTGGGTAGATGATTTTGTCTGGTGTTGAACAGGCCGACACTGGACTCAAATCGAAACCACACGATAATCCTTCGCCCCCACTTGTCTGTACCAGCTCGGACGACCGTAAATAATTGTGTATGTGTAAACGCACTGTTTACCGAGGTTATAGTCATTTTAGCCAACAGCGTTCGAAGAGTTATAATTTGATCGGTCGTGCTACGAGACGGACTCTCGATCGTTGATTAATAGCAATTAGACACCAGCTCGCATTCCACAACCGCAGTGCTGAAATAAATTATGATCTTTGATTATGTTTAAGATTGCACGAATCTGCGTATGCATACAACATACTGCTGCGAGCTGTATAATTGATTAGTCTAAGGAGACTTTTGTTTTCCACCACAATGAACCAGTCAACACCACTAGATTTCAAAACTCGAGATCCACCAAGTCACATCACACCGTAACCGCCGATACTATGATTTTTTTGTTCATATTCTGGTTCCCACGAAAAGGAATATCCTGTTATGTTCACGGAACATCGTGAGAACCAAAGGAAATAAGGTAGGAATTGGTGTTCTTCTTGAATTTCTAGAGTTATATGCCTTCGGGAACACCTCCCTTGGCGATGTGTTCCAGACCCTCGCTGTTCGTTGGATGAACGAGTCTTTGGAAAGAGATGTTCTGCAGGTCTCCAAAGTGACCACGAAGGGGTGCGAAGCTACTCGACGGGTTAATCTCGCGGGGACTGCCAAGGGAGGTACAATTGTTGATATTTCAGAAGAGCTTCGTCCATGAAAATATCTATAAAATAGAGCCAGATCGCCAACTTTTCTACGGTTTTCCAGAGAAGAGAGTGAGTTTGTGAGCGAGGCGTCACCCACGAGACTCGGCCCACTTGGCCCTTTTCATGGCGGGTTTCCACCTAGCGGACAGGACAAAAACAAAACACGAACTGTCCATTTGAACCTCGATTTGAACAGATATCTCGAACAGTTTTGTTCTGAAAATATTTCAACACTGTTGCTTAGATTAAGTGTTTCATCTATGACTGTTGGGTCCCCAACGGACATTGTGTTTACACCAGTCACGAACAAAAATCAATAAAAACTGTTTGTGTTTTGGTTGAGTTTTATTGAGTTTACATAGAGACACTGGACGTGCAATTGTGTAGATGTTTCGCGCAGCAAATTTGAGAAAACAAAACGACGAGGATTTATTTTTGCTAGGAGTTACATATTTTATGATAAAAAAGAACAAAAGGAAATGTGACCTGCGATCAAGTTTCAAGAACTTCTTGAGAATGTTCAGCACAAATTTTAAAAATCTGTTATGTATAACTGACCCCATCATTAGCAACAACAACACCAACTACAGAATCTTTCTCCCAGCACAGGAATGTTTTGCCATCACACGAAGGTTCCTAGCAACGGGAGATTCGTGCCATAGTTTAATGAATTTATTCAAAGTTTCGGTACCATATATATCAAGAATTGTGTCAGAAGTGCACGAAAATGAAAACAAACTGGTTCCAATGTCAAGACGTTTACACCAACAGTTCTCGAATGGGGATCCAATAACTTGGTAGATTTCAATGCAAACAAAACACAAGCATGCCTTTTCTCTAGAATAGCCGATCTCACTGTGCCCAACATGAGCTTGTCAGGGGTAACCATAACTTTGAAGACATCCATTTCGATGCTTGGTATTATCATCAGCAATAACCTTTCTTGGGAAAATCACGTGAGATCAATTGCTAAAAGTACCGTAGAAAAGTTGGCGATCTGGCTCTTTTCTATAGATATTTTCATGGACGATGCTCTTCTGAAATATCAACAATTGTTCCTCCCTTGGCAGTTCCCGCAAGATTAACCCATCGAGTTGAGGCTTCGCACCCCTTCGTGGTCACTTTGGAGACCTGCAGAACATCTCTTTCCAAAGACTCGTTCATTCAACAAACAGCGAGGCTCTGGAACAGATTGCCAGGAGAAGTGTTCTCCGAGGTATATAACCTCCAGAAATTCAAGAAGAACACCAATTTCTACCTTATTTGCCTTGGTTCTCATGATCACTTCCCGCACTTGTTAGGAAAATTACTATTTCAATTTATTTGGTATGAATCACATTTTTCCTGTTCCTATATAGGATCTAGGTCGAAAATAGTTCATATATTCAATCAGCACTCAATAAAATACATATCATGTTTGAAAAAATACCTACCTGTATATTCTGGAGCTATAATCAGACGTAATGGTCTTTATTATACTTCCGATCATTATCATCCATCTGAATTCTTTATTCATTCATGTCAAATTTAGAGAAATAACAGCGTGTGATCAACCAGCTGCCTCTGTGATTTTCCCTTATTCCCTCCAACCAGATCAACTCTATTGGATGACAAGATAATTCAAAACATGTCTATCATTGTCACAGAACCGTTCCGACACAAATACTATACGATAATTGTTTTCCTCCCATTATTTTTCTATTAACGACAATTGCATGTCGTTTCCGTGAATTGATGAGCGCTTTTCCGTGCGCCTTTCTTTATCTTTCATTAGTTGAAAAAATAAAAGGAAAACGGGTTGAACTATACGAATGACGAAGGGAAATTTTGCTCGTTTATTATTGAATTCGAGTATGTGTATTCGTGTCATAATACAGTCAAATTGTATGCTATAGTATAATAATATTATGGTAATGGTATGATATGGGTATGTTGTGAAAAAGTTGCCTATATCACAAACAATTTTGAACGATTCAATTTTCACTAGGTAGTAGATATACAGGGTGTTCCTTAAAGACATATTGCCCATATCAAATACAATTTTGAACGATTCAATTTTCACTAGGTAGTAGATATACAGGGTGTTCCTTCAAAACATATTGCCCATATCATATACAATTTTGAACGATTTAATTTTCACTATAGGTAGTAGATATACAGGGTGTTCCTTAAAGACATACTGATATTCGGGGGAGTGATTCTTTGACTCATTTTAAGAAGAAAACTTCATATGAACGTATGTCCTAAAAGTCTCAACTTTTGAGATACAGGGTGATGAATTTCTGAAAAATATTCAGTTTCTTGATAATAACTGAGACAATATTGTATACATCTTCATGAAATTTGGTACACGTCTATTATGCATCAAGGTGCATTTTATCATGTATAAACATTTCCATTTTCTCTACCAGTGGCACCGTTACGGGAACTTCATTGTTCATATTGTACTTACAAGTGAGCAAGGACGGAAAATTCTCAAATTTCGTACGATGCTATGAAAGGCTATTCAATTATGTACAAAGAAGATTCTCTTGTTGATACTCGATGAAACGCTTCGTTTCAGAGAAAACTCGGAAAAACGAGACCAGACTTCGAATGTTGATGTCTAAGTACTCCAATCAGGACATCCATTACTGGATAACCACAGGATGTGACATTTTGAAATTTCCATACCGATTCAGTCACATAACAGACTCAATTTTTTCATCACGAAGATATACAGAGTGTACAAAAAAATAATCTATGCATATTTTCGAAATTCACATTCAAAAGTTAGGACGTCTACGAGATATGTTCATATGAAGTTTAATCCTTGAAATGGGTCGAATAATCGACTCCTTGAATATTAACATATGATTAAGGAACACCCTGTATAGGTAGGTTGATTTTTCAAGGTGGTTTACCCCTATGACTTTTTCATTATCGATGGAAGTGAATTTGTGAAACGAGATTTGGTGGTTGTGAATTATAGTTCTATTTGGGGTTGCCAAGACAGGAATCCTTGTCTTGATAACAACTTCTCGTCTTGTCTTCAGATGAAGTCAAGAAATTCCGAAAAATCTTGTCTTGACATTTTTCTTGACAAATCATTTCTTGTCATGACTCAAGAAATTTCAAGATCTTGAAATATCTTGATTGACCGGTAAGACCGTACAGGGTGGGCAAAATTGGGCGTTTTCACCGTCTATCTCAACAACTAGAGGAGTTATCGAAAAACCGATATACATGTTCCTGGTTCGATTTTGGAGAAACCTCGAATGGCACAATCAAAATTTCGATATCTTCATTCGTTTCAGAGATACAGGGGGAAATTGAAAATTTGCCGATTTCGATTTTATTTTCTGACTACTTTACGGTAAGAGGTATCAAAAAAATTCGAACGTATATTTATACAGTATGATGCGTGGAATCCATTGGCATCACCAGAAATTTTATACAGGGTGACGTTGAGAAAATACGGCAGCCAATTATGTTTTTTCTAAAAGAACACCCCGTATATTTTGGCACAGTTGAATAGTCCCAGGCGTTCTCATTACAAATATATATATAACCCTACCTTTTCCTTTCACAATTTCAGATATATTCGCAAAAATATATTCAGTGTGTCACATTTCTTATGGTTACACCCCCGTATCTTCTGTAAGAATAATTGAGGTAGGATTCAAAAATTCGCAACTGTCAGAAAGATACAAATGATACACTCATGGAGTCATGGACCAAGTGGGATCATCTCCAATGATAACACTGCTCGCCTGCTCTCCAAAATCGAACCAGGAACATGTATATCGGTTTTTCGATAACTCCTCTAGTTGTTGAGATAGACGGTGAAAACGCCCAATTTTGCCCACCCTGTAAATGGTATTCCCCGGCGAACTTTTTATTCCTTGTTCTCTTGACAAAAAATCTTGATATTGACATACGATTTCTTGTCTTGAGATCAAGACAAGATCAAGACAAGATCTTGAAATTATCAAGAAGATGGCGACCTTTAAGTTCAATTGACATTTTTTGACATACTTCCGGTTAGACTGGAATTAACCCCAACTTTTTATTGTTGACCCATAATCGGTTAGGGATTATCATGACGAATTCAACTATACCATATTTGATAGATTTATTTCAAATAATCACGAAGGTACCCGCGTTCTGAGTTTCCATATGCCCAATGAGTGTGACAGAGAAAGAAGTTTCCATATTGCGTCGTCTAACCCATCGAGCATATGGAAATAACCTTATAAGTCAATCCCGTTATTGTTGAGTTAGCTATAATAATCCCTATCCGGTTATGGAATGAAATACAGGGCGCCCCATCTATAAATTGAGAGTTGGGGTCAAGAAGATATGTCAAAATATTTTAATTGAACTATCATTCACAACCCTCAAATTTTGTTTTAATGCTTGCAATGATGAAGAGTTATAGGAGTGAGCCACTTTCGAAAATCCCTCGGTATAAGAATTTCTGATACAATATTCTTCAAGTGAAATACTAGTACAATAAATGAACCTAGAATTGGTTTGCCTAAACATAACATAGGCTAAGAGCGGACCAAAATATGGCGATAAGACCAAATATGCCTCAATATAATATTGCTGCAGAAAATGATACAGAGCGTTTTGAGTGAAAAAGTATTGACTATAAACTCGCACCAAAATTCATTCACTGACGAGTAATATAACTCACCAGCAATAATTATTATCTGACAGTCCAAAGTACACTCTTCATAAATTAAATAATACTCCTTCCAAGACTCTGGATAGTTCAATTACGTGTTTCTCGGAAATGGATGGAAATATAATTTTCAAACATGATCATCAATATCACGTACACAGATAAATGCAGATGGCGCTCTGGAATAGGTCCAACGAAATATTTGTTTGATCTCTCTACAGAACTTTCTCGACCTATTTGTAAAAGGAAATCTTGATACGAATGGATATTCCTTCATTATCACAGTAAGCATTGGTCGAAGAAAAAATTAATTAGTTTGGAACAAGAAAATTCAGAACAGAATTTTTGTGCAAGTTCTGCTATTTGTTCCCAATTTTTGCTAAAGTGATTGACCTATCAGTATGGTTTAATCATTCAAACTCACTGAGTTACATTGCAATTACCATGGCATAGTTGAATGAGGAGAGAGATGAAGAAATTGGAGAAACGAGAGAAGGAACGTCACCAGAAGAATTATTGGCGTTGATGAGGTATTGCTTTTGTTGGGCAGTGTGATTAAAGCTCGCGGCACAATTACAGATTTGTTTCCGACACGTGGTTCACGAACGGTCGTTGTCACGAGCTCACTAAAAAAAAAACGAGTTTCTCACTAATGGACGCAAAAAGTTACTTTTCTGGCTGATGGAATTATTGTGAAGTTAATGGTGAAATCAAGGTCGACAATCTAGAAAAACAAGGAACAGAGTGGAAAGGAAATTCCTATTTCAAAGTAAAAGACAAAAACCCGAAATTCCTAAAAACCCGCCAGAAAACAATCAACCAACTTTATCAACCTGTAACTTTTTCAATTCTTGTCAGAATTTGCTGAATATTGGCCACATCAAAATTATCATTCTGGAAATATTACATGAAATTCTAGTTCCTTAGAAAAGCTGGTATTGATAATAACAATGATAATAATGATAATAACAGTGATGATAATAAAAATAATACTCATTCATTCTCCTTTGGATGATACGACTATTATATAAGAATAGTCGATGTAGAAGTCGAAAGATTCATGGGGAGAAAAATTCTCCTACACTATATGAAAGTGGACATCTCACAAATTCATATTCATCATACAGGACGTGGAAAGTAATTGTCAACTGTGTTCAATAGATATAATAATTCAATGTTCGTCGTGGCACATAGAAAGAAAATTAGTTGTTTTTTGTTGAATAAACCGAGAAAATAATGATATTTTTATCACATAGAGAATGCGAATTCCAAATGTATTTCATTAAATATATCCATTTTTTCATGTTCATAATTTATCGGAGAATATATCTTTTCAAACTTAGTTTACGTTATGACATGGACAAACTATTTTCGGTCCTATATGGTTTGGAGCAACAGGAACAATTTTAAATTTGAATATTCTGAACATTCTCATTCAACTACAAAATTATGTTTGTTTTGAAATACATATACACATGTTTCGAATATTAAAATGCATGGCAACAGTAGAATGTCATACTGAACAAACAGATTCTTGATACCCCACCTATACAGCGAATAATGGGTTTTTGGGTGACAATAACACATTTTTCGCCACTGTGGAATGGCCTCAAAGACACACAGCATACCCCAGTCTGGAATCCACCTGAGTATGATAAACTCAAAACCGATTTTTTTCGAGCACAAAACGTTGATTCCTCCACCTTCAGTTGTGCACCCAGTAAATGCCGTTCTACGTGTTGCATTTGGAGCTGAAATCATTGTATTCATCAATCCAGAATAAACAAGCGAACAAAACGAGAATACTTTACCACTCCATTGCTCTCAAAGTTCATCCAACCTAATTACAATTATATTGTTATTACCTCGCATTATCAATTTGTTTTGTATTTTACGGTTCAATGACGATCTTCGTAATTGTCTGCTGCTTTCCTTGCGAATAAAGCTCTTATACCTATAAATCATGTGAAGTTTCACGTCATAGCAATAATCATATTGGGATCGGCGAATTCTGGATCATAAACTAATCACACTTCTTAGGTTACCTCAAACAAGGCTAATTTGTAGCATTCTGGGGCATATTATCATCAGCTGGTAGAGAGAGGTCACCACATTATCACTATTTCAATACTTATTCACTTACAATATGCTTCATTACCAATAAAAATATTGTAGTAGGTATTCCTAATAATTATCGAGATGTTATTTAATCCCAGATTATTTTGTGGCACGGGCGACAGTGCAATGCCTAAGTTCCTAGAAATACAGAAATATAAGAAAAAAAGAACAAACTACATTGTCAACCTAACTTCTTGACATTAATATCAGCTGTCATTTTCATCGTCAAATCCTTGTTTTATCTCGAGTCCCTGTATGTATTTGACAGTTTTTTGCTGTAATGAGAGTACGGACACTATGACAAGCAGTATGACACAAGGACGGGTATATCCATATATCTTTCTCTGTCCTTCTTCCCATGAAGAAATGGCGTCTTATCCCACTGGCGACTTATAGATCATAAGCTGCTGACTGATAGTGAAATAGCTCCATTGTACAATTGGTTAACGGGCATTTATTGGATATCCATTCAGTGTCCATGTCCATATTGGCCAAGCAGGGACATATGAATATTCTGTGTTTACTGGGCCCTGACCGACCCTGTAGAAAGACTAATCTGTATCGGCGGTCTGTCGTGATCTATGCAGGGATTTCTCGGATGCCTTCTCGTCCGTCTCAGATCGATCGCGCGTCGATCTGAAATCAATAAAAACCCGAGATAGTGCAATTACCCGTTTATTTCGGAATCTTACGCATGCATTGTAATTACTGTAAATGGGTTGTAGCTGCGCGCGTAAAAACGTTCGGTCAAATTGGAAGGATAGTATAAATCTTCGCTTTTCAAATCTACGGCACAGCGACAAAGGAATGACGGTTATTATTGCTAATGGGCTGGCGAATATAAGTCATATTTTAATATTTTTAATGCACCAAGTTGTAAGAGAAGCCGTTCATAGAGCTAATAGGAAGGAATCTGAGCGCATGCTTACCTTAAAAGCTGCATTACTCGAAGTTGATTAAAATAAGGAAGAAAAGGGATGATTAACCTCGTTATATTTCCACTCATCAAAGAAGATCGGGGACGAAAGAGGAAGGATGAGGAATATGAGGATGTTCAGTACGCTGAGCCAGTGTTGTTCCTTGGTCTATATTTTTCGTACAAGATTTCGTTTGCAGATGGTAACAGATTTTAATCAGAAGGTAATAGACTGGAAAAACCTGACCTTCGACATTAGAAATGTCACTCTTGTCGAACCTTGTCGCATTGTTTGGACATTTTTATACCATTTATGAAAAGAATGAGGCAAAAATCACATAGAGCATAGGCTCATCATCCGCTGAGCACGGAACTATACTTTTTAGTCATGAAACATCAAATTTTGGATCGAACTGCTAATAGTAATAGATTCATGACAAAACGTGAAAATGTAACAATCTCCAACCACTATTGAAAAAGTAATAAGAAGAACAACACTGCGCTGAGCATTGAAGTTCAAAAAATATAATAGCAGGATGAGATAATACATAATACATATTGGTCTTTTTGACCTAACGGTCGTTTCAA
>OU896708.1:2463363-2655863 GCA_918026855.4 Phaedon cochleariae | reverse complement strand
ATCGGAAATGAGAATAGATATTTTTGTTCTTGAAATTCAACTAGCAATTAGAATCATTATAACTGAGGTATCATAACGATAAGCAAACAATCTATGGAGAGAGTCGACGATGCGACGGAGCGAAGCGATATTTTTGCTCAAAATCCCAACAATTTTCTACCCTTTTTTTGAAAAATATCTCAAAACTCTGATTATCTGAAAGATATATATGGAGAAAATAAGTTTATCAAATTGATGTTGTTATGAAAAGGGAATTTCAAGACCATAATAATACGAGAATACCCTATCTCTTAAAAAAAAATGGTTCGAATTGATTTCAATGTTTGAATGTTCATTTCACTCATGAGGTTATATATAGTTTTTCCACCACTAGCTATAGAACGTTCCATCATTCACTCCCTTTGAAGGCATAAAGTGTGTTTTTACTACCACGGTAATTTTCGTCATATTATTAACCACTAAATAAAGCCACCTCTGTTATAATCAACCTGAATTCACTATTCTCATGCGTTATTGATTGATTGATTGTCTTTATTACCCCAAGGAATATTATTGTGTATAATAGGGATATATTGTTCAACAAAACATACATATAACATAATAAAAAAAAATAATAAAATATAAAAAGAAAATATTATAATCCATTACAAGTAGGGTAAAGTACGGATAGATGCCGCGGGGGGATAGATGCCGCAGACCACGTGACGCGAAAACTATGTACACCTGACAACAACTCTCGGCGGGATGGAAGAGCTATTCGGCCATTATTGTTTTGCATGCGGTGGTTGCTTCGATTGAGCAAGTGTTTTACTTGAATTGTGGGAATAAAGTTGCTAAGATGTACTTTTATTGCTTAATATTTATTTGTATGTTGTTAATAGTATTGGGGAAGTGAGTTTAAAATAACAAAATGGAATAATTTGACTTTTATAGCGTTATATAGGGCATATTTAAGATTTTGTTTTGTTTTCTCGGCTACACAGTCCTAAGGCGCAGGCGTAGGCTGGTGAGGCATCTATCCGTATCAAAAAGGAGAGATGCCGCACTTTTTGATACGGATAGATGCCACAAAAGTTTCAATAATAAAATAGCATAATTTTATATTTTACCGATCATAGAACATCGAATAACTTCACATCCGACAGCGAAGATGAGATTCTCTTATCCGATTTGAAGGAAAACCAAAATCCTGAATCAGCCAAGCGAGATACTGACAAACAATTTTTCTGCGTGGAATGTTTTGAGGATCACAGTAAAACCTCCAAGACAGTAGATTGGATATTCTGCATAAGATGCAACCCATGCAAACTTGCAGAACTACAACAATAAATTGCGGCATCTCTCCCTTATGGGAATTAACATTGGGCATCTCTCCGCATGGATGTAGGCATCTCTCCGTACCTGGGGGGGAGAGTTGCCAGAAAACACTTTTTTTTTCGTTATTTTTTTTAGTAGTAGAGTTTTTTATGTTGTTCTAGGACCAATATTTCAATGAAAAATAGATGAAAGAATGATCGTATGTTTTTTGAAATACATATTTTTTGTTACTCGAGTTTTTATATTTTTTAACAAAAAGTGCGGCATCTATCCGTATTTTACCCTAATTTATTAGTAGCAGTAGTAGATTAGTACTATTAGTAGATATGGAATTAGAGTTTACTGAGCAGATATTCTTTAATTTTTAATAATAATTATGTCGGTATTTAGGGTCATTGGATTGCATTCATCACGTAAATGAAACTTCTTTACGTATACGCAATGAAACATGATAACATGCTAATATTTGAATATTTAAATGATACGCTGTATAACTCAGTCCGAAGACACATTTATTTTCATCTAGGTGATTTGAATTGAATCTCCATTATTTGAGCTCAGGATTATATAGTTGTAATATTTTTGATTTTGAATGGAACACTTTGTTACATGAAAAAAACTTTTTTGTCAGCTGACAATTGAGCTCTTTATATTATACAGGGTGTTCCGAAACTATTGTGCCAAAATGTAAGGGTGGGTAGATCTCGCCAAAACAAACGTTTTTTACTTATCAACCCATAGGCGCATGCACCTTATTTCGGTACCAATAAGTGTCACAAGAAAAAAGTTTAACATATGTGCATACTCAAATAATATCGATATTGAGTGTCCAGCTCTACCGATTTTGACGTATGTACATACATAAATAAATAATATCGATATTGAGTGCTCAGCTCTACCGATTTTGACGATCGAGACCAATCGCTGCGCTCCCGACACTCGTATTGCGTAGACTTCTCATTTATTATTGCGTCGTGGCAATGTGTAAAACCTAACTCAATCTAAATTGTAGTGTTTTTTTTTATAAACTCTCCCATATATTGCTTGTGATTTCATGTTATTTACTAACACGGTTTCCGGTACAAACACGTTTCCCCGTGTCCGAGGTTGGATACCACTGCGCGGACCTTAATGCGCTATTATCACTGAACGCATGCGCATGCGCCTATGGGTTAATGAGTGAAAAACGTTTGTTTTGGCGAGATCTACCAACCCTTGAATTTTGGCACAATAGTTTCGGAACACCCTGTATATACAACATGCAGACCTAAGGAACATAAAGTAAGTCACATTGAAGTGATCTACAGATACACTCCAGGGGGTGATTGGTTATATTTTATTCAATAGCTATCTCAGTTATTATTAGTCATACAGAAATGCTCAAATGGGCGGAAGTGATGTATATTCATATCGGCATTCAGAATCTTGTAATCACTATAGAAAATTCAGGAAAGCATATAGTGAAACATAAAAAATCTACATGAACTGGTATTGTTCAAATAGTACACCCTATATTTCATTTACATTATTGATAGAGCGCTTTCTTTTGATTTCAAATATATACAGGGTGCAGCTAGAAGGTTTCTATGAAAACTCAGTTTTGTGGACGCTAGACAGCTCTGAAGTTACAATTTTCGAATTGTTTTTGCTTCATATCTCTGAAACGGCCCATGAGATTTAAATGAAATTTGGCAATAAAAACCATATTATGATTACGATGAATATCATTCCATGAACGATCATTCCATGACAGTGAAACTTGATTTTTTTAGCAAATAAACTTCTGATACTTCTACGTCAATGGAAAGAAATGGGTTTTAATAGGAAAGGTACTCTTGATAAAATTCGATTATACTGTCATGGTTTCGACAAAATTTGAATTTCATTAATTCAAGGCATCAGTCAACACTAAAACGATTAACATATATTTCTTGAGAATTGTTCACGACTACAATGATTTATACGACGAGAAATATTGAAATGTGCTATCAGCTAATTTCGATTGTTTTTTCCAAAGTCATGTATAAGCCAGAGCCGTCTACGCATACACTGAGCAACTTTGTACTGCGAGGTACGAGGTACGAATTGCGAGTATGCTTGTATTAATTTTTTTCGTCGTATAAATAATCTACGTATGCGTCCAAACTAGGCAACTCTGTAATGAGGTAAGTTTGCATGTATCGATTTTTTCTGGGTTAGAGAAATATGGTTTTTTTCGAATACCTTCCAGGGAGGGAGTTTTTTTTCATTGAGGTTATCGTTTGTCAGTTTTTGATTAGGTCGCGTGCACGATGACCGACCCTGGAGGCAAAATATTGAAACACAACCTCATTCTTCTGTGAATTATTGAAACACAACCTCACTTTTTTACTTGGTTACAGAGGAATCAGAGGATTGAACTAGTTTTTCACAATATTTTGGCATACGAATCGTGTTTTTTGCGCTATTCATTAATTCGAGCATGCCTTCGCATTGTGCTGTTGTACAATGCACAAAAAATGCAGCAAGAGACTAAAGAATATGATTTCTCAGGTAAATAGTAATCTCACATAGTTATTATTATGAAATGTCATTCCTAATTAAAATTCCTTCTGCCTCCTGTCATACAAGCTAATACTGCTAATAGATTGAAAATGTCTACAACACACACGATCGTCAGCATGTCAGACCAGTCCTCCCGATTGATTGCATGAATCCAATTTTCTGGCATTATTTTAGAAATTTCAGATGTATTTCTATTAGCTCCTATCGCAGAAAGAATTCCGATGAGAAATCAGAGAAATTACCAAATTTCAAAAATGAAAACTACATGTGAGTTACTATAGTAGGTACTTACTTTTGAATCATATTGTACCAACCGGATTACTTCGTCTTCCGCTGCAGTATTTGTGCATTTCACAACAGCATAATGTGATGGCATGAGCGAATTGATGAATAGCGGAAAAATACGATTCGTATGCCAAAATAATTGTGAAAAACTATTTCAATCGCTTGTAAACAAATAAGTAGAGTGACGTTTGTGTTTCAATATTTTGCCTCCAGTGTCGGTCATCTGACAGTTCTTGCACGCAACCCATACATATTCTTAATCAGAAGAAAGAGCTTCACCGATTGAGTGACTAAAATACAGGGTGTCCTGTTTGAGAACTACCAGTTTGTGTGAAATTCTCTGGTTTACGATTTTTTTTCAATTTTCTCACACCAGATTCTGAATACCCATGAATTATACTCCATTTTCACCTTCTTCAATGTTTTTGTGAGACCAATATTAACTGAGATAGTGATTCAGTGAAATATAAAAAAATCAACCTACACATTCCGGTGCTACTAGCGTTATGTATTCAAATCATCACATTTCCATATCATCTTTCCATACAATATCCTCTATCCACTTCAGATAAGAATACACCCTGGTATACACAGCAGCAATCACCCCCTGACACCCACTCGGTCCGTAACTCACGATCCCCACCACTGCATATCCCCCCTTCTCCCTCTTCACTTGCAAAGGCCCTCCAGAATCTCCTTCGCACGAATCTTTACGAAACCCAATGGCACATATCTGAGACGGCTTCATGGCGTACAGCAATCTTTGCTTGATCAATCTGTCACAATCCTCCTTTGATACAGCTGAGAGGGGAGCTTTCTGCAGAACTTTGGTTTCTTCTCTAAAAGTTTCACCCCAACCAGTCACAACGAGTCCCTCTGGCTCATCAGGCTTGGCATAGAGGCACGCTGGACGGATACTATCGGAGAATTCAATACTTCGGCTGAGCTCAATCAACGCTATGTCATCGTGCTTCCTAGTGGCATGGTGCTTGGGATGTAAGGTGAAGTTTTTGATATCAACATCCACATGATCGGTGTCGTTCAGCACAGTTACCCCTAGTCGAACACCGAATGGTGTTTCGCCGTGCACGAAGCAATGGGCTGCGGTTAGAACGAAGCGGTCTGAGATTAAGGTACCTCCACAATTGTAGGTGATTTGGCCTGACTTGTTGAATATCAGTGCTGCCATATGTGGGAATTCCTTCTCATTGGCGTCTGTGCCACCGGTGACAGTTTCCTCCACTTCTTCTACTGAGCTATCGACGTGCTGCTTGCAGAATTTTTCGGACTTTCTCTCGACGGACACTGTGAATCGGCTGGATACCGATGGACAGCAGACTAGTTCTACGTCCTCGTTGGTAAATCCACAGCGTTTGAAGTTGTGCTTGTGATTTTTCACGACAGCCTCGAGAGCTACTGGACAATCGTTGAGTTTTTTACATATCCCTTGAGATATAATCTTTCCATGTCGATTGTGACACGTGCTGGTCTCGAAGAGCGGGTAGGAACTGATAGAACGCAGCACCAAAATAATTAGAATACACAGAATGAAGCGCAGCTCCATATTCGAGACGGTTAATTATCTGCAACTTGAATGAATGTTTTCTTGGAAGATGTGTTTATATATTATTGAATGAATCTGTAATCACTAATACAGGCTTATCGCCATGTATAAATAAATAATAAATGGATATAAATATAAAAGTCAAATAATGTTCGTGATATCTCCAAAGAAGAAAGCTTAATGGATGACACTTCGGAAAATGAGCGATCTAACTTCATCGAAATAATGAAATGAAAGAAATAAAATCTGATCATTGGGTTCAATTATCAATTATTAAACATCGACTAGTTCAATATTGATTTTATTGATCGATTATTCATTTCACTTATGGGGTAATAGTATAGGTACCAATGTTTCAGAATTTTGAATAGGATATCACAAAGCAATAGAATTAAATGGGTATACGAAAATTTTGGTTTGAATAATCACCAGAATTCAATCACTCTTCATTATGAAAATATTATGTTAAAGTAAAAAATCAGACAATATAATGTATTTCCTATCGGAATGAAGTCACTGTGACATATTGAAAAATTACCTTTGTGCTCGGGTTGGTTCTGTGAAAAAATGTCGAAACTGCATCCGTTTTCATGATACAAGGTGTTGAAAAAATTATTTTTTTACACATTTTTCACGATTATTCCGAAACTACTGGCACCATTGTAATGAAATTTTGTATGGATGTTTCTCGGAATCTGACACATCGCATGAATTTGTTTTTATATCTGACTCTCATAGAGGGCGCTAGTTACACGGTTCGTACCGAGTAGTTTTGAACATAACTTTTTTGAAGTTAGATTTTTCAATCCAAATATGATATGATCTTGAACATCATTCAATTTTACACCAAAAAGGTACTCTTGGTGAAACTCGATACTATGTTCCATTTTCGGAATATTTCGATTTGAAAATAATGGAGTAGTAATGATGCTGGTATAAAATGAATTTTATTGAGTTCAATTACTTTTTTATTCAGGTTCTAAAACAATAAAATTATTCTTGTGCTGAAGTTATTGATGGAACGAAGAATCATAAGTAGAAAATTAAGAGATATTTGACTAGAAACATGAAATATTGAATCAGTTAGAGTAAGTCTTCAAAATGTCCTACGTTTCGAGGAATACACGATTCTATATTCTTTTTTTAAGAATGAATTATTCGTCTGAACAGTTGAGGATCAGCTGTTAGGTCATTTAAGTGATGTTCAATTATGTCTCACAACTCTTGACGTGAATTTACCTATGTAGCATAGACTTTCTGCTCAAGATACATCAGAACTGTGTAATCCATGTTCTTAGTCAAATCTGTTTGGATGTTATTCTTGTGATTCATTGTTAAATCAATGAGTTTTGCATCAGAAATGTATTGTTGTTTTCGGTTTTCAATAAATAGGTGATAATTTCTCATAATACTCACTCTAATACATAGCTTTATACCAGCAACAGTTACCACTTCATCATTTTCAAATCGAAATATTCCGAAAACGGAACACAGTATCGAGTTTTACCAAGAGTACCTTTTTGGTGTGAAATTGAATGATGTTCAAGTTCACATCAAATTTGGATTGAAAAATCTAACCTCAAACAACTTATGTTCAAAACTACTCGATACGAACCGTGTAACTAGCGCCCTCTATGATAGTCAGATATAAAAACAAATGCATGCGATGTGTCAGATTCCAAGAAATATCTATACAAAATTTCATTACAATGTTGCCAGTAGTTTCAACATAATCGTGAAAAATGTGTAAAAAAAATATTGTTTCAACACCTTGTATCTTGAAAACGGATGGCGTTACGACATTTTTCTACTGAGCAAAACCAACTTATTTTGCAATGTTCTACCTACCCTAGCAAGGGGGTTAGGTTTTTTTGAAACACCCTGTATATAGAAGTTTGTGCAGAATTTTCAGGTAAATGATGCTTTTTTTTATTGTCTCATACTAGATTCTGAATACATATAATAATATGGAAAATACTTCACTTTTGCCATAAAAAATCAACCTGTACATTGCAGTGCCACTTGCGTTATGTATTCGAATCATCACATTTCCATATCATCTTTCCACACAACATTCTCGATCCACTTCAGATAAGGAAACACCCTGGTGTACACAGCAGGAATCACTCCCCCACACCCATGAGGTCCGTGACTCACGATCCCCACTACTGCATAGCCCCCCTTCTCCCTCCTCACTTGCAAAGGCCCCCCAGAATCTCCAATGCACGCATCTGTACCCGACCCAATGGCACATATCTGAGTCGGCCTCAGGCTATAACGATCCTTCGATTTTTGCATCATTCTGTTACATTCCTTCTTAGATACAGCTGAGAGGGGAGCTTTCTGCAGAATTTTGGTTTCTTCTCTCAAAGTTTCACCCCAACCAGTCACAACAAGTCCCTGTGGGTCATCAGGCTTGGCATAGAGGCACGCTGGACGGATGCTATCAGAGAATTCAATGCTGCGGCTGAGCTCAATCAAGGCTATGTCATCGTGCTTTTCATGGGGATTGAACTTGCGATGTAAGGTGACGTTTTTGATATCAACATCCACATGATCGGTGTCGTTCAGCACAGTTACCCCTAGTCGAACACCGAATGGTGGTTTGACGCCGAGCACGAAGCAATGAGCTGCGGTTAGAACGAAGCGGTCTGAGATCAAGGTACCTCCACAATCGTGGGTGATGTAGCCTGACGTGTTGAATGCCAGTGCTGCCATATGTGGGAATTCCTTCTCATTGGCGTCTATGCCACCGGTGACGGTTTCCTCCACTTCTTCTTCTAATCTATCGACGTGCTGCTCGCAGAATATTTCGGACTTTCTCTCGACGGACACTGCGAATCGGGTGGATATGGACGGGCAGCAGACTAGTTCGACGTCCTCGTTGGTAAAGCCACAGCGGTTGAAGAAGTGTCTGCGATTTTTCACGACAGCCTCGAGAGCTACTGGACAATCGTTGAGTTTTTTACATATCCCTGGAGATATAATCTTTCCATGTCGATTGTGACACGTGCTGGTCTCGAAGAGCGGGTAGGAACTGAAAGAACGCAGCACTAAAATTATTAGAATACACAAAATAAATCGCAGCTCCATATTCGAAACGGTTAATTATCGGCAACTTGAATGAATGTTTTCTTGGAAGAAGAGTTTATATATTATTGAATATATCTGTAATCACTATAATACAGGCTTATCGCCATATATAAATAAATATGAATATGATCAGTAAAATAATGTTCGTGATATCTCCAGAGCAGAAAGCTTGATGAATGAAAATGAGCGATCTAGGAATGAATTGAAAGAAATAAAAACTGATCATCGACAAGTTCGATATTTTCACAAATGGGAAATTTACAGAGGGCTTTTGTTTGATCAAATATTTCTGGTTATTTTGCTGGGAAATTAGTGATGTCATATTACTGTATAAAGGATGGTCCCCGGAATACGAGGAAGCGATAGAATTTGGAATTGATCAAAAGAACTACTAATAGGAGCAATCATGTCAGATCCATCGCAAAAGCTGCTTCACGAAAACTCGGATTCTTGTTCCGTGCGAAAAGCTACTTTACACCTCAACAGCTTCTCATGATCTACAAAGCGCAGATACGACCTGTTCTAGAATACTGTTCCCACATATGGGGTTCAGCACCAAAACATACGCTGATGCTCCTAGATTCCATCCAGAGAAGAGCCATTCGCCTGGTGGGTGACGCCACACTCACTCACTCTTTGACATCATTGGAACACCGTAGAAAGGTCGGCGACCTTTCACTTTTCTATCGATACTTCCACGGAAAATGTTCTTCGGAAATCTCTGCAATCATCCCTTCACTAGCAATACCAATCAGACGAACTAGACAAGCCCAGTCAGCACATCCTTTCGTCGTCGACCTCGAAAGATGTCGAACAGCCCTCTATCAAGACTCCTCCATCCATAGAACGGCAAGGCTCTGGAATTCATTGCCTGTGGAAGTATTCCCAACAACATATAATCTCCAAAAATTCAAAAAAAATTCCAATACCTACCTCCTGTCCCTATCCTCCCTAGGAACGCACGATGTTCTTTGAACATTATAGGGATTCCCTTTCGTGCGCTCCAATCGATAAAAAAAAACTGAGTTTAAAATACTGATATTGGTAACAAATCAAAATGGGATGAATAAAAAACTAATGGAGTCGAATCATAAGGTGGTGTTTTCTTCTTTAAGTGGGGATATCATTCGCATATTGCCAGAACCATGATTCTTGTCAAAGAATTCCGAATGTGTTGCATGGTCGAACTCTGGTAAGAATGATAGATACAACTAGGTGATAACTTTCTTGGGGTTCGAAGAAATTGATAGCAAAATTCATGGGAAAGACGAACAGATATATTATTTCAAAAAGATCTAATCCAGAACCAGTCTATTTCTGAAGCCATATACAGGGTGAGTCATGAGGAACTGTACATGCTCCTACTACGAATAGAGGCATCTGAGGGGAATACCAAATGACCATCAGAAAGTGTCTCCGCCTCTTTCAAAATAATCTATAGGGTGATTAATGAGATATGGCAAAAACTTCTTTCAATCATAACTTTCCAACAGTTCTTTCGATTTCTTTCATTTTTCCATGAATTATCATGCTGTCACTCAGCAATCAACTGACGTATTCAGAATCGTGAAAATCCAGGACCGGTCTTGAGAAATTCTGCCAATTTGGTCCATATAAAAAATTTCACCCTGTATGAGGTTTTAGTAAACTGTGATAATGAATTTCTGAAGTTAATGAACAGGCAACTAAAATGGAGTATTTCAAATTTTCCTCACAATTTCATTGAATTTCTTAAAAAATTATTAATTTAAACTACACACGAAACTTGGGCAATAAATGTATTAATTTGAAAATTAATACTTCGCAACGCATGAATTTCACGAATGAAAGTAGGGATAATATCATTCTCAATTCTTCAGCTCAACAATAATCAACATTCTTCTATTTCCAGGGTTGGATTCAGTAATTTTTTAGTAGAGAGTAATAATCACCAAAAATTACACCCTGTATATGGTTTTAGTAACCTGTGATATGGAATTGTCAAAGTTGATGAACTGGCAACCAAAATTAAGTATTTCAAATTTTCCTCAGAGTTTCACAGAATTTCTTAGAGTAGGTACGATCAATTTTCACTACACGTGAAACTTTCGCAACAAATGTATTAATTTGAAAATGAATACTTCGCACCGCTAGAATTTCACGAATAGAAGCAAGAATAACATCATTTCCTATTCTTCAGTTCACTGAAAATCAACATTCATCTATATCCAGGGTTGGATTCAGTAAATTTTTGGTACATGGTAATAATCACCAAAAATTGCACCCTTTATATGATTTTAATAAACTGTGACATGGAATGTTCGGAGTTGACAAACAAGAATCAGGAATAATTTTACCCTTACTTTTATTCGTGAAATTCATGCATTGCGAAGTATTAATTTTGAAATTAAGATATTTGTTGCCCAAGTTTCGTGTGTTGTTTAAATTAATCATTTTCTGAGAAATTCAATTAAATTGTGAGGAAAATTTGAAATACTTCATTTTGGTTGCCTGTTCATCAACTTTGGAAATTGCATATCACAGTTTACTAAAACCTCATACAGAGTGAAATTTTTTATATGAACCAAATTGGCAGAATTTCTCAAGACCGGTCCTGGATTTTCACGATTCTGAATACGTCAGTTGATTGCTGAGTGACAGCATAATAATCCAAGAAAAAATGAAAGGAATCGAAAGAACTGTTGGAAAGTTATGATTGACAGAAGTTTTGGTCATATCCCATAAATCACCCTATAGATCATTTTAGAAGAGGCGGAGACACTTTCTGATGGTCATTTGTTATTCCCCTCAGCTGCCTCTATTCGTAGTAGGAGCATGTACAGTTCCTCATGACTCACCCTGTATAAAATAACCAACTTACGAGACATAGGAATAAATCCTTTCAAAGGTAACAGCGATGCCTATGGAACATCAGACCTTGCCTCACATATTCAGAATTTTCGTCATAAATAACTGTTTCGTTGATCACGTGTGAAAGAATTGATCATTCAATCGCTGAATGTCAAGCATAATGAGACATCCCACATTTCTTGAAATTGTTGTTAACATTATTTGTTAATTTCACTCGATCATTTGACATTTCCTCTCCCTGTTTGAACAAAATGAAAATATGAGTATTATTTCATTGTATATGTGTAGTAGGACAAATCAGATGATTTGCCCCAAACTGTCACTGCGATTATCAAACTTTTTAATCAGGGAGCTTGAAAAAAAATCCAATAGCTTATCAGTGACACTTTGAATGGAAAAAAGTTTGAAGAGACAAAATATAGATATATTGAAGAAATATCAAATTTTTACTTATCTTCGGACGTTTCAAGAACGAATCTGCTCACGTTCTCAACATAAAAATGCAAAATATTTTTTACGGAAATGTTGTTCTGATAGTTTGACACTTCTCAGTGGCATACTGATATTGGAATACACTGAAAAAACAGTTAACGAAATTAATTAAAATCTAATAAATCCGTTTATTTATTAGAACCAAATAATGCATTCAAATAATTTAAATATTCCTCATTAATAGTTAATTCAAATTCATCTCCATTAAATATATTATGTCTTATTACTATGGATTTATCAACTGTAAATAAAACTTTATTAATAATAGATAAAGAAAATTTATCATCACCATTTTGATAAACACATTGATATTATCAATATGTTTTTTTCATTGAAAATAACCGTTTGTACAGGGTGGCCAACTAAGACTGCAGAGTTCGATTTCTCTGTTGTCTTGAGAGATACAAAAAAAATTCAAGAATCAAAATTGAAGTAATAACCGAGCATCACATTTCAAAATTTCTTTGAAATACACAGGGTGTTCCGTAAGGTCACAGCACATCAAAGCTATGTTTTTTTCATCTGAACACCCTATATTTTATTTCATTTTGAATTCTCCTTGAAGATTTGATTTCAACGACGTATCATACTTAGGGTCTAGCAGTGAAAGTTACTGACATATAGGGTGTGCAAAATCAAGATTTTCCAAGTTCAGGATTTTTTTCTGTCGAAACTGTTCATTATTCGTCAAAACGGTTTACATGTTTCTATCTCAACTTTTCACTCACTATCAATTGGTGTTCAATTGAAATTGATACAAGGTGGTCAAAAAATCTAAATTTAGGGCAAATTTTTGGCTTTCATTTTGCTTCCACGGCCTACTCGGTGAATTTCAATAATAATTTTTTTCTGATCTAGTTTCTGGTTGGATACCAACTTGTGATATGTCATTAGAAAGGGAATTGAATGCTGAATGAAGCGAAAAGAAAAAAAAATAGAGTTTCCATTTAAAATAAGAAAGTTGATGTTACTTCCGGTCAGACCGGAAGTTAACTTCGACATGTTATTATATATCGACGCTCCAAATTTCCCAAACCTACTTCATACAATAACTGAGATATTTCGTAGGCAATACTTCCGTAGCCACCCGGTATATGAGTGGAATGATATTGAAATCATAGGGAAGAAAGATAACGACCAGAAGAAAAAAATCAAGGAATTCGCTTGCATTCCTGCACATTGAATATTTTTCCGACTATAAGTACACATATTCGGTTTTCTTCATTTTGATACACCAAAGTTGATGGAATTTGTATTCACGAAAACTGCGGAGCTTCATAAATTTGTGCTATCCATCAACAATGACTTCTTGTTCATCAGTTTAATGTCGCTCAGTGTGGAATATACGAGGTGAAATTGGTGAGACACAATGACCTGATGCTTTCTCCTCGAGAAAAATTCTTGTCATTTAATCTTAACCACTATATCAGTTGATCAATGTGTTGCGCGTCATTCTGTAATAATATTTTTTCATTATCTTCACAGAACACTCTGTTTATATAATAACATGATGTTCCATACGAGTGTATTTCACAAAAACCTATCCATAATACTCTACAATTAACTAACTCCATTGACAAGAGCTGCTTTGTTTATTGAAAAGCAAAACGTACCACTAAAAAAAATAATGCTCCTATTTCGAAATTATATCAAAGAAATAAGGTTGATGAGAACCTCATGAAATATAAATATCCATTTCGTACTTCCGGGCCTAAAGTGACAACTTCACTCCCTTGTGACAGGTACTAAAGTGTCACATTTAATCCCTCCGGGATTAAATATTGACGAAACTCCCGGAACGATTAAATCACAAACAAACGAATTTAAGGGATATTTTATTGAAAAATATAATTAATTAGAATGGTAATTAACGTTAATATTCAAATTAATATTGTGACAGTTCGTCATATTGACCAGTCTTTCCTGGGTTAATGCAGCAGGTAACTGACGAGTAACAGATAGGTCCTTTTTATATTGAACTGGTGTTTGTTTCGAAGATCCTGCGGAAACAGGAAGCGAGAATGAGGACTGTGGCATAACTATAGTGGACGAATCGGCGACTTGACCAAATATTTTATCTGAAATTTTTTATTAGACGATTCAATATATCCCTCGGCCACGTTGGAGGATTTCCATCCTCCATGTCTCTTCAGCACGTCTATTGTTGCTCCCGAATCAGCTAACAAAGACGCAGATGTGCGTCTAAAACAATGTCCCGTATAAGACGTCGCATTTTCTAATTTCAAGAAAGCTGCTATTTGCCGTGGAAATGTACCAAACATGTTTTTTCCTACTACTCGCGTAGTACATTCTTTGTTGATGTATTGAACAAAAAATTTTTAATGAGTTGTCCCTGTCTTTCGCAATGCCACATATTTCCGAAATATCACCACAAAACTGATGGCACTGTTTTCTGAATTTTTGATCACAAAATTTCGGTCAATTTTATTTTTGGTGTTTCTAATCGCAATTAGGAAGGAATCGCCCAAATCTCTCACATCGTCGATTTCTAAATCAACCAACTCTTTTCCACGACAAGCTCCCGCAACGCCCAAAATAAGTGCAACCTACAAAAAAATTGATTTCTTAAAATTTCTGAATATAAACAAATTTCCAAATTTACCTTAAGCATTAAATATTTATCATCCGGAGCCTCCCGTAAGAACTGATCTACCTGCTCAGACGTGAGAATTCTTGACTTCTTTGGCTTAAATCCCTCATTTCTTCCCTTCAAAAAAGCTAATAATTTTGGAAATTTACTTATATCAATATCTTCTCTAATGTTAATAACCGATTTCAGCATTGAGTAATGTGCCCAGAGAGTTGAGGCACAAACCGCTTTTGATATAGTTTTCTAGATTTCGGTGGTAACAATTCTTCACCTACTTCGGCTGCTCTTTTATCAATATCAGATACACCTTCTTCACTAATGATAACAATAATTATCAATAACAATGTTTCTTTACAATGACACTAGTAATGACAATGTTTCTAAATTATAACTGTCACAACGCAATGTTACTATGGTAACTTATTTTAAAGACAGTTTATTAAATGAGTTGAAGAGAGAAAAAACTGATTGAAATTATTGAAATAATTAATAAAATCATACCGGAAGTACGAAAAGTATCGTATATACCTTGCGACTGAAGTACATTTAATCCTTCAGGTAAATTATGGCCCTCCCTGCGGTCGGGCCATAAACTTTACCTTCAGGATTAAATGTACTACTTCAGTCCCGCGGTATATAATGTACTATTTCCCACAGATGACTATTCTGAATATATCCTGGAGATCCTAATCGCTAGTAATTAACAAATTCGTGACCCCAGAAAGATCCCTCTCAATGTTCTCAAATCCAACAGTCATCATTCATCATTAGGCTTCAACAATTAATTATTGTTCTGTAGCTAAGCAGTCCGGTCTCAATGACAAAAGATTTATTGTATTGAAAAAAATAATTTACATTGAATTATTCAATCGATCTCAGCTCTGCGGGGTCCATTTTCGCTCTTCTCATTCAAGAATATCAGCGGCGCTGCATATGTTATACAGGGCGTTTCTTAAGTATGTGTAGAAAATTCAGGAGCATGTTCCTGACGTCAAAATGAGAAGAGAATTTTCTATAAATATATGTCCAGAAGTTATTCGTTTCTGAGATACAGAGTGTGGAAGTTGAATTCTCATTTTTGTTTTTGTTAATAAATTTCAAAATAAGTGTGATAATCGAATGGAGTTTGGTATCTAGGGGTATTTCTCAATGACAATATCAAATTTTATGTTAGTCTGCTTCTTTCGTGGGGGTGGCGCAATCTACATGTCTTTAGAGTTTTTTGAAAAGTCTTAACTTTTTTGTGTACCTGTATCACGTTTTATAGTAGAAAAATAGATTTCTAGAACAAATTTGCTAGAAAATCATATTCCTGGGTAGGGACATGGCCAGAAAAGTGTGCTTCGCTGTAATTGATACGGAATTTGCTTTTGGGGATCTTGTAGTGGTTTTTTACTTGACATGATATTTGTTTTGCAAAAAAGGGCGATGAGGTATGTACATGAACAAAGCCAAGCCCGAGGACTCTTGTAAGCCTTCATTCATAGAACAAAAAATCTTACCACTACCGTGCATTCACATATTGGAAACTGTATGCCTCATCCACAGTAAATGTAGAGATAGATTATATTCTACTGCACAATACACCACTAGACAAACCCTTGGTTTAACCTTACCACTCCCAAGGTCTTCACTAGTAAAACATTATATTTAACGGAAAAAAAATGTTCAACCACCTACCTAATGCAACTAAAATCATCACTGATAAAAGAAAATTGAAAACAGAAATATATACTTGGAGAGCATTGTATTCGCTGGACGACTTCTACTCCGAAAGATACCGAATAAATTTAGATTTCAGTTGTTTACATCACCCCACTCTAAATATTATTGGTATTGGTATTGGTAGTTTGGATATATCAAGGATTTCTTGTTCATAGCAGCTCCTCGAGATTCAATTCCTTCAGGAATTTGAGGATTTTGAGGGGTCTAGCTGTAGTATTTCTTCCACAGTCAGCTGGTGTGTTCCCAGTATGTTCAATCTTTTGTGATGTACAGCGTCACACTCCATCAGTATGTGATGTGCTGTTTCTGGTTCTTCCTCACAGAATCTGCAGGTGCCGTCCTCCTGTAAGCCTAGCTTCCTTAAGTGTTCTCTGAGTCTGCAATGCCCCGTTAGAAATCCCGTTATTGCTTTGAGACTTCCTTTGCTGAGGTTTGTCAGTGTCTTAGATCTTTCTCGGTTGAAATTTCCAAGGAGATCTTAAGCCTGCCGTAGTCCTGGAAGTCTTCTCCATTATCTGGCTCTCCAGGCTCCTTCCGCCTTCTCAAGTTCTCCTTGGAAATAGGAATTTTCAAGGCCGCAGAATGACTCTGGTTTGATCAGTGGCGTTGAAGCCCCTTGCCGTGCCAAAGTGTCTGCTTGTTCATTCCAATCCACTCCCATATGCCCTGGCACCCAGAGGAGGATCACTTTATTGTTGCTACCTAGCTCATTCAATTTGCTTATAGGCATTCCCATACCATCTTCGAGTTGATGTAAGGAGAGCTCAACGCTTTGATGGCTGCTTGGCTATCGGATAAAATCGCGATGTCCTTCTTCCGGTATTTTCTGTCTAGGTTGAACTATTTCCGCTTGGAAAATGCTGGGGAATTGTCCCATGGATTCGAAGTATCTATGTATATAACTTTTTATATGATAAAAATAAGAATGTTGGTTATGAATCAGAATTATATTCTCTTTATTATAAAATGTCTGTTTCCTTTTTTATAATAATTATATTTTGATTTTTAAACGATCGACTGATGGATTGATGGTATTTGTTTTGAATTTTGGGACTATACTACTTGTAGATATATGTTATTATATAAATTTCATACTGTAAAATGTGACTATTTTCATCGTATTTACAATGTTTGTATGTAATTTTTTTTTATATTTCATAATTTTTATTTATACAAATCGACATAATTTTTTGCTTTGTCAATAAGAATATTTATTCTTCCGATGCTGAAGCGTATTTAGATTTAATTTGATTTGATCGCAATTAATTCACGACTAATGCATAGCAGACAATACCTACCAGCCAGTTAATACCTCTCATGCACTGAAAGAACAGTTTGGTTATGATAAATAAATATGATTAACTGTTAACCTGTGTTCGGTATCCCCAAAACCTCAATACGCGGCTGGCTGGCAAGGTGGATGCAAGAAAGACATCAGGCATACTGGAACAATGTCCCATCAGGACAAAGACACAGAGTAAACTGATGGTTGGAACACTGTCCAAACCAGTGACTAACGACATTCTGAGCCTAAACAGAAGTCAGATCAAACAAGTGACGGGACTAATAACCGGTCACTGCCCCTTGAGGAAACATATGCATCAAATGGGCATCTATACAGACGAACCCATATGCAGACTATGCAATGAGGAGGAGGAAACTGCCACCCATGTAATACTGGAGTGCGAAGCACTAGCGCGTTGGAGATACAACCTTCTGGGAGCAGTAAACTCTCGAGAGGCATTTTCAAAGAATGATCTGGTGAAGAGGCTGCTGAACCTCATCAAGGTAGCGAACCTGTTCACCTAAGTCAACAGCATGACCAGGAGTACAATAGGCCCAAAGGCTGCAGTGTTTTGGGCTTCAAACCCTGACTGATCATTCTGCTATTAATCAATCAATCAATCAATCAACTGTTACCAAATCCGTTATTGAAATATGGCTTATTAAACGTTTGTTTGAGAAAAACAAATTATTTGTTCACACCTTCATGAATAGGCCTCTGAGAACATACTAGATGTTGTATACTAGATGCACTGATAGTCGTCTGCCATTTTTTTTCATATGTGATGTCGTACCTACATGAAAATATCCCAAGAAGCTGATTGTAGACGGAAATATACATGTCCAAATATAAAGAAACCCGCACTGTCATATAAGGGATTGAACTAATATAACCATTACACTTCATAACTGTCGCGTTGGTCGAAATCAGATGAAAATCAGAAACGATATCAAGAAGATGCTCACGCGATATAAGATGGAAGCTAAACTAAAATGATGGCCCATGCGCATGACAGTTTTTTGATTATTAGCAAATGAATTATTATAATGACCAAACGAAGAATGAAATGAAAAATCCATTGTTATCCTTTATATAACGAATATTTATAATAAACAAATTTATCATAACAAACATCAGACACTGTATCATTGTTAAATATCACCAAATCACATCATTATAATTATGAATTTATCTTATTGATTATCACTTCGTGAATCAGCGTACTAAATGAATTGTTAATTATTAAATGATGCTGTTCACAATGAACAAATATGACAGTTATGAATCATTTATTGTTAATAAATAAAGCATAGAAACAGGTACGATTTTGATGAATAACCTTTTTTAATTATGAATATGGCTAATTGATTATGAACAAATTTGACGTTAACAAATATTTGATAATTATTACTGAGATTTTTCTTTCGGTGTGTCCTCCTCAAAATTTCATGTAGGTATTTGTATCTCATTGATGGTCGGTAGGTGTTTCTCGAATCATTAAGAGGAATTTATGTATCAGAACCTTATGATATGCAACTCGCAAAATGCCATCAGGTATGCGTTCATGCCGATGGTATACGACCAATTGGAGCACTTGACATGGGACTTGGTTGTGCGAGACGCAGAGATTAAATCCTATTTTATAGTCGTACAATATGATTCCGAGAAGTTTTAAATTGAAGGGATGTGTAGAGACTTACGAGAGCCTCATATACGACTGCGGGTGAGACATAAATAATATAGGACCATTGTGAGACGCAGGATGTATGTAAGCGCTCTCTGCTGAAGAGCTCTGGATGACAGCTAAGTCACGAATTGTGTCGATGATTCAGTTCATCGATTGTTTTTACGGTCTTGTAAAATTGTCACATTCGTAATCTTCTCAGAGAAACTATAATTTTTTTTTGATGTATGATAAATTGATATTCATCATAGAGGACGTGGAAAGAAATTCTGAATTGGGATACCTACACCGAGAGACATATTTATTAGCTGTTATACGAAATTGTATAACCATTAAAAGATTTCTGAATTGAATAGGCGCCAGCATAGTTCCCATTCCACTGTAATCACGTTCATTATTTCAAAAAATCATATAACTGTGAAATATCACTTATATGGGAATGAAATGACACTCATATAGGGGTCAAATGACTATCATTTCAATGCTATATGATGATATTATAAAAATGAAATAATACTCATATCAATATAATTTGCTTTCAATTCCATAGTTAAATGATTGCATGGTATTTCAGTATTAGGATGATTGATTTTTCTCCAGAAAAATGAGGTAGGTTGAAACTCTTCGAGAAATATTGAAGACATATATACTTGGTTTATATACTTACCCCCAAGTGAAGTTTTTTTGAGGAACGACAGGGCATTGAAGTGCATCACAAGGACGATATTCTCAGTTTACAATAACTCCGTTTGTGTAGGACAAAAATACTTCCAATTTGGACTATTTGTTCTCATTGTCAGTGCATTGGATTAATAGTTAACATAGTGGTCAAAAATGTAATTACACAGTATCGTCAATAAATTAGAATTCTTCGCAGATTTTACAGAGCTTTACAAAAGAGCGTTGAGAGACTTTTCTTACGACGTTTTCGAGATCCCCATGCTATCATCATTAATCTTGGACACAATGTATACGCAATACAATCTATCACCGATAAAACTGTTCAAATCCAAGCTTTTGCCACTTAGTGAATAGTGAGGTAAGTTAAAGAAATAAAAGTTTTTCCAATTTGGAAGACATTCCGATACATACACTTACTGATATATCGTGAAAACACTATAACGCCCAGAGGCAGTTCAACATTCTGTAGTTCCTCAACAAATCTTGGGGGATATATGAACAAATATGTCCCTAATATTCCTATAGGAGATCTCTCAACCACTTTTTTGAAAAAAAAATATCACTCTGCAAAAAGAGTTCACGAGCTGCCGCGAGCTAATATGTCCTTTCATATCAGGAATCCGGAGACGACTAAAGTTTTTTAATCGAGCAAGTGTTCATAGGTGAGTGAGATGACTCATTGAGGTAAACGAGTATGACAAAGATGGAAAATGATAGAAGGGATTAAATTTAATGATAATTGTATAACTGTGAAATGACATCTTTTAGGATTTAAATGATTATCTTGAAATTTCCATCTTTTTAATAATCTTGTCTCATTTCGAATCTGAAACATAACCTTTTTGAAACAAAAAGAGTGATTTGAAAGGGTGACCTGTTTCACGTTGAAAACGTGAACTTTTCACGTTCATCAGATGACATTTCGTGGTTAAAATGTTTCATTTGGCGGTTATAAGAAGTTTTTAAATAGAGACATGTATAAATGGACTTTTCTCGGTGTTATAGTCGATAATGCAGTGACACTCTAAAGAAGAAAATTGTGTATGAAATGCGAGCCCCTTTGAAAAAATGATGAATGATCTACCGAACCGATCGAACGTGATCTATTGATTAGCTCGTTAAGACCCCCTCCTATAGATCTGCAGCATCCAAGATACCATAGGCGTAGTTGATATAGTCTCACTTGTGATCACCAGCCGTCGTCTGCCAATACAGAGCAAGTTTGTTTTTCTGCAACCGACACAAAAGTCGTCCATTTTGATACTAAAGTTAGCTCTTGAATTGACGTTTTTATTACTGACACAAAAATAGGTATGTTGCTAGGCAACATATTTAGTTCCTAGGAGCTAAAGTTGAATTTTAGTTCCTAGGAGCTAGAGTTGAACTTTGGCTCCTAGGAATTAAAAAGGATCTACTGGACGTCATCAAGAATAAACAACATTGTGACGGTTGGTTATTTGGGTTGAGACGCATACCAGATTTGTTTCCGATTTCAGCAGATTTGGCATTTCATACCCATGCTGGAGATATAAATTCACCTTATTATAGTTTAGTATTGGAATTATAAACATCTCAGTTGAGTATTTTTGTTTTGATCAGGGAAGCCTTCAAGATTCAAATACTTGCTTGATCTGTATTTCATTCGTTATTCTCGGGATGGATAACTTGTTTTTGAATAATCACGGCAAGCAATAGTTTTTTTTGTCTCAAACAACGATATTGTTCAGCTTCATTTGATTATCGAGTCAAACACAGTGGAGTATGGAGAGGAATAAATAATCACTATTATCATTGTTGATATGCTCACTAACCTAAAATTTTCCACGTCTTGTTCCTATAGCTGGCACTGGCGCGGTATTTGCCATTAGAGCACCTGGTCCATACACATATATGTCACTCTTTGGTTGTATTCATATCGAAACTACAATTCGAACATCCTTGAAAACCTAACCTGCTGTTAATGCAGGTAGAATATTCTCACTACATGGATTATTTGTCAATATTTGTTGCATTGCATACATATGGCACGGCATTGGTGGTTACTTCACATGTTTATTTGAGTTAATTGTTTCGGTTACAGAAAAAATAGCATGTTTCATTCGGATCAAAAGTGACTTTGTTCGACTCGCAAATTTTGCTTTCGCTCGGCTTCGCTAAACGCTCCGCCTCGCAAATGCAAAATTCGCTTGTCAAACAAAGTGTCACTTTTGATCCTAATAAAACAATCTACTATTTTTCTCATCGAAAATTTTCAAAAGCACATATTTTGGTCCATTCAATCAATTGGCCTCAAGGACAATATTAGGTTGAAGTTTTCATTTTCAATTTATTTCATAACTGTATCAACCAGCGAGATGGAGAAGATTTTTCAAGATAAGATAAGATAAGATTTTTATTTTCCAGTAGAAAACACAACATTGTATAGGAATAGTCAATAACTCAAATCTAGGTGAATATAAAAACACGAGAAATTTAAAATTTCAGACGAAATCAAAAATCTGAAACCACAGGTTTGAAATCAAAAATGTCAATCCCAATGAGAATTGTCCTAAAAATATTCTAAAACAAACATGCCAACATGTCAGAATAAAAGCTTACAGACAAGACGCTACGGTTCTACGACATAAACTCTTCAACACTATACAGACATTTTTCTAGTAGAAATTCTCGCAATTGTTTCTTGAATAGTTTAATACATTTACTTTCTTTTATATATTTTGGCAATTTATTAAATACCCTAGGCGCCATAGAGGAAGGAGAGTTGAATGATATGCTAAATTTATTAAAAGGTACATAAAGGTCATTTTTGGTTCGGGTATGAAATTGATGTCTCTGACTTTATTGGAACTGAATAAAGTTCCTCTGTTCTCAAATGAGTTTACAGAAAGTTCGAAAATAAATAATGAAGGTAGGTTAGGTTAGGTTGTACGGTTCGATATACCAACGAGAGAACGCAAAACTCGCTTTTGGGAAATAAAAACATCGTGTGAGGATACAGATAAACCCCATAGGAATATACCATATCGCAATCTACTGCCAGATTGTGCATAATAGAGTGCAAGTATCTGATTTATTTCCAATACTTTCCTAGTGGTTCTGAATTGATAATAAATTCATTTTTGATATCAGTGATTGACAGTGAATTTTCCAGTCCATACATGAATCAATTTGAAATCCTAGAAACGTAATAACGTTACTATTACTTGAGACATAGAGCGTTGAAGCCCCATCTGAGCCGAATGTGATTATGATTGTATAACTTCAAACATAGGAAAGAGGCGCGGAGTATGTTTTTTGCTGAAGCTGCTTCAATGTGAACGAGTTATCCATTTAGTTTCTATAATTCTATCAAATCTAATTAGCACTAGTCTTTCACTGGATCACTTGATTCATTTCTACTCATCACTCAATCTTTTTTGTTTCTCATTTGACAAACAATCTATGCGGAAGTCATTTTTTTTTAGATCGCATAGTCATCAGAAATATAAAGGTCAATTCGCAGTTCCTACACCTTCCTATTCGTAGCTCTATCCTATAATTCCTACTCAAATTCAAATAGTATCAATGAATCCAGCTATTACAATGGTTTTTCTGTTATGAATCCTGGTTTCATCAAAATGTATGTCAAACAAAGTTCAGACTAAACATGTTTCAACATGAGGAAGTTTCTTGGAAATTTCGGTTTGAAGACTTGACAGAAAACTGAATGTTGTTAGGACTACGGAATACTCAAACGTCATAAAAACTAGATACCAGTGATGATGGTGATTGATGAGATAAACCTCTGGTGAACGCATTCCAATACTTTCCTGTTTTACAATTATTATTCCTTGATTTTGCCTACTTCGATAAACATAACATGGCGTGGGTGAATCTCGCTAAGTTTAGTCTGGTGCCGTACCAAAATTACAGGCATCAATGTGACAATTGTGACCGAATTGTGACCAATGAAGATAGGGAATACATTTTGCGATTTAGGCGCAACAAGGTTTGTAAAACTGATGTTGGTCATGAGTTCTAGGAATCAGGCCATCTATCATTCAATATTTGAACCCCACGTCATCGTCTGAAATTCAATTGTTTATATCAGAACCAGTCTGACGAAACAAATGAAGAGTGAGCGCACTAGACGTTTATTTCATCAACCGTAGCTCAAGAGACCAAATATCATTCAGCCTACTAGGGTTTAATCCAGAACAACAAGAGTAACAAATATAAAATCCTTATAGACACTTGTCTGGTTCTTATTCTTTCTGAGGTCTGATAACTTCCAAAAGAGTTTTAGTTTCTCGCTTTGTGACCATTGCATTATTCCACTTTGAGTATTTGGCTCTTTCCTAGTTGAAAATACGCCAGTCTGGCAACCAGTCACTCCCATTTCATCTGAAATGGTAGATTGTTTTGGAGTGTTTCCTTCCTTGCCAGGTGGCGTTCGGGGTTCGCGTTCATTTCGCGAACGTTGAACGCCTCGTGGGGCATACATTCTGAGATGCTTTTTTGTTGGGTCAGGTTCGCACCAGATAGTGGTCAAGAAGCTATCTGGGCAGCCCTGCACTGATGAAAGTCAACAGCTGGAAACCGGTATGCAGGAAGTCACACGTTCCTTAACCACTTGAGCGTAGCTCGGCGTTTAGGAAGGAAACACTTGCCATTTTATTCGCCTATACAAATTATTGCATAGATTTCGAGAGGAAAGTAGTTGTTTTTATTTCTTTATCTACCATTTTCGTTCATTCCATGAAATATTGTGGTAATGACACTGATGACTTTGAGTTTCTCTCTTTGTGTTCCGAAAGATTTCGAACCAAAACGCCTCTGACTGACAGCAAACTTTCAAAGACCAAACAGTCATCAGGTCAAAATCAATGTCTTTCGACCCATCGGAGAGATGTATGCGTATATAATGAATTCAATGTACTTATTTATGTATTTTGTATCGGATGTCCTATGGAGCCATTGTTATTAATGTAAGATCAAGCAGTATACAAAAGATTGGTGAATGTTGACCGATGCATGTGGGAGGTATTTCCAAACAGGATCGGACTGAGTCACATTTTTTCAAGAATCCAAATTCATAATGAGCTACATGGAAACTTTCTCAACGTTTCAACCAAACAAATCGGTCTTTTGATATCCAAAATATCCTCAGAAGATATTCATCTACTTTTGTTCCTTAAAACTTTTCTTCCTATTTTTGGTAGTAGAAGCCGGCGCTACTGGCGCTAGTGATGTTTGGCTGGCTAATTTCGAGATACCCTGTGTACACATCGACTCAGCTCGTAGTGAAGGACGCTATTCAAGTAATCTGAATACAATTGCACAGAAAAAAATAGTTATTTATGTATTAAGGGAATTATGAGGGCCTCAATTACCGATGGCAAAGTTTGCGTCCCGAGGGCCTCTGGCCCGAGGGACAGCAATTGCCTGAGGTTATTGAGGCTCAGTAATTCCCGTGATACATAGATAATTTTATTTCTGACTGATTTCATTCATTAGATACCTTCCCGATTGGAAGTTAGACATGTTTTTCCGTATAGTTTCAAAGTCATCAGAACGTCAGATGATGATCTTGACTACCGCGAATAGGAGATTCCTTATTGCTACGTTACTGCGTGGTTGTTGCTATGCATTTCTTATTTAATTTTAGTTAGAGGGAATTATAGCATCTATAACATCCCAAGGGAGTTATGACCCTCATAATAGATATCGTAACTATGACGATATAAGCTTATAATGTCACTGTCAGAAATAAAATCATTTATTGTCCAAACATGAATATACCCACTTAGAGGACAG
Organism: Phaedon cochleariae; assembly: GCA_918026855.4. NCBI lineage: Eukaryota > Metazoa > Arthropoda > Insecta > Coleoptera > Chrysomelidae > Phaedon > Phaedon cochleariae. The sequence goes on along the minus strand of OU896708.1, from coordinate 2,629,936 downwards.
ATTCAAAAAAATATATACAATGTTTGTTACAATAATGTTACAATATAACATGAGTAATGCGATCGCGATTTCATTTAAGGTGCCAAGAAGTAAATAGAGTTAAAGTATAGATGGTGAAATACTTATATTTGAAATGTCATTGATAATATTGTTAAGATTTGTGATAGATCGGGTTAACCAGAATCGTATGTACTGATATAGGTAAACAAAATTGTGTTTGAATCCATTCGAAATTAATCTTGATTGTTCAGTAGTATACATTTGAGTTGATTTTTAAATTGGCTTAACGAATGCGAATACAATTGTGTCGTGCTACAATATTTGTTGAATTCATTATACACATATAGAGTATATTGGTGAATTGGCCGATACATTAGTTCTACGTGTATTGAGGTAAAAACATATCTGATTTCTAGCATTATGTTTTGGTACATGAAAATTCAATTGGGATAATAATTCAGGACAATCAATCAGGTTATTAACTAGTGTGTACAAAAAAATGCATGAGTAATATGTTCTACGGCTTTCTAGAGATAGGAAATTGAAACGTTTCAGTAGAGCATAGTTGTCAAAGCCTTGATAATAATTCTTTGGACCGACTCTATCTGTTGAATATGTGTGTTGTAGTATGGTGACCAGATTAAAGAACCATATTCAAGTTTTGACCTAACATAAGCCACATATAGTGCTTCGAAGCATTTGATGTTAGTGAAATCTTTACAGCTCCTGAATATGAATCCTAGCATTTTTTTGGCAGATGCTGTTGTTTTGTTAATATGATACGAAAAATTAAGTTTGTCGTTAAAGTAAACTCCTAGATCCCTGATGTTGTCCTCCTGCTGAAGGGGAATATTGTTTATGGTGTAATCGAAGTATATAATATTATTTTTTAGCGTAATTGTTATATATTTACATTTTTGTACATTCAGTGGTAATTTGTTTGTCTCACACCATTTATTCTCTATTCAAGTCCTGTTGAAGTAGTTCAAAATCATTTGAGGTTTTTGATTGATCTATAGATTTTCATATCGTCTGCAAATAAAAGCATATTGCTACTAATGACATCGCAAATATCATTTATGAATAGTGAGAAGAATAAGGGTACAAGGTTACTTCCCTGAGGAGCTCCGCTTGAGACTTTGAATTCATATGATCGGTGGCCTCTGTTTTCAACGTATTGTATACGATTTGTAAGGTAGGATTTGATGAAGATCAATAAGTTTGTGTCAAATCCAAAGTAATCTAGTTTCTCGAGAAGCAGGAGATGATCAAGTTTGTCAAAGGCTTTCGAGAAATCTGTGTGTATTACATCAAGTTGAGAGTTGTGGTCTATTGTATTACATGCCACTTGAGATAAGCACATAAGATTTGTTATTGTTGATCTTTTTGAAATAAACCCGTGTTGTTCAGTATGTATCAAGTTTCTTACTTTAGGAAATATTCTATTATATATCGATATATCGAAAGCCTTTGCAAAGTTTGATAGAAGAGTAATCGGTCTATAGTTTGCAACGTTATTCATGGAGCCCGATTTGAAGATGGGGCATATCTTAGATTTTTTCCAAATATCTGGAAAACAATTCGTTTTCAAGGCTAAATTGAAAATGATTTCAAGAGGTTTTGCTAATACCGAGGCGCAATCCCTCGTTAGGAAACTTGGGATCCCACAGAGCCATGAAAGAGTAATGAATTTGACTAAAAAACCTGAAAAACTGTCGATTCCGACCCTGTTTTGAGAGGTGTGGAGCCTTAACGATGTCTCTACCTTTTATATCTCAGATATACCGAATTGGTTTAGGGAAATTAATTTTATCTCCATGGCTTGACATGTTTTTTCAGCCCATTTGCGTTGATTTCAATTAATCCATTGTGGGTTATTCCATGTAGTAATTTATGGAAATGGGAGATAAATTAGAGTTCAAGATTTTTATTGGGTTGATAAGGTATGGGTTCGTGTTGGGCAGTTCGAGATACTGAAACCCAAACAAATGATACTGGTGATTTAATTTTAAAAATACAAGGAAAAAACGTGTTACGCAAATTCTATAATAATCTACATTTTGTCAGAAGGACTTGTTTCAATAACCTTCTAATTATCATGTTATTTGCACATTTGTTGAGAAATGCGAATGATGACCTCACATGGGATTTAAAATCAGATATAGGACCTATATGGTATATAAGTAGCTAGTCTTGCAGGTACAGGGTATTGAATGTGAAAAAAAAAATGCAACTCCTTGACGAGAGATTTCAGAACATTCTCAATCTTCTTGTATGGTTCTGGTACATGTCATATACAACCTCCCTGGAGATATACCCACTTCTTCTGTACTAAATGATCCAAAAATTGAAGATAGTCCTGAGAAAAAGAGACGAACTTAAGCAATAATTTTATACAGTGTGTTAAATCATTACCAAATTTAGTACTAAATTACACTAGCGTCTAGAGCAAGGAGGTATTAGTATAACCAACGTAGTAGGAGAACAGCGCAAGCGAGACGCGGACGCGGACTAACATCACCTATGCCTTCACCTATCGACATGCCCGACGAACGTTGGAGCGAAGGAATATATATACAGTATGATGCAAATGTATGGAATAAATTCATTTCAAAACAAGACGACTTCCGAAAAAAATCCAAAAAGTAGAGTTCAGAACTTTTTTATCGATGTATTTTTTCAACTAGACGACCCTTCGATGTTCAATTCTCAGTAGAAGATCTCTGCAAAATTCAGTTTACCAAATGATAATCCATTTTAATTCCAATCTTCTTCTGCAAAATTTTGACTATTGGATAGACGATCAGTAGACCTTTCAAACGAGGTGTCACATGACCCCTGTTTGTATTTAAAAAAACCGTCCATTACGTCATTACTCCAACAACCGGTGACGTAACATCTCTCATATGAATGTCATGAGATGAGGTTTCAAAAATTAAAACTCACGTGTTTTTGGAATATCTTTAAATGTCGCCCATTTCTGAAATAATGAATTTATTCCATACATTTGCATCATACTGTATATAGAACTTCACATTTTCTCCAGATACTCTCTGCGATGACCACGACGTCATTCTGACCATCTACCAATTTTGGATTTTCAAATGGAATAATACATTCTGTACATTATTCTATCACTGATTATGGGTTATACCATTACGATACCACAAATATACTGACAATATATCAACTTACTTGCCATTATCACTAGTCTTATTATTAGTAATTAATTAAAGAAAAAATTTATTCAGATATTCAGTTTCTTTATTCATGATGTAAACTTAAATGCTTAATATAATATAATATTGTATTTTCTGTAGTAGCCCATGCTCAAAGTGGAGTGGAATGATCAATAGAAAAAAAAAACCCAAAGTCGTCTCCACAATTTTTGATGTATAATCAGGCAGTCAATCCTGCTTCATTAAGGTTGATACATGTTTCGGCCATTCAAATGGCCATCTTCAGTCAAAAGAATATAACAAAGTGTATCTACAATAGAAAACCAAACATGATTTTTTATATTAGAAAAATTGAAAATGGAAAAGACAACAGTTGTAAATTCAAATTGAATTGATTAACAATTTCGGTTAGATCAAAGAGCAACAGTGATTTTTATGAGTATACAATGATAATTGATCAGTAATTGATAATAAGAGTGAAAAACAAAATTTTATCAAATCAAAATTCTGAAAAACAAAATGGAGAACCATAGATAGATCAATTACTGATCAATTATCATTGTATACTCATAAAAATCACTGTTGCTCTTTGATCTAACCGAAATTGTTAATTAATTCAATTTTAATTTACAACTGTTGTCTTTTCCATTTTCAATTTTTCTTATATAAAAAATCATGTTTGGTTTTCTATTGTAGATACACTTTGTTATATTCTTTTGACTGAAGATGGCCATTTGAATGGCCGAAACATGTATCAACCTTAATGAAGCAGGATTGACTGCCTGACTATACATTAAAAATTGTGGAGACGACTTTGGGTTTTTTCTCTATTGAATATTGTATTTTATGAATACCTATAATAGGTATAGGTACCCTAATTTTATTTTTATTTTATGGTCTCAATCTCCAAATCCTCATATCAGTATTCAAAGTGTTAGTTTTGTGTTATTAGACTTTTAATAACATGTGTTGTCAGCCGCGCGTCGCTATAGGTGATGGGCACAGTTGATGTTTGCCCGCGTCCGCGTCTCGCTTGGCGCGGTTCTCCCACTACGTTGTTTATACTAATACCTCCTTGCGCTAGACGCTAGTCTAAATTACTACTCGATATTGAATAAAGTGATCACATAATCAACTCACCAAAATCACTTCATTGCAGAATAGGTATAACGTGAAACGATAATATCAAAATAATATAAAGCCACAACACAAAGAAGAAACTAAGGCGCCAGCAACAAAATTTCATGTGGACGCTGTCGCTCTGCAAATACCAGTGGGATAAGATCACAAGCTCATTGTCAACCCTTCAAAGAAGGTTGGTTGATTTCAACCTACTGTTCGTTTGTCTTCCAACTATGACAGTGAACGAGCTGTAATAATATATTAGTTTTACAACATAATATAGTTTAAATACTATCTTTAGAGTGACTTGAAGTAGTTGCAGGTTGATTTTACCTTCCTTTTAGTTTGATTACCAACTCAAACAGTGAGCAAGCTGTAAATGATATTTCAGTTACAATATAATAAAGTCGAAATACTATCTTTGGTTAGATTTGAAATACTTATATGTTGATTCTAACTTCCTATTCGTTCGTCTACCAAATATAATAGTGATCGAGCTATTATGAATATTATGATATTTCAGTTACAGTTATAGGTAATGTTGTTTAAATACTATTCCTAGGTCGATTTGACTAATTTTCACAAATTATTGGTTGAACCACAAGAATAATATCAAAACCAACTAATATTTTTGGTTGACGTTGAATTTGTTCATGTACAATTTTTCCTGAATTGTTTTGACGATCACATAATCATTGAATGTGCCATCATTGTAGTTTTATTCAACAATTATAATGATGTTGTTGATTGAACACATTTTTTTGTCAATTCAACCCATACTATTTCTTTGAGTGAATCAATAATTCTTCAAAAAATTACTGATTCATTATCGTTCCTCGACTTATATTCTCATGCATAATCAAACTCCTATACCAGCGAATAATCAAGGCAGAAACTCGAAATGATATTGAATGGGATAAAATATAATTCCATGCAACCGTCCCAACCGCATTCATATTAAAAAATGAATCCTCTCAGTTCAGTAGTCATATTATAGTTTTACGGTTATTATTTTCATTTTCAGTAATTTATGAACAAAAATATGAGCAGTCCTGGCACCGGGTGTCGTAAACATCCTCTTAATGACGACCAGTTTATTTCAAATTTATTCGAATTTTATTTTAATGTGTGAAATTTTATTACAATGTTTTATAATCATGCTTTAATAAGGCCTTTAATGCCTAAAACCTCGCCACAAATTGCTGTACGGAACCGTGTTCGAATTGCTTTTATTATTGAGCAGCCTTCGTAAGTACATTTTGAATAGAAGATGCACACACTTGGGTCGAACCAGAGGTGGTAAGCGTATTTAAATATTTTTATGGACTTAATACCATTTCTCCTCAGCACAAAATAAATTTTCGATGAAGGTGTGGTAGTTGAGGATTCTAGGGGGTCCATTACAGTCCACCGATCCCTAATAGCACACAACGTCCTAGGGACGTCCCTATTTGGTACAATTCACGTCCGAATGTCCCAAACCAAAAATAAGTGTCCTTGGGACGTCCCATCTCGTACATCTCATGCAATGTCCGAGCAAGGACGTCCACGGAATGTCCCAGCTGGTGCATCATTTCAAATGTCCTAGAAATGGCATCCCTTAGACGTCCCACGTGGTACATATATGCCCATGCAAGGACGTCCTTGGCATGTCCCTAATGGGATATGATTTTAAACGTTCCTTTAGGGACAACCATCGGATGTCCCGAGTAGTACATTATACTGACATGACTTCAGATCTTATATAATGTCCCTTCTAGACAACCATGAAATGACCCTGACGGTACATTCCTTCAAATATCTCTGCACAGGCGCCCTTTATATTTCCAGGATCGTAAAACAATCGAAATGTCCCTCAGGGGCGTCCTTCGAATATCCGTCGGATGTCCCAATTGGTACATAAACTGTACTCTTTCAATGTCCTAGAAATAACATCCTATGGACGTCCTAGTCGGTACTTTCAATATGTTGTCCCTGCGAGGACGTTAACTTACGCATCGCCGACGAATGATTGCTCGTAGGCTATAAGTACTTCTCGTCAATGTCCTTTACGTAAGTCCATTGGACATCCTTGGGAAACTTTTAGGGGACCTTCTACGGACCATCAACTCAAGTGGATGTCCTAATCAGTTATGCAAGATCTGGTCCTAAAGGGACCCAGTCAATTTCAAATTCAAGAATATTTCGTACGTCCCTGGGGCATCCAATTGATATCCCTCAGCGTTGCTGATAGGTTGTCCTATGGATGTCCTAAGGACGTCCTCTGTAGTGCTTGATGAGGAATACTGTAGGATTTAGGTATTCGATAGTTGTCCCAAGGACGTCCCTCAAGGACGTCCCTAGTTGGTCCCCAAGTGGGACATTTGTGCGTCCCACAGACGTCCAATGGACGTCCACGGTACCAAATTCGGACGTCCTATGAACGTCCTGAATGTCCCGACAGGACCTCTTAAGGATATCCATGGGACATAAGTGTGTTATTAGGGATTGGACAAGTCGCCAAGATTTAGGATCTTCGACACATTATCCGCGGATATAATATCCCTGACATTGTATCCGCGACATCGTATCCGCAACGAAGAAAATTGAAATAAATTGAATTAAAAATTTAATGGAATAGTTTTTCGACTGTATTATATCATGATATTTTAGGAAATATCGGGGAGTTCAGTAAATTGGGCTACAAGCAAACTACTTTATTGCTATGCCAAGCTTTCGGAAATTTTCATTTTCTCCTTCAAGGCTGAAACAATATATGGTTTATGAAACATTTTGTTACTATTCAATTCAACAAAAACCAAAAATTAGTTGCAATGTGAGTTAGAAGGTATGAATTTGAATAATAATCAGTATAAAATTAAAAGTAAAAAAAACTCTTTAATAAAAAGCTTTTATTTGAATACATACAAACATACAATGCAAGTTGAATAAAAGCCTTTAAAATTAAAAATATAGATGATGTTTACATGAAATTGATATAACAGTGACAGAAGTCATACAATTTATATACATGAAGAAATGAAATTATAAAAGTAGATTATTGTTGAATATCTTATTATGAATATCATCATGAACAAAAAATAATAAATACGAATATATCTGACTGAGATTATCAATATCTGTTTTCTAATTGATAGTATATTTCTCATTATTAATTTCAACCATGCCTTAAAACAGCCTTTTCGTTAAATTTTTTTCTGAATGCAAAATTTTGGTTTCCTCGAAATTCATATGATGATCATTAGTGATGACGTGTTCAGCGAGTCCACAATAACTTTTCAGAAGTCTACAATCACTTTTATGGCCAGATATCCCAGATTTGATTGTAATCTAAAATATATATTTGTCAAACTAATCAGAATCATTTCAATAGGCCATCATTTTGGTCTCTATGTATAATCTATTATACGCTATTCTGGGACACATATATAGAGAATTGAAAGATGTTTCGAATAATAATGTGTATCACTCCACCCCAATTCCATTGAGACAAATATTCCAAAATGGCGTCAAAAAATTGCATAGGTATATGGAAGGAGATTTATAAACATAGTATATATATTACACTTATACGTCGTGTTGATGTTTATCATCCTGTATATAAGCAATTCGAATTCTCGCAGAGACAACCATAAAATATTCGTCAAGCATTGTCGAACACGTATGGAAAGTTCAAATGGTGTTAACTGATATTTGCTATTGTTCGCCAATGGTGATAAATAAATTAGCCTCAGTATACTTACAAGTCCTCGCTTTGTTCGCAATCTGGTCCATAAATTCTTTGCCAGTGTGTTACTGGTATGGTAGCTTCGGTATATTATCTAACGATGGTGCTAGTACCATTGACTTTAAGGATGCTCTTGATGGATATCAGGAATATGGTTAATTCAATTATACTATCCATAAATAACTTCTAGAATTATATGGGTGTATCAAAATGCAGTTTGGTAGATCTAGATATTCCGGTCTCGAGTTTTCATGCAACACCCTGAATACTGTGATAATCTTCAATTTCTGAGACGATTCCGGATCAGAATAGGATATTTCAGTAGGTTCCCACGTGTTCATTTCATTCTTTTAGAGTTACTCTTTATATTGCATCTAGGTGGCCATGATTGGACGCCAACTAATTGATGTGACTCCCTTCCCTTGAATAGCATGGTTTTCTTGGTCTCTATGCATTTCAATGATTGATGGATGTCTCGTTGATTACAGGAGTTGAGGAAGAATCTGAAATTTTGGGAATATTCATTGGTCTGCATCAGCTGCTTATGATCTACAGGCACAGTCCAACCTGTCCTGGAATACTGTTCCCATATCTGGAGTGCAGCACCCAAACATACCCTGAAACTGTTGGATTCTGTCCAAAAAAGGACAATTCGTCTCGTGGGTGATGCCTCGCTCACAAACTCAATCACTTCTCTGGAACACCGTTGAAAAGTTGGCGAGCAAGCTCTATTTTATAGGTATTTTCATGGACGATGCTCTTCTGAAATATCAACAATTCTTCCTCCCTTGGCAGTCCCCGCGAGATTAACCCGAGTTGAGGCTTCGCACCCCTTCGTGGTCAATTTGGAGACCTGCAGAACATCTCTTTTCAAAGATTTGTTCATCCAACGAACAGCTGGGCTCTGGAACACATTGCCAAGGGAGGTGTTCTCCAAGGCATATGACCTACAGAAATTTAAGAAGAACACCAATTCCTACCTTATTTCCCTTGGTTCTCACGATGCTCTCTGAACATTACAGGATATTTCTTTTTCGTGGGGAACAGAACATTAAAAAAATGCGCCGGTAAAAACTAAACAAGCTAGCAATTACCCTTCTATTGGTTCCGGGATATTCCAGATGAGTCGAGGGATATGAAGTAGCGCAGAAACTCGCTGAAGGAAAGTATATCTCAAAGTCCATTAATGAAACCAGAACTTGAATAAATAAGGATTGACTTACGTATTGTGACGTATTTTGAAGTGACTCAAAAATCTAATTCGTATGGGTAATTTCAGTATAGGACATGCTCCAAGAGGGTAGATGCCTTACTTCATATTATACGAACGCTGCCCTCCTATACTTCAGTCACATCGCAGCTTGTGTGGATGTATGGGCGTGTAATTTTTTTGCCTCTCATCAATCTCAGTTCGTCGAATTAATATTTGGATCCACTATATCGCACTTCAGTTTCTGTTTAACAAGTGAGTAGAATATATTTCATATTGGAGTAATGTAGCAGGGTATGTAGAAACCATTCATGATATTTTTGAAAGAAAAAACGCGTGAATATAAACGCAAATGTGGGGTACAGCAACGAAGGATATCTTGGAGCGAGGAAACATCAACTGTTGCATTAGGAGAGATGGGAAGAAAATAGATGGGCATCAACGAAATATCCAGAACTCACGGAATACCATCTAGGACATTACGCCGTCGTTTTGTCACAAAGAATCGAAAACAGTTGACTTTAGGTTTGTATTTCACCTCAATCTTTCATTCTCACTCTCAATATATCTACTTTTTAATTAGTTCTGAGAATAATGTTGTGAATTTTCATTTCAGGAAAACACCCAATTCTTGGCTTTGACAATGAAAATCGACATGTTGCGCATATCCAGAAGATGGAAAATCTGGATTTCCTCCTCCTCCAGAAGGACAGTTCGATCTCTTGCTTATCAATTCACAGAGAAACTCCCACTGAAGCACAATTCCAATACTGAGAAGAAGATGGCTGCTCCTGGAGTATTGTGAGTTCCTACTACCAAAAGATTTTTTTATGTCCAAATTCACTGTAGATATTTGATAGATGAGTTAAAATTTTGCATTATAAGGTTGTTGAATCAATAATAAATCACTTACTGCGATATAATCGTGGAAGGCTTCTATCCTGACCTCTATTTTGATTCTGAGGCTTATATACCGCATCTGAGGCGTCTATCCTAATATGAAGAGGGTATAAAAAGTCGTTATATCATCTGAATTTTTCATTAATTCGACAATGATACTATTCATAGCTATGGATAGAAGATTAAAGTTACCGTACAGCAGGAAAGCATTCTCATCTTGTCCATAAGTTGCCTGTTATTGAGTCGGTTCAAAATGTGGGGCATCTATCCTGGAGTTACCTACGAAAAACGCTCGAGAATAGACACCCAGCAAAACTGTAGAATAAATTAGAAAAGGAGAAGCTTAGACGTCTGAGAAAATCTTCAGGGCCTCATTAGATACAAGCTACAAGATACTAGATACGTACGTAATATACAGGTTGTTTCGAAATTCGACCGATAATGCATGACAGGTGATACCCAGGTAGCAGAGTGACGTCCAATCGACGTCATTTTTTGGTCATAAAATGACGAAGTGGACGTCCAAAAATGACGTCTGAGAGACCCTATAATGACGTCAAAATGTCACAGCCATATGACGTCATACTTAGACGTCATAATGACGTCGCAGAATGACCAATAAAGGACGAAATAAAAAAAAATAGGAGGTTTATATATATACGGTATTATTGGTAGGTACATGATAATACACCACAAACCTTTGATGACATTCATTTTGTAACTATACGTTGTGGTAACTTGGTTGATGGTCCTCCCGGGCAGTCCTATTGAATCCTAGCGCTATCGCTACTACCTATGAATCTCTATATGAGAATATCGTTAGCTACTCGTATTTGTACCTAAAATTATGTAGCGAGCGTCGGCGAGATGTAAGCTAATAAACTTATTTTTAGCTAAACTATCCATTTCTGAAAAATCCTCTGCAGCAGGTCGATTTTATTTCCGATTTGCCACATTTGAAAGTAAGAATCATATATATACAGGGTGATCCACGTTTAAGTTAAGACGTCCGCGGCAATTTTTTCAATTGGAAACAATAATAATAACCTATATAAGATACATTCAATTTTTGAAATATTCATGGAAATCTGAATTTAAAAATATATTACACATAGGGTTTGTATACAGTGTGTCCGTTAAATTGAGTCATCTCGCGTGAAGAAAATAAAGTAGCCATGCAATCAATGTACTATTATAACCATACCATTCCTTGCTGAGGAATCTCCCAAAATAGGTCGATCTTTATTTTGAATTACCAACAATATTGAGAAAAAATTGAATATACAGGGTGATTCAAGTTTGAGTTACAACGTCCACGACCATTTTTTCAAAGGAACACCCTATAAATTATTCGATTTTTGGAGTCTATTCAAAGCTGGATTCAAAAATATATGAGTCTGTATACAGTGCGTTCGTTGAATTAAGTTCTTTTGCGAAGTTGCGAATAAATTTGTTGAGAATTAAAAAAACATTTTTTTTTTCAGAGAATATTGCTCGAAGCCGTAGAATTTTATTTTCATTCAAGCTTTATCTCATATTAAATCAATATGTACAGAATGATTCGTGTAGGAGAAATTACGTCATCTATATATTTTAATGGCGTTCCAATTTTACGAGAGAACTGAATTTAACGAACGCCCTGTATACGAACCCTTTGTGCGATATACATTTGATTACGAAAATTCAATAATATATATCCGTTTGAAAAATGTGTCGTGTACGTCATAATACAAACGTGTATCATTCTGTATATTTGATGATTCCTCCGTATAAATGACGAATTAGAAATAAAAACCTCTCCTGTTTTCTCAGAAATATATAAGATAGATAGATATTGGATAATAATGAATTTATCCACTACTTCACGAGAGCATCTAATTTATTGGACGCACTTACCTATACAATCCACATGATTGTGTTAAACATTTTCGAATTCCGCTTCCCATGGTTATTCCAAAGATTGAGTAATATATATATAAGGTGCTCTATTCAAAAAAATTGTCGTTATGGTCATAACTCAAACATGGATCATCATGTATGTATATTCAATTTTTCTCATAAATATATGGCAAATTGAAAATGAAAATCGACCGTTTTCAGCAGATTCCTCAAAAATGCATAATTTGGCTGAAAATAAATTTGTTCATCAGTACTCACGAAAACACTCTATATACAAACACAAATTTAGTACGTACAATTAACAAACGATGAAAAAGTAAGGAAGCGACTGATTTTTCTTATTTGGTCGAATATACGACTTTGTAGGGACGTCATTAAGACGTCCAATATTGAACGTCAATAAGACGTCATGGAATATGACGTCATTTTTAGGTCCCTCTGAAGTCGAGGACGTCATTGACCAATAATGACCTAAAAAAGACGTCATTATGACGTCATTCCACTAACCTGTGCTACCTGGGTATCTACTGTGATTTCATATATAATTACTGAGAAAGGGACATACGTCTTCAAGTGCTCAGTTCCCGAGATACAGGGTGCTGAAGTACAAATAAAAACTGTTTTTGACAATAACTCAATAACAGCTGAATATTTTGAATCCAAATTCGGAATATGGTTTCATCTATGAATAGTTCAATTTTTGACCTGAGAGTCTTTTCGGGCATTCCTTTCATTTGTGCGCTACAGGCGGATATAATTACTTCACCTCCCATAGTTTCTACACCACTAATGAAATTCTGATTATTTTCAATTTCTCGAATTCATTGTTCAATTTTGATTGAAAATTGTGACATCTTCAACCGAGCTAAAATGAACAGTTTTTAAGATAATTTACCCAAAATAGAAGTTAGAAGTTACTTATTTCTCATCATTTTCAGTAGTGAAAAATAACAATGAATGTCAAGAGGCACTAACTTTTTGTGATTCCAATGGAAGGTCTCATTAAGTACCAATTATTCACCTGACAATTCAATTCATGTATGGAAAATCCCACATGCCGTGTGATTTTGTCATTATGACAGCGAAAAGAGTTTGCCCTAACTTTTCCAACGACAATAACGGAGCCTAACTTTTGAAAGCAGGACAACCAACCATAAACAAATGTTTGATGAATTAAATCGTCTTACCGAATTACACTCTAGCTTCTTTTTAGTCGGAGTAAACTTGGCATTCATATTTCGAATTTTGTTACCATTAAGTATTTAAACTCAAAAAACTGCTAGATGCAGTTACACAATTCTTATTGATTCATGTCAAGTTCACTTCGACAAGAAAAACGCTCTGTTGATGTTCGGTGGTATAAGTGATAAAAAAATTGAGAAATTAATGTTCCACCGCCTGGATTCACTTATAAAGACAGATTTCAATATAACAATGATAATAGTAATAAGAATAATAACTCTCTGTTATATTTTTGAGTCGCGCCAGACGACACACTTCTGAATCTCATTAAACATAAAACAACCGAGTACCTAGCATCCCCCTGATTCTTCTCTGGGTTAGGAGGGATGCGAAAGGGTGCAGAGTGGATATTTAATTCTACGGGTTGCGCTAATTGTGAATTGAAATGCAAATGTGGCCGTTCAGGCGATAAAGTAGTAATCTGTACTCATTATTTCACAGCTTTCGGTCCTGATGATAGCAGCGATGCTTCAGCATCTGCTCAACGCATCATACAAGGGATGCCAAAAATTCAGTGTCTTTAGTGATTACATTAAAACAGATATAACATTTCGGATGGATGTAATTCGATGTTCTGCGTGGCATCAACCAGGAAAGTAGTTGTTTTTCTCCCGAAATCTACCATTGTTATTTATTTTATGAACATTGCGTGGACATGACTTCGAGCTCATTGTATTTATTTCAAATTCTCAGGAGTATTGAAAATGAATGCACAGCTGGGATCGACGGTATATCTGTGAGGATTTTCGAAAACCTTCCTGATGCCGTACTTGGTTTGCTGGTCCGCCTCATAAATGATTCTTTTCGAACTGGATGTTTTCCCCAATTTCTCAAAACATCATTAGTTACATCGATTCATAAAGGCGGCGAAGAAGATAATCCATCTAATTTTTGACCAATCTCGCTCATACCAACACTGGAAAAGATAATCGAGAAGCTGGTCAAGAATAGAGTCATTCAGTTTTTAGACAGGCACAACATTCTGAGCGACCAACAGTTCGGGTTTCAGAGCAAAAGAATACAACGGATGCCATATTTGACTTCATTACTGAAGTTTATACAGAAATTAATAAGAAAGAATTTGTAGCAGTAGTGTTTTGTGATTTGTCGAAGGCATTCGACTGCGTGAATCACAGAATACTCTTGCAAAAGCTGAGAGCATATGGCTTCAGAGGTACTACTTTGAAATGGTTTGAGTCATACCTATCAAATCGTCATCAGATTGTCAAAACAAACCATTACTCGCAACTTCATTCCATTAGCTGTGGTGTACCTCAAGGTTCGGTACTTGGACCTGTGCTTTTCTTATTACACATCAATGACATGGCCAATTTGAATATATCAGGTAGTTTCACTTTATTTGCCGACGATACTACCATTCAATGGCATGACAAGAATGAGGCTAAACTATTTCAAACCATTTCTAGAGATATTGACTGCATTAAAGAATGGTTTGATTCAAATTTACTATCATTAAATATCTCTAAAACAAATATACTATGCCTCCGTTGCAATCTGCCTGCACTGCTACTAGCTAGGCAATGATACCATAGAGAGTAAATGGAATACAAAATTTCTTGGACTACAGATTGATGCCACATTGAAATTCGATAATCACATCTCAAGTCTTAGTAAAAAGTTGGCTTCGGGATGCTATGCCATGCGAATCATCTCCAACAATTTGGGATATACTGCTACCAAGTCAGCTTATTATGCCCTTATAGAATCCCATCTAAGCTATGGCATTGCCTTCTGGGGAGTCTGTAGAAAAACACTTTTTAAAGTAATTTTCACTCTACAGAAAAGAGCCGTTAGGTACCTGTAAAGCAAAATTTAGAGAATCTTGTCGGCCTTTGTTTGCACGTCAAGGTATTCTTACTCTCACTTCACTTTTCATTGTAGAATCAGTCAGCCTCATTCATAAAAATAAAACAAAATTAAAAAATAATCCATCAGAACATATAACTCGGCAACAAAATCATCTGAAATAACCTTTACCATCGACTACCCTGATCAAAGACTCGGTTATATAAAATGGACTGAAGATGTATAACCACCTACCTACCTACGTAAAGGACATTAAAGATCATAAAATATTCAGGAAGAGTCTCAAACAACTATTTGCTGAAAAGGCTCACTATGAATTAAAGGAATATTATAGTGATGTGTTTTAGTCATATACGTATTAATAAACAATACGGATCATAACGGGTGCCAGGATGAAGCCAAAAATATGAAACAAATGAATATCCATAAGGATTTGGTGGCATGATACGCATGCGCCATGCGCTATTATAGTAGTCATCAAAGACATGCGTATCGGTGGACAATGACGTTTACTAGCCTTTCAATCAAAGCAGTATGTGTCTGATCGTTTCAAAACTTTTCCTTATGGATAGTCATTTGTCTTCAAAAATCGGCTTCATGTTTCGCTATGGAAACAGATAGAGATTATCCGTATTGATTATTAATACGTATATGGTTTTAGTATTCATCTTAGAAATGTGAATCGTTATACCACATGATGATCCTTCTCATGCCATATTTTATCTTTCACATTGTTTTAAATTTTTATTATTGTATGTTACGTACTTATGTTTTATCTTCTCTTTGTCTACAAGAGCTTTTTCTTCTGACAATAAAGAATTTTCTGATTCTGATTCTGATTCCATTCCACTTTGAGCATTGAGGCTTCTTCGTAGTTGAAATTACGCCTGCCACTCCCGTGAAGGAATTTCAGATTTGGAGTGATTCTTTCCTCTGTTGTACTCAGATGGCGTTACTTTTATATTGTCGATGAAAGACGCCTCGGGGAGAATATAATGCCAACTTGATTTTTGTTTGGCTAGACCCGATATCTATGGTAAAGCTAATAGCCTCCTTTCGGCGGGAAAGGCGATGCCAATGCCAATCAGCCATGGTAATTCCTTTATACAAAGGAGGAAAAATCGACCAACTATCAAATTATCGCCCAATATCATTGCTAACGACCCTATCAAAAATAATCGAAAAACTTGTAAAGATTCGCCTCATGGCCTTCATGGAACGCCACAACCTACTTAATCAACATCAATTCGGTTTTAGAAGCAATAAAAGTACCAATGATGCAATGTTCAAACTTTTGGAACACCTATATGGTCAAATAAACGTTGGTAATATAGTCGCAGCAGCGTTATGTGACTTGACAAAAGCCTTCGACTGCGTAAATCACAGAATATTGCTGCGAAAACTTGAATATTACGGATTCAGAGGATGTGCCCTTAATTGGTTTCAGTCCTACTTAGAAAACCGCACACAAAAAGTGTTCATCGGTCAAGAATCATCGGAATGCTGGTACATAAATTGCGGCGTTCCACAAGGGTCAGTTTTGGGACTAGTACTCTTTTTGTTATACTTGAATGATCTGGCGCTTCTTAATGTCCAAGGCAAGTTCACCCTTTTTGCTGATGATACCACCATCTTGTGGCACGGAAAAGATTCTTCAACATTAAAGGAAACAATCCAGAATGACTTAGTAAAGATAAAGGAATGGTGCGACTCTAATTCGCTCGCCTGGAATATCAATAAGACCAAATTACTCACGTTCAAGTGTGACATGACAGGTATAACTATTGGTCATGACCCACTAGAACGTGAACACCACACAAAATTTCTTGGCTTAATTATTGACAACGAGCTGAAATTTGATGATCACATCTTGGCTCTAAGTAAAAAACTAGCCTCGGGGTGTTACGCCGTAAAAATGGCAACAAGCGAGATTGGTTCAGAAACAGCTAAAACAGTGTATCACGCTCTTATAGAGTCCCACCTCAGATACGGTATTGCTTTCTGGGGCATGTGCAGCCAACAAAGGTTCAATAGCATTTTCATTCTACAGAAGAGGGCATTACGATATATATGTAGGGTGTCTCCCAAACATTCATGCAGGCCGCTCTTCGTCTCTCAGAGAATACTCACTCTACCTTCTTTACTAGTACTAGAAAGCGTGTGCTTAGTCTTTAAAAATCGTGACAATTTAGATAATCCTCAGTTGTATCACAGAACACGTAGGACATATAATCTCAAACTACCTCTACCTATACCTTCCTGGAACCTGACCAGAAAATCACTTATATGCGAAGGCATAAAAAAATATAAAACCACCTACCCTTACGCCTGAAGACTATTAACTTTTTCAAAAATTTTAGAAAATCTGTTAAAGAAGCATTACTTGATGGAGCTTACTATACTTTGGAGGAGTACTATTCTGAGGCGTGGTAGAGTATTTTTTGTACTAGTTATATTTCGTTTATTTATATGACACGACTTTATAGATTGAGTCAAACTTATTATTTTACACGGATTTTTTGTTCGACTTATATGTTTTTATATATATACACACAAACTGACTTTAATTAGTAAGTGAAATTGTTTATTTCAAATGTTTTTTTTACGACTTATACTTTTTTATATATTTATATACCTGACTTCATAGGTTAAATGAAACTTTGTCAACAAGATATTTTCTTATGACAATAAAGTATATTCTCTCTCTCTCTCTCTCAAGTTGGCATCGAAATCTCTGCAGAGAGGGAGCTAGAAGCAGGAGTACCGCAAGGTGCGGTCTTTCTCCATTTTTACCGCAGATATCCCTGAACCCGCGAACAACTTCAACAAACTCGCACTATACGCCGACGACACAGCCATAATTGCCAGATCCAGCAACGCAGACATGACAGTACGATACCTACAAGAACAAATCGACACACTAGAAACCTGGTTTAACAACTGGAAAATAGAAATCAACGCAGAGAAAAGCCAAGCTGTTCTCTTCACAAGACGACGTTCCAAACCCACAGGACACGTTATACTAAACGACACAGAGATACCGTGGGCAGACGAGGCAAAATATCTAGGGGTAACCCTAGATAACAAATTCACTTTCAGACAACACAACACAACACAACACGACTAAACCTGGGTAAAGCCGCAAGACAAAACCTACAGCCTCTAATAGGTCGCAGAAGCAACATGGCCCTAGAGTTGAAGCTGTGCCTAATAAGAACCATTCTACTTCCGATAATTTTGTATGCATCAAGTGCATGGGGCCAATGCGCAGAAACATACAATAAGCGAATACAGGCATATCTGAATGTTTCAATAAGAATGGCAGTAAACGCCCCATGGTATATCCCAAATAGATTTATCTATAGGGACCTGAACATAAACCCATCCATCATAGACAACTACATAAGACAACACGCGGAGACTACATTCGGAAGAACGGAAACCCACGAAAACCGGCTACTGCACGACCTGACTAATAGACAACTAAATCAAGACCCGCGCTTCGGAAGAATGAAGTACAGGCGCCCAATTTACCAAATATAAGATAAACGAACGAAATTAAGTCAATATCAATAAAGTTGCATAATAATCATCAGATAATTAAACAGAAGAGTCTCTCCTTTGATACCCTATAAAAAGTAAACCAATAATAATAATACATAAACTCAAATTTGCTTCCCATTATAGGGTAGGGAACCACCACGCAAAGTCAGGCTAGGAAACACACATCAGACAAAAAGGTTCAAAAGTCGGAAGACTGAAACCAAGTAAGGTGTTTTATGAAACATATGCAGATTGCCAAATGCATAAGGTTGAAGTCCACTCGTTAGTGAGTGGGGGTGGATGGACATGGGGATGAGAAGCTATCATTAGCCAGGAAATAAGTTGGTTCTCTCCCGGAATCTACCATTGTTTTTTATTTTATGACTTTGAGATTTTTGTAATTTTTTAACAGATATAAGTATTCAATACATACAAGGTGCATGTTTCTTCAACTGGCAGATTTTCAACCATAAAATATTTCGATTTGGGCTAACTTGCATTGATGAGATATCAATCAAAACCAGTCTAGTAATGAAGCTGGTTCAAAAACACTTCATTATTGAATGAGAATTATACAGTAGTTGATAATTCCTATAAAATACGACTATATATCCAGTTAGGAAACGCGTCATTTTGTGTGACTGGGAATTTGCAGGACGAGCGAAGCGATCGGATTTTGCAGGACCTCAATTACAATTTCACATGAACCCAACAAACGTCGAGGTAATTGCCAGATTCACTTGAGGACCAGCCTATATACTCCGTTTGCCCGAAATATTCCTTTGTGTATGAAAACCATGTGAATTCTTACACTAATTTCGGATCAGTAGATGATGTGGGTGCTTATCGTATTTTTTATGTTGATGGGAAAAATCTGATAACTCAATGGAAGTTAATAGATCGATTGTTCAATTAATGACATTTATATTGTTACCCACATGTACGATATTATTACATTCACAGTTTCTTTCAGACTCTTTGAGGCATGAAAATATGATTAATTGATTCAGAATATCATAATATGTGCAATGTGGTACACTAATTTTATTTTATATTAAGAGAAACCTTCGGAATAATTTGAGGTAAAATTTTTCATTTTAGTGTATATACAGAGAAGTGCACAAATAACGGACAGTGCTGTATCTTCTGAATCATTAGAAGAAGAAGAAATTGTGATGCCTTTTGTAACTTCTTTAAGAGATCGAGATATAAGCTGTTGAACAATAAATGCTCTGAGATATTGAGGAAATGAGTATTCAGTATACAACGAGACAAGATCAAGACAGACAGAAGTAATTTGAGATTTAGAGACAAGATATGAAATTTTTTGTCAATACCAAGATTTCTTGTCATGAAAACAGTAAATCCTGGAATTTTCTGACTGAGAATGGAAACACCTCCCTTGGCAATGTGTTCCAGAGCCTCGCTGTTCGTTGGATGAACGAGTCGTTATATTTCAGAACAACATCGTCCATGATAATATCTATGAAATAGAGCCAGATCACCAACTTTTCTACGGTGTTTCAGAGAAATGAGTGAGTTTGTAAGCGAGGAAGCATCACCCACGAGACGAATTGTCCTCTTTCGTACAGAATCCAACAGTTTCAGGGTATGTTTGGGTGCTGCACTCCAAATATGGAAAAAGTATTCCAGCACAAGTCGGATCTGTGCCTTATGGATCATAAGCAGCTGACTGGAAGTGAAATAGCTCCTGGCCCAAAACGTTTTTGGGATGCACTTTTAGCAATTGATCTCACGTGATTTTTCCAAGAAAGGTTATTGCTGGTAGTAATACCAAGCATCGCAATGGATGTCTGCAAAGGTAATATTGTAATATGTTGTAATATATGTTGCATGTAATATGTAACAAGACTTCGACTGAAACAAATTCGAATGAAAGGTTGAATTTCTCATGATACCTACTCACACTCCAGGTTCGCTATGCTGGAATTCAATAAAACAACCAATCTGTATCTGTAATATGTGAAGTAATAGGAGGGATTCGTAAATACGGATTATTTTCATATTTCGCACTAATTACAAAAATAATGGGTGAGTTATATATATCATACCTAGAAGAAGAACCTAGTCAAAATCAGTCACGAAACTCCCAAAAACTCGTATTACTTTTCAGAATTCAAGATATTATTATGGTCCAGTAAGAGATCACTGGACTATGCAGAAGTCATGAACGAAGCTAGATATAACTGAAATATTACTTGGGTATTGGGTATTGGTAGGTTGGATGGTGACAGATGCGCTGCGACCTAATTAGATCTATTGTGCCCCATCTGCTTCTGCTATATCAAGGATTTCTTGTTTATAGCAGCCGCTCGAGATTCAATTCCTTCGGGAATTTGAGGATTCTGAGGGGGTCCAGCTGTGGTATTTCTTCCACAGTCAGCTGGTTCTGGTTCCCAGTATGTTCAATCTTTTGTGATGTACAGCGTCACACTGCATCAGTATGTGATGGGGTGTTTCTGGTTCTTCCTCACAGAATCTGCAGGTGCCGTCCTCTTGTAAGCCTAGATTCCTCAGGTGTTCTTTGAGTCTGCAATGCCCCGTTAGAAATCCCGTTATTGCTTTGAGACTTCCTTTGCTGAGGTTTGTCCGTGTCTTAGATCTTTCTCGGTTGGAATTTCCAAGGAGATCTTTAGCCTGCCGTAGTCCTGGTAGTCTTCTCCATTGTCTGGCTCTCCAGGCTCCTTTCGCCTTCTCAACTTCTCCTTGGAAATAGGAATGTCCAAGGCCGCAGAATGGCTCTGGTCCGATCAGTGGCGTTGAAGCCCCTTGTTGTGCCAGAGTGTCTGCTTGTTCATTCTCCTCTACTCCAATATGCCCTGGCACCCAGGGGAGGATCACTTTATTGTCGCTGCCTAGCTCATTCAATTTGCTTAGGCATTCCCATACCATCTTCGGAAATATTACTCAGAAAGATAGTAGTTAATCTGTGCCAAAATATCACTGTTTAACTGGATCATACTTATAGTCTTTCAGAAAGACGGCAAGATGAATTCATTAACACAGTTATGATCAGGGATATATATGATCTTTTATAGCTTCTCTGTACTTTCTAATGATCATTCAGATGATTCTCTTGATGATTCCAGCAAAAATAGACATAATCTTGAATTTCCTAGAGAATAATTAGAATGTTAAAATACATTATTGTTCAGCACAAATACCCATTCCCGCAACGTATCTGTGACATTAGGCTTTTCTCTGAATAACATCACAAAGTAACAATGTATTATAACATTTAGGTTGAAGTTGTGTTTTCATGTTTAGTGGGACACCACCCTGTATGGTGACATCTTTGGCGGGCCATCTCGTGGTGAAAAACAACGAATTACATTCGATACAAGCATCGGCAATTAGCCTCGGTGTCAACCCGGTTCCTTAATTAGATACGGTATCGTCTAAATTACCAGCCCTCGTACATCAGAGTTGGCCGTGGAATGGCATTAAATTCACCTCCAACACGCCATGGGCGTCAAACGAGTCGATAAAATCGATAAAAACGGTTGATAACGAGATGTCCGAAGTGGATCGTTGTCTTTAAGCTTGTTATTTGAATTTTTCGAGTCCTTCAATTCATATAGTGAACCTCCTTATTTTACATTCACCCTATATTTCCTTCAACCCTGTATATTTCATTCATTGAAAGGCATTTGCTTTGACTGGGTTGAAAGGATAGAAATTGCTATGTTGATGACTTTTTCGGTGTTAACCTCACTTTTGAGAAATCCACACATAAAAAAATGCAGTAGTGGTTGCTGGACACTCAATAGTATTTATACCTCTCCATCCAATCTATTTTTCTGTAACAATAGCCTCTCGCCAGTCAAGTTAGGGTTCTAGGGAATATAGTTTCATCTCTTGGAGCGCAGGTAAGGGAATCCAGTTTTAGTGTCATCGAAGAAAAATAGTTATATTTTCATCATTCCAGGCCACACGCAGTCATAGGTCTTCTATGAGTATGAAACTCCTAGCATGCAATGGAGATTCTATTTTGAGCAATTATTTCATTGATAATGGATTGAAATATGAAATCCCATTAAGATCTTATGCATTCCTCTAACGTAATTGAAACTTGAATTTGATCAGTACGCTGGATTTCTCTTTATACCATCAGTCTCCAATCAGGTCACAAGTCATTGAAGTTGCATTTAAAAAACCCATAATGAGAGTGGTATCAGCTTCAGTTGAAGATCCTTTTGAAGTAACGACGTATTTTGAACTTGATTTTTTAAATAATTGCACCTTCAAAAATTTTACGCCAATGCAAGAAAAAGAATTTGAGTATGAAATTTAGATTGCGCAACTCTCTCAATTTTGAAAAGGTACTCTTGATAAGACTCGATTGCTTTCATGGTTTTGACGAAATTCGCATTTTAGAAATTTTAGAACATAAAAAATAATAATTAAAATACAAACTTTGTCAAAACCATGAGAGTAAGTCGAGTGTTATCAAGGGTACTTTTCTGTAGTGAATGAGTAACCAATCCAAATTTCATACTCAAACCCCTTTTCTGCCATTGGCGTAGAACTTGATTTTTTAAATAATTGCACCTTTTAAAATTCTACGCCAATGGCAGAAAAGGGGTTTGAGTATGAAATTCGGATTGGGTACTCATTTACTACAAAAAAGTTTCAGTGATAACACTCGATTTATTCTCATGGTTCTGACAAAATTTGTTTTTTAATAATTATTGTTTATGTTCTAAAATTACTAAAATGCAAATTTCGTCAAAACCATGAGAGCAACCGAGTCCTATAACGAGTATCTTTTTTAAAGTAAATGAGTTGCGCAATCTGAATTTCATACTCAAACTCCTTTTCTTCCATTGGCGTAAAATTTTTAAAGGTGCAATTATTTAAAAATCAAGTTCTACGCCTATGCATTATAATCGGACGAAATTTTGACACCATTTTTTTGCCACATAAAACTCTATCAATATACCAAATTTCAGCATAATCGCATATGCCATTTTGAATTTATATGGGAAAAACGATTTAAAAATTGTAACTTCAAGGCCCTCTGGAGCCCAAATACAGACACCCTGTATAAATATATAATATTGGCTATAATAGGTGAGTAAGCACGAAAAATTTTCAAGAATTTCAAGAAACCATGAACTGAATATAGTGAATAATAAATGGAGTATATAGGAAAAATTTGTTAACATTTTGAATGAGAGAATTCCTGGTTTTAGATATACTTATGTGATAAATCTCGATAAGAGAATTGATATGTACCTGCTCAGGTTGTATAGCCTTTAGAAGTGCCTGTTGAATGGCCTCCAATGTGCTCCAGTATTTTTATACTTTATAGATTCTTATTGTGAATGAATATCCCACTGATTTCCTAACCTGACTTCTTCTTCTTTCTGTGGCCTTCGTATTTACACAGCAGCCATAATCAATATTTTATGTGACCATACTCTTCTCTGGGTTTCCGGGATTGTCCTCTGTAGCTTTTGGTTTTAGGATTAATTAACTTTTTATTAAAAATTTACTCACCGCTTTGACTTTATATCTGGTTGGTGTGCACACAATACTTCCAATGTTGATTGGGGCTGGATCCTTTTTACATAAATTCTGATGGTACAACTCGTTGCAGTTTTGTATGTTCTCTGGACATTCTAGTAGTACATGTTGTATTGATCCTACTTCCCCACACTTACATGTAGGGCTTTCTACCACTCCTATTTTGAATAGATGCAATGTGATGATCTGCAATGTGATGATCTCATTCTATTGAAAGTTTCTATATCATTTCTGTTGATTCCTTTAATTTTTTTAAACCATGGTTGTTTAGGGGGTGTTCTTTCCAACTTGTGATAGTCTTTTTCCTTGTTTTTCGATATTTCCTCCCATTTCCCATTCCATTCCTCCCACATGTATCTAACCTGACTTGATATTCATTTGAATATTGTACCTACTCCAGCATATTGTCACACAATCTCACAAGCGAATGATTGCTGCTAACAAAATCAAATTAGACACCCCATGGCCTACTTGACCGATTTTACGATTTTAGTGATTAAACAGTAGAGCAGCGGGCAATTAAAAACGTTCATCGCCTACTTGGAACAATAGAACCGGTTTCCCCCGTCAATAGGGTGACAGATGCGCCTGGCGATTATGCAACATTCAACTTTTTCACGTCGTTTTTTTGTTTCGAACTAATCTCTCCCTTTGTCCTCTGTGGGTGAGATGGTAAAAAATCGTTTGTTGCTTGATTCTGTTTTGAGGGTGAGATATTGTTGTGGAAGGGTTGTTTGCTGCTTTTTTTTCGACAAGGTTGTGGGACACAGGGACAAAAAAAGAAACAGTCGGAAACGCGTAATTTTTTGTTTACATTGTAACACAATACACAGATTATAATTGAGAGTCATTGTTATATGGCGATCGATATTCATTAGAATAGACGATTAATAATATTTCCTGTGGAATAATGGTTCTTCCACATCATTAACCAAATAGTTTCTCGTTCTGATCACACAGAAAAAATTCTGTGTAATTCTAAATCCTCATTTTAGTCATTATATTATACTTGTATATACAGGGTGTTCAGCAAAGTCATGTCGTAAATGATAGAGGAAGCTAAAAAAATGTTAGTACTCCATGTAAAAAATATGCAATCTTTGAAAGAAGTCCATTGTAAAGTCATCTCCAGAACATTGATTAGAACGATAGAAGATCAATCGTAGCGGAATATGTTTCGGGCTTATATAAGCCCATCATCAGTCAATAGACAGTATCAAGTTCTAGCAAAATCAATATTAATTTAGGATATAGATGCAAAAATTACTTAGTACTTACATGAAAATGGAAAAAATAGACATACGAAATTGTATAGTTAAAAACAAGGCAAACTGGGAAATATGCTCCATGATCTGGAAATCAATGGGTTCCGAAATATAAAGGAACAAAGTGAAAAAACTTACTATCTCTGCTGTAGAATGATATAAATCCATTATGTTATAAACTCATTTGAACGGTTAAGGGTCGGGTTCATATTTTACAAGGGACCACGTGCCCTCGAATTACCGAAAGGTGAAAATTAAACTTCGGAAAATCAAACAAAACATTTTGATGAGACATCAAGATCAACCCCATAGAGGTTAAACAAAAATTGACATGACAGACGTCAGAAAATTCCAAATGTCAAGTCAAGCAGCCATGAATCAAGATTGATTCCTTCTCCAATCTGACATATACCTAGTGTTTGTTCTTTGGTATTGTGTGCTCACTGCTCAAATCATAATGGGCGTGTACACCTTATTAGAACTTTTAACTCAAACCATTTTAAGAATGATCCTTTTATACATCATAAATAATGATTGACAACATAATTCGATCAAAAAATTAACTGGAATGTTTTAATTTTTGGACATGAATAATAGTACCTTCAGAAAACGGACCCTCTTACGACGTAGAAACCTCATCTCGCCATAGTTGAAAGAAAATACCAAACGCCCGACGGAGACTGAGGCAACTGATATATTAATTCTTACAACTGTGATCTCGCGTAATTCACTCTGTCAGAAATCATGTATCATTCATCTCTCTGTCTGAGATAATCTTGTTTCAGTATTAGGGTTATGACGTCACATCATCGCCTCGTTTTCAGAGGTCTGAAAAATCGGGGATTTCAATAATTTTTTATAAAACGTAGGGAGCTCACAGCAAGAAACGGTTTGCGGTGGTGAGCTAGTTTGGGTGCGTTCTATCGAATTATTAAATAATTTTTTTTGTGATATACTTGATGTATCTTTATGTTCCATAAGAAAATTATGTTAATACTATATAAATTCATTCACAACAAATTTATCATCAACGAATGGACGAGGCAATGACCAATCTAATTGCAGTATTTCTCGAGTTCCCACGAACGAACACGAACGCTAGATAATCTTGCTTGACTCGCTCGATGGTCGAAAAAGGTCCCGTCTCGAGTTGGATATAAAATGGCGTCAACGTTATGTTTTGTTATGTTATTGTCTCTTGACAACAATCTTGACGAGCGAGTTGAGCTAGTGCCTTGAGAATTGAGCTGTATAAGTTTCAGAAATTTGATTGGAATCTGGAATATTCTATTTTGGTTAGTTGAATAATATGTCTAATGCATGTTTTCCTACATATAACAAGAAAACACACAGATAGTAGATGGTGGTCGTTTACATTCATCAGCAGTTTAAGGTATTTAATTGTTTTCATAGGTATCAGCCAACTCACAATCTTGAAGAGATTTTGAGACATAATTTAGGTATTGTTTCATCTCATTGTTTCAGATTTCGAGTTAACCTCGACGCTTTGCGATTACCTAACTAATCTCACGACAGGAATGAATCACTTTCTACCTCGGTGTGTAATATACTATTTCTCTCGTTATCTACCAGTTTCTTTCATTCATGAACTTCTGTGGAAAAATTACTTCGAGCTATGTATATGTATTTATATAACATTTCATTCCAGTTTGAGCAATTTGGATTTTTCGTAGTTGATAGAAATATTTCATTTTTAATATTTTTTGAGCAAAACAACCACTGCAGACCCGCAATGCGATGAATCGGGCTCATAATAAACAAGTTCGCATACAGGTACTTTATTGACATCATTATACCTACCGGACAGTCATGAACATCTGAATAAATAATTCCGTAATCCATATTAGCTATGCACATCAGCATAATTATAAGTAGATGTTTTGGTGCGTATACAAATGAGAAATTACGAAATCCTCTTAATCCACAAATGGTCGGATATCACAAATGCTCCATACAATTTGCACGACCAGCATTCAATGCTGTCGCAGATAAATAACAAGACTCCACGGGTGTAATAATGAGCTTAACAAACCTAATATGCATAACTGATTGTGTACAGGAATGCTGTGAGATCGAAAATAAGTTGCGCTGGTTGGAAGTTCTCTGATTATGAATTAGTGAAAATTCAGCCTTCGAGAAAGATATTGTATCAGTGGCATCCGAGTAGGAATGAGGTTTTGCATGACACACCTAGTAGCTGAAATCCAAACAAACGTTACTCGCCAGGAAAATGGTAATGCCCGTAAGATGCAAATATCTGATTGCTGACAGTTGTCACTCGAAATTAGGGCTTTCTAACATCTTCATTATTAAATGTATCTTTCCGGTCGAGTAACCGACAAAAATTATCACTCACTTCTATGTATAGATTGATTGCGGCCATTTCCGTATTCAAGGAAAGACAATTCCAGAGGACGAACGGGAAAAAATGGAGACTATATAGTACCATCCTGCCAGCGATGCTTCATATAGTGCATGATTTCGAGTGACTTTGGGATTTAGACGGTGTGTGTTTGGCCTGGTGTGTGATGAGAACTCGACCTCCCTGCCGATAGATCGACGGATGTCTCGTTAGCTCAATTGGCAAAGCATTGGGCACGTAACCCAATGGTTGTGAGTTCGAATCTCAGGCGAGCCGGTGGAGTTTTTTCATTTCCCGTTGCCACTCGAAATTAGGTCATTCCATCATCTTCATTATATGAAATACTTTGATTCTCCTCTCCTGGTGATCATATAGAAAACCATCGTGAGAGGGGATATAGAATCAGTATAATGGCATGATTTGGATTGTATTGTGTGAATACACAGCGACCCGAAAGATCTAGTTTGACCCTTTCTCTCGTTTCCTCCTCGTTCTCATAGAACCTCTGCGTTCATCCTCTTCCACGCTGAGCTTCCTGAGATCTCCTTTCAATTAGCAGTACCTTGTTAGGACTCCTGTCAGTATTCGATGTTTAGTTCTGCTCAGACTGACATATGCCTATATCAGTTTATATGTATACCCAGTTGAATCTTAGTATGTCTGAGACCTTGAAGAATTTACTAGATGTCTTATCTTTATTTAGATCCTGCTTTCCAATCATTTATGATATAGTACTGCTGCTCATTATCTTGCAGAAGGGCTCTGGCCCTACAAATGGTGCTTGAGCTCCTTTCCTACACCAATGGTAAAATATAGTACCCAATGATTATCAATTGTTTGTTAACGTTGTTAATAATCAATCAGCCATATTCTAAATTTGGAAGGCTTATTCATCTAAATCGTACCTGATTCATTGCTTCATTCATTGACAATGAATGATTTATTACTGCTATATTTGTTCATTCTGAACAAAATTATTAAATAAAAACCATTCCATTTATTACGCCGATTTACGCAGTATGTTAATCAATAAGATACATTTATGATTATAATTTGATTTGCTGATGATCAGCAATGAGACAGTGTCTGTTGATGGATACAAGATAACAAGCGATATTCAATTGTATAGTTTGGTCATTATAATAATTCGTTTGGTAATAATTATAAAACTGTCATGCGCGTGGGCCGTCGTTTTAGTTCAGCTTCCATCTTATAAAGCGTGAGCATCTTCATAAAATTTTTGGTGAGTTCCTTGTAATTTCGACCACCACGAAAGCCGTAAAGTGCGATGAATATATTTCTCGATCCGTTATATGACAGTGCGTAAACAAAAAGAATTTGGGATGTATATTTGCTTCTATATAATTTGCTTCTTGAGAATAATATATAACATCTCATGTAAAAAAACTAGCAGTCGACTGTCAGTGCATCTATTATACTACATTCAGTATTGTTCTATGAAGAATTGTTGTTCCCAAACTATTATATACAGAGTTGAAAACCATAGTATTCAGAACTCGAACGGCTGCTTAACTATCAGATGTGATAATGATATATCGTCTTCCATAGTGTTCTGCTAGGTTGAACATTTTCCCTATATCGGAAACTTACGCCTGGAGACTTTGCAAAAACCTTATATAGACTCCTATTTCAGTTCGATCTTTGGCCTTAGAATATCTGTACCTGTACACCCTATATATGGTCCATTCTTCTTCTTCAAGCTCAATATCCATGGATTGACTGTTCTAAGCTGTGTTGTACTTCAGCCTCGTTGTGGTTTGCTATTCAGATGGCTCAAAGATAAGAACAAGATCTAACATCTCTGAGTTTGAATCAGTCTGGGACTGTAAACAATCTCTATGAACTGACTAAATTTAGGGCGTCAGGACATGAGAAAATTCAAGAAAATAGGACTTATGGAGCGCTTGTCAAACACAGAGCTATATGGCAACACAAAAATACAAAAAAGGTTCTTCTAGTCTTAGGAAAGAAACGAAGAGAATATCTATCGTGGAAAAAGAGGTTTGAACAACGAAAAAAATCACGGATCTGAATATCCACCAATTATTATTTTTTGTCTCTTGCAGCGCACGGCAGGAAATTCCTCGGGAAAATTCTATAGATAATATTCGTGGGATTTCGCGCGTACCAAGGGAGGATAGGAAGAAGAGGTAGGTGTTGAATTGATTTTTCGAACTATTGGAGGCTATAATTCCTTGAGAATATTCCGTTGGCACAGAATTTCATACCTTTGATGTTCTATAGACGAACGAGTTCTGGTAGAGTGTTGTTGGATATTTTTCAAGGTTAACGACGAAGGGATGTCCTGACTGGGCCTGAGTTCGTTTGACTGGTATTGCTAGTGATGGAATTATAGTAAAGAACTCTGAGGAACATCTGCCGTGGAAGAATTTATAGAGGAGTGAAAAGTCATCGACTTTTCTACGGTGGGGTCAAAGAGTTGGTGAGTGTGGCATCACACACCAGGCGAATGGCTTTTCTCTGGGTGGAATAGCAGAGCGTCAGCATATGTTTGGGTGCTGAACCTCATACATGGAAACAGTATCCTAAAACTGGCCGTATTTGTGCTTTGTAGATCATGAGAAAAGTATAGATTGTCGCACGAAACAAGAATCCTAGTTTTTGTAAAGCAGTTTTTGCAATAGATCGGACTTGTTTTTCCTGTATATGAGGCATACTGAGTTTTGCCTCTCTAGATAAAATACAGGCTTGAGTTTTGGTGACTTTGAATTATACTTCAATGTACTATTTTGAACTGCTACACATGTACATATCTACATTGTTTGTAAATAATCGATGAACCATCTCTATCTATCAGAGATCACACTATATATCTCCATATTCATCTTCTTTGTAACTTAGGCAGTTGCAGATCTCACTTCATGAGCAACGCTCGCACGTCGTCGAAGAGTGGAACCAGAGAACATGTTCCTCAGATACTATCATCAATAATAACAAATATGATGTTCATTTACATATATAGAAAACAGCTACGTATACTGGCACGCCCTCTCGCGTACACCTGTCCAAATATTTATACTGCAGTCGTTTTTCATGTCGCAGATCGTTTCTCAAGAATTGCCGCTGCTGATCCCGATACTCGTTTTCACTCTCAAATATATCTGCGGATTATACAGGATGTGTGCTAATTGATGATGCATAGCGATACTGCAGATTCTTTGAATGAAAATATTGAGATTCAATGTTTGGAAGATGAGATGAAAATCCAAAGTTATCTCCACAACATCAATTAGAATGATCAAAGATTAATCTTATATAGGAACATCCCAAGTAACATTTTAAATGCCTAATAGCTTCGATGAGACTTTAAAGAGGTTATGTGAGCGCAAATGATAGGTCTAATTTGTTCTACCGTCTTATGAATGCCCTGGAAAAAGCATATTGGCCTTCATGTCCATATAATCCTATTTAAAGGCTTTGAGATACTATGATAGAACTATCGCATAAAACAATTTGGCATTCAGCTCACTTCGGTTTTAAGAGAGCTCTGTGAGAGTCATTGGAATTCTTCATCAAAAACTATACTCTTAACAACCCTCTTGAATTTTATAAGTGTCTCGAATTTGACCAAGGGGTTCTGAACTAATCCTATGAAAATACGTCATAAAGCAATCATAAAACCAAATTTACACTAGGCCAATTAGGATTTGACTGAGGCAAAACCTATTGGCATTGTGAAAAGTAATTATTAAAACCTATAAGCCACTATGAATTGATCGAAGTGAATCATGAAATCTATAGGATTTATGAAGTTTTATTCAGAACCGTGTTAAAGCCAAATGCTATAATATAAATGTTAGTATTTTTTTGGCCTTCAAACGACTCACGTTGAAATGGACTCACAAGAAAATAAATAGTGTGAAATTAAGAGAAATGGCAACTTCAAGAGAAAAAATGGAGAAAATTACTTAAGAATCGAAAATCGAGTCGTGAGAGCAACAGTAAATCAAAATTCTCAAGCCCAAGCAATTCCAAACACTGCGTCTTTCAATTCATACCACCTGAATTCACCAAATAGCAAGAATTCATTAGGACCTGATGTTCATGAAGTACCATCAACGAGTCAGAACGTAATGGAAAATACTTTTGATCATCGTGCTTCTGAATGGGAACTAGGAAGCGAGGAAGTTGACAACAGTTTTGCACAAATTATGTCAGATGGCGAGTAGAGCATGCATTTGAGAGAATGGAGCAATCAACACAAAATCAGGCGAATTGCACTGAGTGTAGTTTGTCTATGTTTCCTACTCGGTTTCCTACTTTAAACCAATCACAAAATTCTCAAAGTGAACACTGTAAACAGCAAGAGTAGGGTAATGTTAATCATGTTGATGACGTTCTTCTACACTTTGCAACACTGCCAATGAGCACTAGCTACGATATTCTTAAAGCTTTTTAGTTTTATGAAGGCATTATCTCATAACCTTCTTAAATCAATCTCATCATTTCCGAAGCTTTGTTGTCATACCCAGGAGCAAATAGTCATAAGAATGGATTTGAATATGCAATAAGTACTTCAACAGGAGGAAATCGTCATATAAAATGCCTTATCATTACCTAAAGGTTTCAATCAAGCATTAGAGAAAGAATATTGGCTTTAAGTATATTTTGCGCCATATTTACTACAAACAGATGTCGGCCATTGATGGAAATGAAAATTTAAAGCGGAAAATAGAAAAGATGCATTGATAATGCCGTCGAAAATGTTGTTTTTCCACATTTTTCAAACTCACCCATATTCAGCAAACATTCACACAGTTCTGTCAACTTTTTTGAAAAGTTATTTAAATTCACATCCAATTCTAACTGGTGAAAACACATTATTTCTAGGGCGCTGCTTTTTTTGAAGCATATCTGGTATGTTTTCGTCAAAAAAGTCGTCATCGTTTTCATTTTACAGCCTCAATCTTCACAAAAAGGACTATTTGATACAGTAGGGAATTATCATATCATACCGCCATGTTCAGTCTCTTTCATAACTATCTATTGTTCTCTCTCCATTTTGACATGTTTGTATTATAATTAGTTGTGAAAAAAGACTATCATAAAACACGTTACGGACTATATTATCTTAACAAATGCTTACTGCGACTGATAAGGTTTTAATTCTAGCCAATAGGTTTTAATGTTGGCATGAGAAGTGTCGTTTTAAAACCAATAGGTATGAACTCGTGCTAAAAGGCTTTAAAGGAAGTAGTTTTGATAAGTTTTATTATTGCTTTAAGGCATACTACAATAAATTCCTATTAGTTTTATGACAGGCTTTAAGAGAAGCTGTGACAGCATTTATAAAGGTGGGCCCTTTATGTTTTGAGAAGGTTGTTTAATTGTTTTAATGATATTATTAAAGTATAATAGTTTCAAAAAGGCATTTTAAAATAGGCTGTAACAACCTCCTGTAGCTAACAATGAAACTGATAATGTTATTTGGGATGTTGCGGGTCAACATCAGCCAATAGAAAATATCATAGTTCTGATGTTTTTACGCAACAACTGCATTCTTTGGTCCTCAGCCTTTTTGTGGGATCAACAAATGTCACCTAATGGAAAGAAAATAAAAAATCTCCCTACTGGAGAGCAACTCCAGGTCAAAGACAAGCGAAAAGTTCAACTATTCGCAGAACCGAGTAGAAGAGCTACTCAGCCTCAGCAAACCAGAGCTGAAGCTTATCTCACAGGACACTGCCCTCTGAGGTACCACCTCAAAAAGATTCGCCTGGCAGAGACTGACACTTGCCGCTTTTGCAACAATGTGACCGAAACCGCGATACACATACTTTGCTCATGTGAAATATCAGTTCGCCAAAGGCTGAATCACCTAGAACATGTCTTTCCCACACCTGCTGAAGTAGAAAATCCAACCTCCAGGAAAAGTCTATATGCTTCATCGGATGTCTAGGGTTAGAGGACCAAACCTATAGATGAATATAATCACAATAGATCTTCTAGGTCGCAGTCATCGAGAGGTCTTTCAGCCTGTACGACCCATGTACAATCTACAATGTTCGATATTTCCTTCAGTACTAGTCTATCTTGGGAAAATCATTTCACACCCATCGCGAAAGCTGCTTCAGAAAATCTCTCATTTCAATTTCGTGCGAAAATCTACTTTAGACCTCAACAGCTTCCCTTCTTGAAGATTGTTTGTGAAGTACCTACAATACATAAATTTTTTTTATATTCATGAAATATACACTCTTATTTTCATGAACAAAACTAAGGTTAATCACGATAGAAATATCTGCAAAATGTCAATATACTACAAAACAATAATTTCCATATTCCATTTCATGAACATAAAGTTCGCAAAACTCTTCTGCCTTATATGGATGTGACAGATTGACAAAAGAAATAAAAAATTGCAATGAAATAAGAAAGTTCAACACAGGCTTGAAATATTTGGGATGAATATTTTATGACGTTGTAACATAATGGGTATATTTCTTTTTATGTTCTGGTTCCCACGAAAAGGGATATCCTGTAAAGTTCAGAGAACATCGTGGGAACCAAGGAAAATGAGGTAGGAATTGGTGTTCTTCTTAGATTTTTGGAGGTTACATGCCTCGGGAAACACCTCCCTTGGCAATGTGTTCCAGAGCCTCACTGTTTGTTGGATGAACGAGTCTTTGGAAAGAGATGTTCTACAGGTCTTCAAAGTGACCACCAAAGGGTGCGAAGCCTAAACTCGACAGGTTAATCTTGCGGGGACTGCCAAGGAAGGAACAATTGTTGATATTCCATGAAAATATCTATAAAATAGAGCGAAATCGCCAAATTTTCTACGGTGTCCCAGAGAAGTGAGGTAGTTTGTGAGCGATGAGGCATCACCCACGAGACGAATGGGCGTGTACACCTTAGTAGAACTTTTAACTCAAACCATGTTTATAATGATCATTTTATACATAAATAATGATTGACGACTCAATTCGATCGAAAAATCAACTGGAATGTTTTATTTTTGGACATAAACAATAGTACCTTCTGAAAACGGACCCTCGTTATGACGTAGAAACCTCGTATCGCCATAGTTAAAAGAAAATACCAAACGCCCGACGGAGAGTGAGGCAACTGATATATTAATTCTTTCAACTATGATCTCGCGCTAATTCACTCTGTCAGAAATCATGTATCATTCATCTCTGTCTGGAATAGTCTTGTTTCAGTATTAGGGTTTCGACGTCACATCATCGCCTCGTTTTCAGAGGTCCGAGAAATCGGGGATTTCAATAATTTTTTATAAAACGTAAGGAGCTCACAGCAAGAAACGGTTTGCGGTCTTGAGCTAGTTTGGATGAGTTCTATCGAATTATGAAATAAAAATTTTTTGTGATATAAGCCCATTGCCCTTTTTTGGACAGAATCCAACAGTTTCTGGGTATCTTTTGGTGCTGCACTCCAAATATGGGAACAGTATTCCAGGACAGGTCGGATCTATGCCTTATAGATCATAAGCAGCTGACTGGAAGTGAAATAGCTCCTGGCCCGAAACAGAAACCAAGTTTTCGGAATGCACTTTCTGCAATTGATCTCACGTGATTTTCCCAAGAAAGGTTATTGCTGATAGTAATCCCAAGCATCGAAATGGATGTCTTCAAAGGTATGGTAACTCCTGACAAACTTATGTTGGGCACATATGGAGAATCTCTATAGGCGTTTTTGGAAACTTACTCTGGGTTGATAACTCGATCCAGATAGGTCACGTGACAAGAAAAACTCGGATCATCTACTCGTGTTCAACGTTTACGAACGTTAGGAACACTGAATATTATATTTTTCCTGTGGTTTCATGAATTTCACAAACGAAAACGGTCGCATTATATTCAAGTAATTATTTTGATCTGATTACAAATATTTATATTCACCTGTGGATTGGTGTACTTGTCTCATATGTGTTGCACATAACCACAAACTTCATCCCTACCCAAATTCTCTTCTCAATGAATAACTTTAATCAAATTATGAAGATTAAAAAGTACATGTATATCACCGTTGACTCAAATTCTGTAATGCGCATGCGGGTGACCCTGCTTTTGAGTAGGGTCACGAAAAATCAACCCGAGTCAGTGATCGAGTTAGCATCATTCAAGTTTCCGAACAGAGGTAGGTAACTCGGTTTGGGTAACCGAACGTTCAGGTTAGGGATCCGAACAACCCGAGTAAGTTTCCGAAAACGCCTTATGTTGTCCTGTTCCGTCTTTCGTATTTTTTGTTCCATATATATTTGCATGTTATTAGCTGTTTTTGACTATTCCTATACATAGTGTAACTATGTCCTATTGGAAAATAAATATCGTATTATCATTATTATAGGAAGCGTTGGCAGCCATCGCCAAAAGCAGGCAGATGTGCATATCGCGCCCTTTATTTTCCGTTCCTTTTGTCTAGCCGATGCCCCACATTTCCACCTACTTGATCACTAATTACTCGGGCCAGGATAAAGGATAATGTGCCATTGTTGCGACGGGTCTGTTAAAGTCGCATAAATTATAACGCGTATGGAGACAGAACAAAAGGAGCCCTCTCCATATCGATGAGATGTTCCGCGCTTCGGGTTGACATTCCATTCTTATGCGACGCGATTAGTGAAATATGAACTGAAATATCAGGGTATTTATTATAGTTATCTAACAGTGCTAGACAAAAAAGCGCTTGACAAAATAGCTCTAGGATATTTCATCTGGTTTGAAAAAGGTGAAAAATTGGTTGTAATAGACCACTATGTATATACATTAGACCACTCTGTATATTAATTTTCCATAGAGATTAGTCTAGATAGTTGTGGATCCGGTAGGTAGTAGAGTCCCTGTATGTATTTGACACTTTTGCTGTATTGAAAAGCTGAATTCATACGACATTATAACAAAGGGAGCCCTGGATGCTGAGTCCAAGCATTAACTCCAGCTGAGATTGTGGAAACGGTTATTTGGTATTGAACGGTTGGAGCAAGATCTGATCGGCATCAACACTGGTCTGTGGAAGGTACATTGTGAGCTCATTGCTCAAGAACTTAATAATCTCTGTCGTTCGTCATGTGTAGAAGGTGAATTAGGGTTAGTGATAGATAGTATTGGTACTGTATGAGTTAAGTTACTGAAGTAGTGTATTTTATTCACTTATCTGCCGAACCTGAATAAACCCTAGTCGGAATACCACATGGTGTGATGACAATATTCTGTCGTTCAATATATCTGAAACTATATATAGTTCAATATCATTCAGATGTTTTCTTGATGAATTCAACATTTGGTTACAATCTCATTGAAAGTAGAAATTATACTAAATTTCTGAGATTGTTCATCCACCAGAATCTGAAATTTGGTAAACATGCACTGAGAAATTAAATGGAAATTTTTATAACTGAATGTAATGGTGGTTTAGAATTAGTTTCATCAAACATAACACGTGAAATCACTTATTTGAGTGATCAATACTCAGACAAACCGATTGCATACCACCTCCGAATATTAATAGTTCAAATTATTATTCACCACTAATCAAACAACATGTTCCATATCCAGTAACTAATGAATATCTCTTATGTACTGGTATAAGGGTTGTGTTGAATGTTACTTCCCTGATATTTTTATATATTTTTATTTACCACTACGTATTAGTGCGTACGGTGATATTGATGGGTTTACTTTTTGTGATGCACTAATCTACCACATCAGAGAGTAATATGCCGAAATCACGAAGCCGATCGTCCACGTTCGTTTTTTTTTTTCAATGCATGCAATGGCGTTGGCGTGGTCGTTTAATCAGTTGATAGTTCATCTTTCGTTGCATTCGTCCCGTGAATTATGATTGAAATAAATTTCATTGGCCAATGGAGTTTTCATTCGCAGTGCATGGGTATAGTGTAAGTACCTACTTAACTTCAAACTGTGGTACTGTGAAGTGTGAAATGTATTACCTGATAGTGGTAACTCGAAGAGTTGTGACTGGTGTTCGACAGTAAGTAAAATACCTATTCATTTCATCTTGAAACTGAAATGACAGGTGAATGTTGCACGCGTTATTGAGGAGAACGAGAAAATCTCAATTTTGTTGCACACAAAAATCAAATTTACACAATTATTCGATTTTTCTCAACTTCATTCATACACTCAGATAATTAGCTCTACTACCTACCTAATTATCATAACATACCTGCAAATTATTGAGATTCTGTGACATTTTCCAGTTTTTTCTCCAAATAAGTATGTCCCTGACGGCGGTAGAAAAATATTGATTCAGAGTTTGAACAGACAAAATTGAACTGACAAAAATGAACGAATTTATGAGTAGAGATCACTAGTTTGTAGTAGAAAATATGAATTGAATGAATAGAGTATGAATTCATTGTTTGCAGTGGTAAATACGAACCGACGAGCTGAATAGTATTATCAACTCATTTGTAGTGGTGAATAATAACCGTACAGGTTAACTGGTGCTTCAGTATGTCATATTGCCTCAATCATACTATACTGTAGTGGTTATATTTGATTAATGTAGTGACTGGCGCCTATTTAACCACAACTTTTGGTATGGTATAGTGAACTTTAGGTATTTACAACCGATCATTTCTCTCAGTGCATAACGATTTGAAATTGTACCTTCCAAGGAATATATGGTAAGGTTTTTCTGAAGCTTCTGTGGGGCACCCTATACAGGGTGTTTCCCAACTACGGTTCCTAACTACAGGGGGTGAATTGTTAGGTCATTTTGAGAAGAAAAGTTTCTATGAACATATGTCCGGAGTTGCTTCGTTTCTGAGATACAGGGCGATGAAATTAAAGAAAACAAACGATAATTATGAAATATCATGAATATCCTGGAACCGATATGGTTGAAATTTGGTACTTTTATTTATCAAATTTTCTAAAATTTCAGCATATCAAGTGTCAATTAAATTTTCGGCGGAGATAATGAAAAACTCATTTCTCCAATGCAAGTGTTCATGATATGCAATACTATGGCTTTCATTTTTTTTCTCGAAAACGAAGCTGGATATGAAGGAAATGCAGCAGACCAAAAAGTTGTATTTTGAGTTGCTCAATCTAAACAAAATAAAAATTCACCAAAAAAAGACAGTGGCGTACTTTTTTTCCACAATATTGATGGCTGTGGTGCCCATGGAGACGCCACTGGCCCCAATAATTTCAATATAAATAAGGCTAAATAAGCGCCTTATCAGTTCAAATGAGAGTACCAAATTTCAACCAAATCGGTTCTAGGATATTCATGATATTTTATAATTACCGTTTTTTTTCTTTAATTTCAACGCCCTGTATCTCAGAAACGAAGCAACTCCGGACATATGTTTATGAGAACTTTTCTTCCTAAAATGACCTAACGAATCACCATCTGCAGTTAGGAACCGTAGTTAGGAAACACCCTGTATATCTACATCTGAGAAATAACTCACATTTTCTGAATCACCCTGTAAACTATCATCACACCTGACCAACACAGGCCCAGAGTGCGTACGATGCTCTTTTGTCGCCCACCCATGGAAATAATCTATACCATACCACTCCCAGTTTGCTACAGATAAAGACGTAATGGTCTGAATACCACACCACAACATACTTAGGCCGTATAAACATTGGCTATATTTAAACTCTAATTAACGACATACCTTGTTACGGCAATATCGCACCTGACAAACTACAATATCGAGTGGGATGATTTCTGTATTCACTGTCAATATACCAGGCGATAAGTATGTCTCTTCATTTTCTTTTTGTTGCAGATGAACGCATGTGCGATGCTATTTTTAAATATATAGTGTTCTCCTCAAACTTTGTAGGGACTCTATCGAATGATCTATAAGTAGTCAATTATCAAGAAGCGTTTTGCTCCAATAACATAGCATATTTCTTCTCGAGACATTTCGAGAATTCTGATTCGAAGAATTCCAAACATAGGTTTAGTTCTGATTATAATCAAACCATGCTCAGTATGAGAGTACACATATTATCAAACACTTTGAGGACATTTCAATCAGTTGATATCTGGATTGAGTTCTCATTCATTTCTCTGACTTTCATGCATGATTCTCCAAGGAGGTCACTTAGTATTCATTCGAATCAATCGAGAAATCTTGATGTCGACCCCAGGAAGAAAAGAATGAATCAGATATAAACCACTGACATTCACTCAGCTCATCATTACTACTAATCAAGTTATTTTACAGTGTTTCATCAACTTCAAGTCTTTCAAGCTGTATCAAAATGGATGAGCGCTTGTGTTCATAGATCCTATGTAGGCTAACTGAAGCCTTAGATCTGGAATGCATGATGCCATCAACCTTAGCGTCTGGAAGTGCGTTGGCATAGGCTTGATGGGTTCCAAATTCTTTATTGCTCAGATAGTCAACATGCACGAAGCTCTCAAATCATCTGCTTTCACCTCAGAGAACATGTGGTTGCTTTGAAACAATAATGCAACAGGCTAAAGACAATAAAGTAATGAGTTGCTGGGATTCTGGGCAAGAAGAAATCATAGGGAATCGGGCAATTGATTGAATTATTATTTAGTCCTGAGCCTTCTCAACGAATTGGAAGATAAAGGGTCATCGACTAACGACAAAACAGTCAAGGAGCTACTCAGCTGGACCAAACCAGAGCTGACACTCATCACAGGCTTTTTCACAAGACACTTATCTCTGAGATACCACCTCAAAAAAATATGGACCTAGCTGAGAGGCTGAGAGTGACACCTGCTCATGTGATTTATTAATCCGTCAGAGGCCATAAACTATCTAACGATATTGGAAAATTATCGAACGATCTCTTTACTTTCAATATTCGCAAGAATATTCGAGAAACTACTGAAAATCAGAATTACCAAATTTCTCAAGAAATTCAATATACGACGAACAGTACGGCTTTAGGGAAGGAAAATCAACAGACGATGCAATACTTGCTTTAACATCAGAAATATATAAAACTTTTGATAAAAGTATTCCGTCCTTATGCAATTTTGTTCACCTTTCCAATGCGTTCGACACTGTCTGTCATAAACGCTTATTAAAAAAACTTGATCATTATGGACTGAGGGGTAATATGTACCAGATAATTGAAAGCTATCTAAGCGATCGGAAACAATTTGTTGACATCGACGGAACTTTGAGTGATCCAAGATCAGTAACTTATAGCGTCCCACAAGGAACTGTTCTTGGACCTTTACTTTTCACGCTTCACGTGAACAGTGTCAAGAAGATGTCGACAAAGGGTAAAATAATTAGTTTCGCGGACGATATGGCAATTCTATATCAATCAACATCATGGACTCAACTAAAGAATGAATCAGAAAAAGATTTCAAAAACATCAGTGAATGGTTCGAATTTAACAAATTGACATTAAATAGTCACAAAATAAGATATCTACCGTTTACGTCCTCCGCTAATAATTTACCAAACTTTGGAACATTGAATATCGATGATAATACACAAATACAGGAAAGTAACTCAATCAAGTATCTAGGAATTATAATCGATAGACATTTCAGATGGGACCTGCAGATCAAGAGTTTAGCCGATAAACTGCGGGGTCTAGTGACTAAATTCAGGATACTAGTTGATTATCTGGACAGTACACATCTGAAAATCATATATACTTTGTGCTCGTTCAATCCCAACTATCCTATGGTATTCTTGGGTGGGGAGCTGTGGCAGAATGTCACTTACAAAAACTGAGTGTAATACAAAAATGGATACTTAGAATCATATTTAAGAAAAACATTTCATATTCAAGTGAAACACTTTTCAATGAAACGAAACTGTTCAATATTCGACAGCTGTTTTGTCAAAAGATAATATTGAATATTCATAACAAGACATGGACAAAATCAGATTAACCCCTCCGTCACACGAATATGAAACAAGAAGAAAAAATAGGCATTTCATCAATACGTTAAGCAATAACACAATCGGACAACGCTCGGTAGAATACATGTCGCCAAGGCTCTGTCCACTTTCCCACAGCATTTTATTCATTGACTAAAATTTTCTAACATAAACAATGTATTATGAAAATCAGAAGGTATTTCCAATTCACTCTTGCAGTTTATTTTCAGATTCCAGTACATAGTAGAGGTGAGACTAAAGTCATTGTCGATCTAAATGGAAACCTAGTTAGGTAGTTAGTAGGCGAGAGCATAATATTGTCTGTTCTTTGAAAAAATAAATGAAGGCGTTCAGTAGTACAGAGACATCAATGTGAACCAAGTAAACTAAGTTATTCATATTTTATTCCTAACCCATAACATTTTTCATGGTCCTGTCAAGTTTGTAAATAAAAATCTGTCATGTTGAAACCCGAAGATGAAACATTATCACGAAAGATATTATCAAGTATGAAAACCATCTACCTATACTTGAATGGAAGCATGGAGATGTTTAGGCAATGCTGTATCAGGTTGACTTATGATGCAACTTGAATTTAAGTTGGAACTGTGGAAACTTCGAAAACTCATCAGTGCTTTTACACTTTTTCGACATGCAAGCCAAGCAGAAAGGTAGGGGCTGCTTATTTCCTTCTATATTTTTGATAAGTTACTATATAATTCATGGAATTCCGTTATTTGCAGTGAAAACATGTCTTTAGTGATGTAAACTATGTACACATCAGAATCACTATACTTGATAATATCAGGTACCTACCTACAGTGAAGAGTATCTACATGAATAGGTTTTCAGTTGAAAAACGAAAAACTATGAGTGATACAAACAAATTGATGTGGAAGAATCACATCAGGAATCATTATGTGAGTAATGTTCAGAAGAAATGTACCAGAAGGATGATGATGTTTGAGAACAGAATGGAAAATTTCCCATCTGAAATGAATATATAGAAGCAATAAGGTTAGACTCAATATGTTTATTTCATCAATGTCTTATGGATATTCTGCTCCAAACACAAAATATCAAGATGCTGGTGTAGAAGATTTCCCGAGTCACCTTGTATTATTCTGACTGTTGAGATTATGTTTTTCGGGGAGGTTTCCAGGACGAGGGATAACAAGGTTTTGTTTTTGGACACGAGATACGTTTTTGTAATTTGAATATTCGTTTTCTTACAATTAAAGCAAAGTAGAAAGTTTCTCGGTATAGTTCTTATTTCTTGAGACCCAAAAGCTATCCTGGGAGATATTGGCCGTGAATATTTCCAACAGAAATCAGAAGTGGTCAAGAAACACAGAGCAGAGAGGCGGATAATAACTTTGAACAAGAAAGAAGCAATATCAAGTGCAAAAGCTAGATCGTGGGTGCAATCCAAGCAGTTCAGAAGCAGTTTATCGGATTTTGCAAGAATATTTCATATCTGACAATTGTTGACAGCCAAAGTCACAAAATGAATTCTGAAGCAGATACCGTCTCAGGTTCATCAGGAGAAGGACATTTTATGGATAGATTCATGGATATGATGCAAATGATGGAACGAGCAAGATTAGCCAGTGAAGAGAGATTTCTTAAGCTA
Source organism: Phaedon cochleariae (assembly GCA_918026855.4). NCBI lineage: Eukaryota > Metazoa > Arthropoda > Insecta > Coleoptera > Chrysomelidae > Phaedon > Phaedon cochleariae. Next base: position 2,586,582 of record OU896708.1, on the reverse strand, counting down.
TTGGAGAAACAAGCACAAACTCAGGTTCAAACACAGTTTCAGGTAATGCCCGATTTTAGTCAAAGCATTGAAAATTTCGATGGGGAAGATCTAGGAAAGAAGGCAATGGACTGGTTGAAGACGGTGGAAAGTGCAGCTTTACTTCATAAATGGCCGGAAGAATTCAAACTGGAAACAGCTAAGATTCATTTAGTTGGTACTGCGAAGAAATGGTTTATTGAAAAAGCGGCGGAAATTCAGAATTTTGACGACTTCAGGTATAGATTTACAAAAACATTCAACTTGAAAAGTAGCAAAGATGAGCTTTGGGAGAAAATGAAAAAGAGAATACAGGGTAAGTCAGAATCTGTTTCCTCTTACTTTCATGATAAAGTTACAATTTGCCAAGCACTTGGTTTTGATTTTGACGACACCAAGGAACAAATTTTGATTGGTCTACTAAATAAAGATATCATACCAGGTCTTGTTGCTACTAGAATTGATAATTTTGATGATCTTCTACATGAAATCATAAGATTTGAACGAATTTATGGTAAATCTAATTTGAATAAAAGTCAGTCATATCAGAAATTTGGAAAATTTCAAACCCAGTCAAGTTATGCATCTGAGAAGAGAAATAATTATGCAGTCAAAGAATCTGTTAATAAATCAGTAAATAATTCGTCATCAGATATTCCTTCAACGAGTGGAACAGAATCGCCGGGGAATCAAGAACAGCGTAGGGTTGAAAAAAGACACTGTTTTTATTGCAAAGTAGGGGGGCATTTGAAAGCTGATTGTCCGAAACGCAGGTCTAGTACATTGGTTACAAATGATACAACTCCGCAACCTAGTTCCGACAACACTCAATCGTTAGTTCATGGATCAAAGGATGAGGATGAATCCATTGCAAAATTCATAAGACAAATCTCGTTGAACAATGATTTATATGTTACAGCTTTCGTTGATCCAGGCAGTGCGGTATGCACAATAAAAAGGACAGTTATCGAGGACAACAGTCTGAATACTCATTCGATAGACAGGAAGTTGTACGGATTCGGTGACAATTGTCCGGTTCACTGTGATCAAGCAGTGAAAATCAAAATTGGACTAGATGAAGTTGAAGAAGAAGTCGAAGCATTAGTTGTACCGGATAATGTGCAACCATTGGATCTAGTGATCGGAAGAACGTTCACGGAATTGCCAGGATTAGCATATGTTCGTGTTGGGGACAGTCTACATTTTGGATACAGAAATGAAGACCCATTTCGAAATATGCAGTTGCAGTCATGTACTACAAAAAGGCAGGTTTATGTACAAAAGGCCATGAAAGTGGAGAAGAACAGGATCAATTTTGTTCAAGTTCGTATTGGGGAGGAAATCGGTCACTTGCCGATAGTGTCTCAAGCCGAAGTTGAACTGAAAATGAATGATCGGATTGGAGAAATCAGAGGTATCACGGAAAATGTAGTAAGTGAAGAACACTCAGTTAAGAGACATCTCATTACTTTGGATTTGTTGAAATTTGATGACTCTGTAGAAATTTGCGATCGTGAGAAATTACTAGATTTGCTAAATGAATTTCGTGATTGTTTCGCTTTGAATATACATGAGCTAGGGTGTACAGATATTATGACGGTTAATATAGAGGATAATAATAAACCATTCAGGATGAAACCATACAAATGTAATTTTGAGGATAGGAAGATCATAAAAGATATTGTTGAAGAATGGCGGGAATGCGGAATAGTCAGAGACACAAATTCTTCTTATGCATCTCCTGTATTACTGGTGCCGAAGAGTTCTGGTGAAAAAAGACTCGTTATTGACTTTCGGAAGTTGAATAACCAAACTAAGATTAAAAATTTTCCAATGCCACAAATTGATGATTGTTTCGAAATTTTGACTGGTTCTAAAATATTTTGCACATTAGACTTGATGTCAGGATATCTGCAAATACCTTTAGATGAAGAGTCAAAGAAGAAAACCGCTTTTATTTATCCAGATGGCATAGCAGAATTTCAAAGACTTTGTTTCGGGTTAGTAAATGCTCCATTTGAGTTTTCCAAATTGATATCGCTAGTGTTGGGACCATTGAAAAATACGGTGGCAGTGTCGTATTTGGATGATATTCTCATAGGTGCTATGGACTGGACGGATATGTTAGAAAAGTTGAGGAAAGTATTTCATGCATTTTCAGAAGCAAAATTAACATTCAAGTTAAGTAAATGTGAATTTGGAAAGAAAAGCGTGATGTTTCTAGGTTTCCAGTTAACTTCAGATGGATTATTTCCAGGTCCTACGAAGCTGAGAGCTGTTGAGGAGTTTCCTGTTCCAAAAAACAAACACGAAGTCCGAAGATTCCTTGGACTGACAGGTTTTTTCCGGAGATTTGTTGAAAATTATGCAGCAATAACAAGATCAATATCAGATTTGACAAGAAGCAATGTGGATTTTATTTGGGAAGAAAAGCAACAGGAGGAGTTTTGTAGATTGAAGGACCTTCTGCAAAAAGCACCGGTTTTGCAATTATATAACCCAAAGGCAAGAACAGAACTTCACTGTGATGCATCATCGTTGGGTGTAGCAGGTTTGTTGTTACAAGAAGGAACAGATGGTAAGATGCATTTAGTATATTGTGTGTCGAAGAAAACAAATGATGCTGAAAAGTTGTATCATTCATCAAAACTTGAACTCTTAGCAATTGTTTGGTGTTGTGAGAGATTGAGACCAATGATATTGGGTATAAAGTTCACAATTGTGAGTGATTGTCAGGCACTTGTGTTTTTGAATGCAAAGAAAACTATCATACCACAGATAGCACGCTGGTATACTACTTTGTCCGAGTATGATTTTGAGATTAAACATAGGGCTGGAGAGAAAATGGCGCATGTAGATAGTCTGAGCAGAGCACCTGTAGAAGAAGCGAATCATGAGGGAATGATTGAAGAGGTTTATGAAAGGAGATTGAATATGTATACTATTATTGCAGAAGATGATAGAATTTTGATGATTCAGAGAGGAGACGAGAGGTTGAAGAAACTGAGTGAAATCTTGAAAAAGGAGGAAAATGAGAGAAGTAGAGAAGAAAATAACTTGGTAAAAGACTATGAGATAAATGCAGGGAGAATTTATAAAAAAGTTAAAATCAATGGGGAATATAATTGGCTATATGTTATTCCAGATTCAATGAGAAAAGCGACAGTTGTGAAATACCATGATCAAATGGGTCACTGGTCATTGGATAGAACAGTGTCTGGCATACTGAGGAAGTTTTGGTTCAGGGGACTGAGGAGGTATGTAAGGAAACACATTCAAGGATGCTTTGAATGCCTTTTGGCTAAAGTTCCAGGAGGTAGAAAACCAGGTAAACTATGTAGTCCGAAGATGCCTGAGAGACCGATGATAAAAATTCATTTGGATCATTTGGGACCGTTTCCAAAAAGCAATGCAGGAAAAATGTATATATTAGTTGTAGTTGATGCATTTTCTAGGTTTGTTAAACTGTATCCTACAAGGAGTACAACTGCTAAAGAAACTGTAACACAAATTGAATTATTCATTAACAATTATGGTATCCCAAAAACTATTGTGAGTGATCAGGGAACGGCTTTCACAGGAGATGATTTCGAATCTTTTTGTAGAAAGCATAATATTGAACATAAACTTATTGCAGCTAGATTTCCACAGGCTAATGGTATGGCAGAAATAAGGATGAAATCTATTATTCCAGTGGTGGTAACTTCAATTGATTTCAAGGATGAAAAGTGGGACAAAACAATTTCTTCTGTTGAAAGAAAAATGAATTCCGCTGTGAATAAGACAACTGGAACAACACCGTTTGAATGTTTGTATGGATATCAGCCATTTTTCGAGGATGCAGCTATGGTTGAATTAGCGGAAAGGGAAAGAGATGTCCAGAAACATGACGAAGTAAGAAACGAAGCCAAAGAAAGAGTTGTGGTGATGCAGAAAAAGTCAAAAATCTACTATGATAAGAAAAGGTATGAAGGTGTTGATTATGAAATTGGAGATATTGTAGCAATAAAATCGAGTCCGAAGGCTACAGGAGAATCAACAAAAACTCAATTGAAATATTGTGGACCATTCACAGTTATTGAAAAATTACCAGGACATACCTATAAACTTGAAAAATTAAATAAAGAAGATGGAGGACATTGTAAGGTGAGAACTGCACATATCTCACAAATGAAAATTTACAGAAATCACGATGAAGAAGATGGAACGGATGAAGAAGAAACAGAGGAAACAGATTTTTCCGGAATAGAAATTGACGAAAAATCGGGTATTACTGAAACTGTGTATTCTGGGAAGAGTTATGATGCTTCAGACAATGAAAGTTTGAGTGATAAAGAATGGGTTCCTAGTGATGATGATGAAGAAGTAGTGGAAGAGGTAGCGGAAGAAGTCCTTGAGAAGAGAGAAATGCCGAAGAGAAAAGTGAAGAAGCCAGCAAGATTTGACAACTATGTTTGAGGTCAAACATGATACAGGATGGCCGAATGTAGAAGATTTCCCGAGTCACCTTGTATTATTCTGACTGTTGAGATTATGTTTTTCGGGGAGGTTTCCAGGACGAGGGATAACAAGGTTTTGTTTTTGGACACGAGATACGTTTTTGTAATTTGAATATTCGTTTTCTTACAATTAAAGCAAAGTAGAAAGTTTCTCGGTATAGTTCTTATTTCTTGAGACCCAAAAGCTATCCTGGGAGATATTGGCCGTGAATATTTCCAACACTGGGATATTTAGAATTTTTTTTATTGGAAAATAACTTGTCTTATGTACGAATGACAATACAAATATATTTTTTAATAAATTGAATATAATTATGAAGAATTATTGCAATTTTTATTCTACTAATTTGTTCTCTTCTGATACCCTGTTTATTGTTGTACAGATGTATTGGCAGGTAAGTTTGAAAACACTATATATATTATTGTACCAAAGGTATATAGGTTAAATATATGTTTTGCTGAACAATGATTATTTTTTATAAAATCATCTTATCCACTAACTTCACTAAATATGGGAAGATGTGTCTATAATTGCCACAAATTGAACCATAGGAATATTCAATACCAATATGTATAACTTCTTAATTTATATTGAGTAATCATTTTGAATAAACTTCATTATTATTTATTATCATTCTATAATATCTGTTCAAATGCCTATTTCCTCCTCAGATTCTTCTTAATCTTCAGGTCGTGTTCCTTGAGGAAGGAGTTTCTCTTCAGCATCATATTCCAAACTACATTGATGAGTCTGAAACTATAAAAATATTTGATATCTATTTTGTCCCCAGTTTCAATGATCTGTACCATTCTGAAATGAATTTAATGACAATAATTGACTATGGAACAATTTTTAGAGGTCCCAAAGTCAAGTTCTTGGTAGTTTTCGTACTGAAACTAATAGTTCCAGTCAACTAGAAACTAATAAGCTGATTGCTACAAAGAGTTTGTATAGGTATAGGAACTTGTTAAATATAATTTTATTTATATATACCTTCCTTTATCAATCTTGGAACCGAACCCTCCTTCCAAAACCGTTTCCAATTCTTCATTGGCAAGAAACAGTTTCCTTAGAATGTTGGAAACATACAGTATCATGTTCGCTCACTTCAAAAACTCCCATTCCTGAAATATCAATGCATCAAGTTTCAAATATTATGCGATTCAAGAAAAAAATTCACCTTGCAATCCAATGAATATGGCATAAACTCATTGATGCCTCAGGATTTGTGGCTCAAATTCACAACAGTGAGGATAGGGGAAACCAGGTCTTGATAATTTTACACCTCCACCTCCTGGAGTGCGAAGTTTTCAGATAACATTGCAAAATAACACAGTCGCACTCACAAACCAATCAACAAACTGCAATAGAAAACCAATACTAGAAGAAATAATTAGGAATAATTGTAATTTTCAAGAATACGGATTCAAAGTATAACATATTCACAAAGACGAAGTTATAAGTTAATGACAACTGTCAGAAAATAATTTTTTGATTATGACATCTCAATCTCATGAAAGAATCTTCTTCATCGCCTTTGTATCAAATATCACGTCGATGATGGAATGCACATCTGTGGTTGAGTACATATTGGAAAAAAATAGAAGAAGAGAATATCAACCTAATATGGTCTATTTTGACATGAACAAATGAGCTTTTTCCATTTTCAGGATGCCAGCGCCACTTGACAGGCAGACAGATTTTGATTCAAAGAACAGACAATATTGTACCTCCTCGCGTACTAGGTCGCCTACTAGGTTTTCATTTAGATCGACAATGCTAAAGTATAGGTGACGAAATAGTATATGAGATCACGTTCCCAACACGAATCTAATTACGTGAAAAATACAATTATTTCTTTACCGACAGAGGCGATTGTCTTCGTCGAGGCTTCAATATCGGCGAATCATCGGCTCTCAATAATTGTACTAATAAACAGTCACGCCATCATGAGAAATCATGATTTACCTCCCTGAGGGGTGTCTCCATAACTCACGATTGTGAATATATTATCGAGATCACCCAGTAGCGTCTATTGCTTAGGGTTATGTGTCCTCAAATCGAATACTTGAATTTTTGTCTGTTCGAACGCAAAATAGGAAATTCTTATTCTCGAGGTTCATCGTGCGCTAGGGAGAAAAAGTATAGATTTTGAAACTCATTTGGACTATTGATTGGAAGTTATAAGTTCTCGGGTATAATTTCTTCGGCAAAGAATGGCAGAGAATGGCGAGGAATCACAAAGCTTCGCCATTCTATAGACAAACTGGATTTCTAAAAAATATTGGAAAAATCTTTGAAAAAATTAAAGCTTATACCGACTTTCTTGCAGTGTACCAATAATGATGTCGAGAAATCAGTGAGAATGACTCGTCTCAGGATGGAATCAAAAAACATCTACGTATGTTTGAGTGCCCCATATACAGGGTGTCCCATAAGTCATGAAACAAAAGAAGTGGGGTGGTAGGAGCAGGGTCATTTCCAATCAATGATTCAGAAGTTATCAATGTGTTTTCTTCCTATAAAATTGATAAATTACAATAAAACTATGTCACATTTGTGATTTTTTCTTTCACAAATTTCATCCACATGGATTCACCTTTCTCCAGGAATAATTTTATGACATGTATTCCTTATCAAGTACCTGATGAATGAAATATTTTAGTCGATTTTTAAATGCCGCTGGCAGATTTAAAAACAAAGAGAAACAAAGATAATCAATCATAAGAACGAAGTTTCCCATTTAATACAGATTCCGAAATGGTATAAAATGTATGGGGTTATTCGAAACAACCTTTTTTCAAATGATTCGTTTCAAACAAGTGGCATTTTTCAGAAAAATTGAATAACTTTTGAACCATCAATTTGATAACAACATATACCGTTAGTTTGATGACGAATTATCCCCCCCCCCCTCTACCAACCAACTTCTTTTGATTCATTATTTATGAGATACCCTGTATATGGCAAGCTTCATACAGCTTACCAACCCAGCTATGCTCGCTTTCATCGAATTTTTCTTTCAGGCAAATCGATCCATGTGGTGGTGGACGAGGTATCGTCTGATACCAGCGCCATTAATTCTGGCGTTCCACAAGGATCAATTCTGGCACCAACAATGTTCCTACTACATACACTGTGGGAAACTTTTTTCAGTGACTGCAAACTTGGTAGTGAGTCAATCTACTGAGTGAAATTTTTGAGTGAATTTTCAGTGAAATTAGGTTATTTTCCCAATTCCTCCCAATAATGGTAATATTAATGACAAATTTCATTGGATAGCACAAATTTTGGGATGAAACATACCAGAAAATTATATTAGAGTGGCTCTTGTTCAATCATTAGATGAAACATGTGAGAATCACTCATTCTCGAGCGATTTCAATAAATGATTAGTGAAAGGGTCGGTCCATGTGCAGTATATTGTTAACGTCCCAGTCATATCACTGTCCCAGTCCCTTTTCAATGTGCATCAACAGTGAACAGTGTATGTAGAGGAGTGGCCGAATCTCTCTGGTCAGTCTTGATGGAAGTTTAGTGCATGAAATCAATCCTGTCATCATGTGCTTTCAATTTCGCCGAAGTGAATTATAACTGTATAGAAAGTAATTACTGCAAGTTAAAGCAGAAAACATGTTGATATTAGCATGATCATATTTGTAAAGTTTGGGTACCTACTGCGAGTAAGTTCAATTTTGTTTGATACATGATGGTTTTAATCAACATCATGGCTGATGATCGTGAATTGTATCAAATAATTCGAATATTCATTTGGATGGTGCAATTCTCATTCATTGGATTGTATAGTATTGATTCATATCCGATTACCTTGACGTTCAGATGAATCAATATACCGATTCTTTCGTTAAATAGTCCATATCGTCGTTGATTTCTTCCACAGCCATCATGCAGGGTCATGTTGGTGTCTTTGCTTTTCACTAAAAAGTGACTGAAAATTAATCAAATCGGAGTATTTCGAATTAGAAATGAGTATATGCAATCTTCATTGATCATATTATTTCCACATAAGGTATAATGAATCTTGATTGAGAAAGTGTTATCAAAACTGATTTAATAATTCAGTGGTGATCATATTTGAGCATTATAAAATATTTTTTGGAAACGTTATTCGAAAATTTGTCTCTATTTAGGTAACATACCCAAAACAAATCTGCTCTGATGAATACATTGTTGAATCAGCTGTTTATATGCATTTTTGTCTGCAGATTGATGTGACTGTCAACGAGCTTGCTAGTAGGAGTTTTCAGTCATATCTGATTTCGTGATAATTTCAAATTGTATTAGTTTTGTTCTTTATCAGTAGTACATTGAATTTATAATTGTATTGTAATCTAGTTTGATTGTTAATAAACTTTCTTATTCTATATTATATTTACTCAATATTATAAAAAAAAACAGTCAAAAATAGTTTGAAAGTACTCATTATGGATATAAAAGCACTATAGGTATAATGTCAGCACCATTGGCATCAATTCCGGCGTTCCACAAGGATCAATTTTGGCACCAACTTTATTCCTGCTTCATATCAATGATCTGTTGGGAGTAACAACTTGCCCCATCCACAGCTTTGCAGATGATAGTACCCTCCATACTGCGTTCTCTTCCAGAATTCCCATTTCTTCCCAGGAAACTAAGAACTCACGGCGCAGGCAGGTCAATGCTGTCAATGAAGATCTTGCTGAAATCACAGCCTGGGGAACGAACAACCTAGTTGAATTCAACGCCACCAAAACTCAAGCCTGCATTTTCTCTAGAAAGGCGGAACTCAGTATGCCCGATATTGTAATGTCTGGCTCCGCGATCCCCACCAAGCCCACCATATCTATGCTCGGTATTTCCATCAGCAACACTCTTTCATGGGATAATCATGTCAGATCCATCGCGAAAGCTGCTTCACAAAAACTCGGATTCTTGTTCCGTGCGAAAAGCTATTTTACACCTCAACAGCTTCTCATGATCTACAAAGCGCAGATACGGCCTGTTCTAGAATACTGTTCCCACATATGGGGTTCAGCACCAAAACATACGCTGATGCTCTTAGATTCCATCCAGAGAAGAGCCATTCGCCTGGTGGGTGACGCCACACTCACTCACTCTTTGACATCATTGGAACACCGTAGAAAGGTCGGCGACCTTTCACTTTTCTATCGATATTTCCACGGGAAATGTTCTTCGGAAATCTCTGCAATCATCCCTTCACTAGCAATACCAATCAGACGAACTAGAAAAGCCCAGTCAGCACATCCTTTCGTTGTCAACCTCGAAAGATGTCGAACAGCACTTTATCAAGACTCCTTCATCCATAGAACGGCTAGGCTCTGGAATTCATTGCCTGTGGAAGTATTCCCAACAACATATAATCTCCAAAAATTCAAAACAAATTCCAATACCTACCTCCTGTCCCTATCCTCCCTAGGAACGCACGATGTTCTTTGAACATTATAGGGATTCCCTTTCGTGCGCTCCAATCGATAAAAAAAAAATCTATACAGATACTTCCAAGACAAATGTTTCTTGAGCCCTAGTGCCTATAACTGAAAATGTTAGTTGGTTCAATTCGAAAAAATCTTTAGCGTGGCACTGGTATCACTATAACTCAGATTATGGGCAACTATTTAGAATTTACTAGTGCTTGCAGTGCTTTAATTGATAGTAATTGCAGAGCGAGCAGTGATAAAATGTTAATACTGACTCGACTCATATTACATGCCTTCATGTGGGTCGGTTTTAACTGTTGCTTTAATGATGCAGATGGAAAAATTAACACATTCATTATTCATCTAGATTGAGTGGATTATTTGCATAATTGACATTTGGCTTTGATTAATGGACTAATTGTTAGCTATTGTATCGACGTCTGTGATGTATTCATTTTTATCATCATGTCTATAACTGTGATTGAATTTCCTGAATATAATATTCGAATGAACTGAACTCAATATACAAGGTGATTCTATAATAGGTGGTCAAACTTTGGGAGCATATAGAGTGGGTAAAATAGTTACGAAAACCTCCGTGACATTTTTTTCTGAAGTGACCCCCAAGAAAGATACAGCCCCTCAAAGGGGGGCCTCGGAGAATGATTTTGTATTATTATCTCCAACACCTTGTATAATGCAAATCTGAAATTTTGTTCATTCACTAATCATTCAGTGCCGGTTCGATTGGAGTTGAAATCACCTCAAAATTAATTACAGGGGTGTGTCAAAATAGGGAGGTAGGGGGTAAAAATAACCCCAACTGCTTTGTTCATTGCAATTCCAGTTTTTTGACATGAAATTATGGGATTTCAGGGCTATTCACATATAGAAGAGGTGCTCTTGTTGCATCTCGATAAAATAAACAAAGTTGATCAGACGATTAGAAGTAGTTAAAAATTGAGTTGCGAGATTTTACCTTGATAATTAAACTTGAGTACATACCAAAATCGCAATTTAAATGAAATCTTGAAAAAATTAATTTTATTCGCTAATGGTTCATTTTATCGAGATCAAACAAGAGCTCCTTATCTATGTTAATAGCCCTGAGATTTCATAATTTCATGTCGAAAAACTGAAATTGCGATGAACAAAAAAGTTGGGGTTATTTTTACCCCCTACCTCCCTATTTTGACACACCCCTGTATTTAATTTTGAGGTGATTCAAACTCCATTCGAGTCGGCACTGAATAGTTAGTAGATAAACAAAATTTCAGATTTTCATTATGATGAATGCAAGGTGTTGGAGATAATACAAAATTATTCTCCGAGGCCCCCTTTGAGGGTCTGTATCTTTCTTGGGGGGCACTTCAGAATAAAATGTTAATGAGGTTTTCGTAATTATTTCACTCACTCTATATACTCCCAAAGTTTGACCACCTCTTTTGAAATCACCTTGTATATTCAGACATGCAAGGGAACAAAAAGATGTTATTTTCTTTCGTATGTATATAGTGAAGTTTGAAGAATAGACGATATTTGGAATCAGAACAAAGAAAATTATTTTGTTTTTATAATTTTTTGCTGCGTTGAATATCACGAAAATAGTCATTTAGGCAAAAAACTGATGTTTATTGTAGTGATAGGTTAGGCCCGGCCGAGGATGTAATAATTTTCACATCTCCTTTTGAGAACAAAAATTGATTTTCCAGAATAAACGCATTCAAAACATTCTCGTTTGTGTAGAAATATCATGCATGTCCAATATTCCTTTCATTATTTCTGATATCACAGTCGAAATTAAAAAATCCAGCCGCAGAAACGTGGTTTTGATAAATAATTCACTATTGCATGAAAAAAGTTGTGTCCAACCAATTTCAAAGTGTCGCTATCAAGGAGATCATTGATCATATGTGTCATTATCTAGACACAATTAATAACATTTGTGATTCAAATAGTTTCGTATAAATTACTAGTATACGTTTCATAAATTATGCAATTCCATAATAACTCACGATTGACACGAAAGGCAATTGCTCCCCTGATGTAATTGTACAAACATAAATAAATAAATAAATATCTTTATTTTCCTTTGGACTTTCTAAAAAAGTATAGGAATAGTCAGGTTGTTACAAGTATATAAATCTAAAACTAGATAAATGACAGATTACATAATATGATGAACATAGACAGCAAGTTTCAACATGAAAATTAGTTCACACAAAAGGATATAATGAGTCAGAACTGGACACCACTATTCTAAATTTCTGTTTTTTTGACTTTGACAGATAATTAATAATATCTTGCTTCCAACTCGCAATGAATATTTTTCTCGACAACTACTTTAACTTCCCAACTTGTCGTCAATATAATGCTTTCAGTTTTATTGGTGTCAGTTTTTATTTTCATTTTCTACAAATGTATGTAATTTTATTGAAAAGGAATATTTTCAGATATCATGATATAAATCCATTTTGTCCACGACTGTTGTATAAAATACTCATAATACATGTACTTCCTCAAGCAAAACCATAGCCATTTTCCACACCAGTGAATAATAGCGGTGAATAATCATTATTCACTGGTCTAGAGTTCGTAGGGTACGCGATATATTTTTGAATTTAGCAAGCATTTATCAGTACGTTTAGGCTATAGCCAGGCACTTTAATTAGCTAACTTCATTTGGATCATGTTAAAATCATAGAAATATCTTCATATACCTACTCAGTATTACATTAATCTGTTTTTTATGTATGTATACTCGAAATAAGATAATGTTAGCACATGTTAGTATCAAATAGACTATATCGAAGATGATCGAGTACGCAAGCCATTGACATGTATGACTTGACAAGCTCATCATAAATAGTTGTCATTGTTGAAACGTCAAATTCCAACGACGCGGTGCTTCCGTTATAATTCCTAAAAAATGGATATTGATAGTGACGAAGAGATATTGTGTACTCCACCAGAGATAACAGAAGCTGCCAAAGTCACGTCCATGAATTTGTTGCCGGAGAAATCCCGAAATCTGTATGTATCTGTGTACAACACCTTCATGGACTGGAGGGCGACTAAGAAAATTCATTCATTCTCAGAGTCAGTTTTACTGGTATATTTCACGGAATTAGCTGCAAAATATAAGCCATCCACATTATGGACACATTACTCGATGCTTAGGAGTACGCTTAATATAAATCAAGGAATCAATATAGAAAAATATGTAAAACTGCATTCACTTCTAAAACGGAGGTCTGAAGGCTTTCATCCGAAAAAAGCAAATACATTTTCAACTGAAGAAATAAACAAATTTTTGATCCAGGCATGTGATGAGAAATATCTTGCAATGAAGGTAAGAAATCAGCTACATGGAAAAAACTTGCTTGAATATCATTAATTAAATAAAATTCTTTGTTATCAGGTCACAATGATAATGGGAATAATGGGTGCTTGCCGCGCAAATGAAATGTATAACATGAAAATAGAGGACATAAAAGACCTTGGATCAGCCTATTTAGTAAACGTGCCATTTACCAAAACAAAAATCAGCAGAAAATTCACTATTACTGATAATTTTTACATGATTTGTAAAAAATACATCGATCTCCGTCCGGCATATGTAACTTCTCATGTATTTTTTCTAAATTACCAAAATGGCAAGTGCACTTCACAAAGGATCGGTATTAACAAATTCACAAAAATGGGAAGACAAATAGCTGAGTTTTTGAATCTGCCGAATCCTGAGAAATATTCTGGACATAGTTTCCGAAGATCGTCTGCAACCTTACTCGTCGATGCAGGTGGAGACATAACAACACTGAAGAGACACGGGGGCTGGAAATCCACATCGGTAGCGGAGGGCTACATTGACGAGTCAATTAAAAATAAAATGGATACAGCTAAAAAAATATCAAGCTCGATACAGGAGACTAATATTTGTAACTACCCAACTGATAATCTCAATCATATTAGTTCTATAAGCAAACAAAATATTGATTTAGATATAAACTCTCTACCTTCTTTCAATATTACCCATTGTACGAATATAAATGTTACAATCAATTTGAATAAATAGGCCCAATAGTTCTAGAAATAATTAATATAACAGATATCTTCAATTTTTAGTTTTCCTAATGTCAAATAAGTTATGATAAGACAGTTGTTGAAAATAAATCCATATATAAAAGACAATACAGTAGTCGTGGACAAAGTATAGTATCCTACTCGCATATAATGAGCTATTATTCACTCAGGTTAATTATGCCACTCGCTACGCTCGTGACATAAACTCAACCTTCGTGAATAATAGCCCTCATTATATGCTTGTTGAATAATATACTATTAAACAAACTGTTCTATCATAACAAATTTGACATTTGAGAAAACCAATAATTGAACATACCTGTTGTTAAGATTGATAACTTGTTCACGACTTGTACTTCCTCAAGCAAAACGATAGCGATTTTTCACACCAGTGAACAAAAGCGGTGAATAACCATTATCCACTGGTCTGAAGTTCCTTATATATTATATCGCCTACCGTTGTATTATGGTTATTCACTGCTACTATTCACTGGTGTGAAAAATGGCTACCGTTTTGGTTGAGGTAGTACATGTATTTTTATACAACAGTCGTTGATAAACTGAATGCCGATTTATGCACACCACTTTTTCATAATTCTGTATTTTAACAATCATCAACGATTTCACTAAAAAGTTTAAATTTGGTTTTCCCGTTCATTCATTCTGATGCACCTGAATTGAAGTTTATCTTTCATAAACTATTCCCTGGAAGATTACCATCGTTTATCTATTAACGACAAATACAAATGAAACTGTGACTTGCCCAGTCGTGATTCTGTCAGGAATCAGACAAACAATTTCTTCCTCTTTTTTTTTTTAAATGTGGAAAATTCTAGTCGTATGTTCAAATAAGACTCTGAAAACAATATGAGTGAAAGATTCTTATTGTGATTATGTCATCACTGAATGCTATAACACAAATATTTTCATCTGGCTAAACACGCTGAGGACTGTGTTTTGATCAAGAAGAAGATTTTGAAATCAGGAAAGAGTGGTGCATTAAGGTATCATAGTTTTGACTTCCGACCACGGTGCAAGACAGTCGGCGTTTTCAGGTCGGAAGTCAGGTTACTGTTTTTGTGATTGTGAGTTTGAGACGCTGAAAGAGCACAATACCTGGCATCACTTCGAGTGAGACATCCAGGGTGCTAGAAAAACAAAACCCTTATTATTTACGCCGGTATCCAGGCCGGATGGGGACGGATTCTCCGTAACAAGGGCTCTGGCTGTATGTCGTAAGACAAGAGTCAATATATCCAGAGAGAGAGAAAGGAAGGTTATTGAAAAAGCGGTTTGCATAAATCCACCTTAATATTATTCTGATGCGCCACTGGTGATCACATTCACTGAATTCACTTCCAACACGTCGAGGCTTATGCACATACACCGCATAACAACCAGTTCAAACTTGCATATAATTAATGTGTGCGTTTAATATAAGTGTGAATGCGTTTTTCCTCTTACAAGCCGTCCGTAGCATACCGGCCCATCATCGTTTATTTTCATTCTTAAACGCCCAGTATAAAAACTAATATGAATTACTGGCTGGCCGGTCGTTCGAATTCCCGGTGAGTGGCAATAATTGAAAGCTACAAGATGAATTTTACACAGTAAAAAAACTCATTATGTTACGGAGGCGTAGAAGGGCCACAACTTCATTTTTTCAAATTATTTGGTCACTTTGATCTGACCATGGAGTTGTACACCCTTGTCGAATTTACGATACATACCTTTTTTATATTGAACATTTCATCTACTTGAGACATCATTCGTCACTTGAAATAATCACAATAGTACTCTTTCGCACGGGATGGCAAGTTGACAAGCACGGAAAAGAAATTTTCCGCAAGAGTTACGTAAAAAGTGTTTCCAATACGAGTGTTCTTGTCCATATCATTTGGAAAAAAAGGTTTGAAATAAACAATATTTTATAATGATGCTACCAAATGACACATACGACAGAATAGTTATAGATGGATCAATTAGTTAGTCCTAAATATCCGAAAAATTAACTGTTTAACACTGGTGCGGGAAAGTAACTTTTCCGTTTTCATGCACTGAGGAATAATGAATTACTAGTGTAGTGAATGGGGGAAAATAGATTGGTCTGAAATGCTTATTTGTTGACTGCCACTACTGTCAGTTTATAGCGACTGTTGCTATGGGTACGTTCTGGTGCCAAAAGTTATCTCCACATGTCTACGGGTATCTCTTTCGAAATCGTGTGGAAAAGTAAAAATAATGCGGTAAAGTAGAATCGTACAGAGAAGTCCTTCTTATGAAACGAAAAATCACGCGGAAAAGTTTCTTTTACGTATACGCTCGTAGAAAAATAACTTCTTCCACTCACATAACTAATGGAATTCAGCGCACGGGAATGTACCACGCTAAATGATGGATCGATCACGGATTGATGATCTTTGATTAATTCAAGAAATCCAAAAATTCAAACATACGTCACCGTGGCAACACAATTTCTCAAACATATTACCATGGCAACATACCTTCAGTCGTTCGAGTCTTGTCGGGCCTGTCAATTGTAGGAACTATCAACTGTCATTTTCAAATTCTGTTGCAATCGGTAACGATCAGAATTTCAAACAATTTATGTTCATATCAGAATTTCTCTCGAAGGGAATGTTTTCGTTGCGTTTCCAAGAATGCATTTTTGAAACACACATCAGAATATAATATGGATACAATCCTGAGGAATCGAAAGTTTTGACATATCAGCAAATCAAAGAGTTTTTATCTACTTCGTCAGATGGAATCATTGGAATCGTATTCACAAAGGTTAGTAAGCAAGCCATTTCTAAAGACTGGACTGGACACATCTACAACCAATATAACTTATTCGTGTCACGTAGGTTGCATGCAGTTGCATAGTATGTATGCATGTTCTCAATTCTCATTCGCTTCGAATTATTTTGTAGGTTAGCAATCTAATTTTCGAAATCATGGGATCTTGTCGAAGGAAGGAATTATGAAAAGGAATATTCTCAGATGAATTCAGAACATGATGAAATGAAAAAATGGATATACATATGAAAAAATACATCGAGAATTCGCATTCTCCATAGTCTATTTGATAAAAATATCAATTTTTTACCGGTTTATTCAACAGAAAACAACTACTTTCCTGGTCATATGCCACGACGAACATTGAATTTATCTATTGAACACACACGATAAGAATTTGAAAACTAAATCATCTAAAGTTGAGAATTTGCATCCTCCTTCAGATGAAAACGTCCATTTGCACATAACATCAATCTGAATATTTCAGAGAAAACAACTGAGTTCCTGGATATTTGCCACGTCAAACATTGAATTATATCTGTTGAGCATTCAAAAAGAGAGCATAAAGAATCAGAATCCTTCGAAATTGAGATATTCTCCAATACCTGGAATATTCTTTTGTTAGGGTTCATACTCCACTATGTTTAACCCAGATAATATGGTCAAAAATGTTGTCTTATGTTACGTGGAACTTGAGTCTTCGAGTTCGACTAGCTGAAGGTCCAGGTGTTGAAGAACAACGCCATGCTGCAGCTTCAGCATTCCAAATTTTGCTCGTTAGTCGATGCATATGGCATGTCACGGTGTTATTCACAACAAATACTGAGTGATTCGTTGTTCCTATCATTACCTATAGGTTAGGTTAGGACAAATGTAATTTTGCCCTCCACTGCAAACCGCAAGCTATTGAGGTTCACACCAATTGATATCATTCAGAGTAGATCCAGCTTCTTGATGATGTCTTTCAGTTTAGTTGGTGACTGATCTTTCAGCTCTGAGGGCATGAGTGAAACTCTGCCAAACAAAGGCAGGCAGGCACAAGCTATTTGCTCTGCTGTTTCATTATATCTAAGAAACAAACGGCACGTCGGATCATCCGACAGTCCGAGTTTAGTCATAATATGAAGATTCAGACGCCAATCGCCAGTAAGTAGATCTGTCAGAAAGCGTGAGACTCTAATTTGTTTGATGACATTCTCCAAAGGGTGTAGGCCTTGGAATAAGCTAATCCTGATGATTTTGCCAAAATATTCAGTGTATATGAAAAGATGCCAAAGACAGGTTCTGGGCTGATGAAACCACTTGTGGCACCGTTCCTTGCATTGGATTATCGCTACCTTAGGAGAAGACTGTCACAATTCGATAATGAAACTTTGCATTATTTGAAAAAGCATCAACGATTAGTAAATGATGATGTATGGAATTGAAATTCGTTTATGTTATGTTGAATGAGCAGTTTCATCTATATTCTTGTTGAGTTTTCGATATCAGTTATATTTCACTGGAAAAACAATTTCGACCAGAAATTATCTTCGATTGTGATACCAATATTTTGGTACCAATTCGATGATGGGCCCCCATCATTCAAGGAAACTTGAATATTCGCAAAAACGGACAACAGTTCTGTATGTAACAAGAAGATTTTCTATCTGGTGCGAACCTGGCCCAAGGTAAGCACATCTCAGCATTCAAAACCCACGAGGCGTTCAATGTTCGCGAAATGAACGCGAATGCTAGGTCAGGTTCGCACCAGATAGCGGTCAAGAAGCTATCTGGGACAGCCCTGCACTGATGAGAGCCAACAGCTCGAAACTCTGCAGGTAGTCACGCGTTCCTGAACCACTTAGGCGCAGCTCGGCGTTTAGGAAGGAAACACTTCGATTTCATTAGTCCATACGAATCATTGCACTTTGAGTATTTGGCATTCTCCCAGCTTTAGTTATGTTCAATAAGCTGACCTTTTCAAATCACATCTTACTAATCTGATTCACAACTGAGGCGTATAGTATTGAATTGACTTCTAAAACTACCTATGTTCGAATACTTGTTGAATTCCACAACAATTTCCTACTGTGTAGCTCATAAGCAGGTAATTTATTAAGCTGGGGTGTTTCTGGCTCTGATTCGACCTTTAATCTTTTCATCTCGCAGTACTCAATGAATTATCGTTGATTTCGTTTTTTTAACCTTCCCGATTGCTACTCGGTTATTTATTAAGTGACTGAGAAATACGATATGTGAATTATTTGGCATATCAAATGTGCCTACAAAAATGCTTGCGTATTCGAAGTTTTAAATCTCACCAGGAATTTTTATCTTTTCGTTTTCATCTAGATATGGGAAGATAATGCCAAACTCGAACCAAAATTTCATAAGAAAAAATGATTCAACATTACCAGAAACAGATTTTCCAATTGTGGTTGATAATAGTTCTTTATGTACCAAGTGTTATGAACGTCCATGTATTAACCAGTAGAGCGGAGCGACTGTTCAATAAACGAGTGTTCACAAGATATTGAAAATGCGTTTCATTGTTACTTACAAAACATTTTCTGCAAACTCCTAATCCGTCTTCTCGACAAGCTTCCATAATTCCATTAATTAGCCTAACCTACCTACTAACCTACGAAATAATTCGAATTGAATGAGAATGGAGAACATAATATACATAATACTATGCAACTTTATACTGGTATATTGTATGCAACCAACGAGACATGAAAGTGATAATGGTTTCAGATGTGTCCAGTTCACTGGATACATGGATTTCCATTGAAATGGTATGCTTACTTACCTTTGTGATTACGAATTTTTCATCTGCCATAGAAGAAAAGAACTCATCGATTTCCTGAGATGTCAAATAAGGTTTTCGATTTCTCAGGTTCATAACAATACTTTGATGCGTGCATTTTTTTTTATCTCCTGTGGTTCCCACGAGAAGGGATATCCTGTAATGTTCAGAGAACATCGTGAGAACCAATGGAAATAAGGTAGGAATTAGTGTTCTTCTTGAATTTGTGGAGATTATATGCCTCGGGGAACACTTTGCTCGGCAATGTGTTCCTGAGCCTCCCTGTTCGTTGAATGAAAAAGTTTTCGGGAACAGAGATGTTCTGCAGGTCTCCGAAGTGACCACGAAGGGGTGCGAATGCGAAGCCTCAACTCGACGGGTTAATCTCGCGGGGACTGCCAAGAGAGGAACAATAATTGTTAATATTCCAGAAGACCATCGTCCATGAAAATATCCATAAAATAGAGCCAGATCACCAACTTTTCAGGAATGGAGAAAACTTCGCATGTTTGCTCACATTAATATTTTGCTCCACGTTTGTTGTCATCCTCAGCAATTGATTCTATAAATCTTCCTCGAAATGAGGTCTTCATTTTCAACTTTCGTCTGCATGAATTTTCAATGAAAATTCTGATACAACCTGAAATTGTTCGAATGATTCTGATTGCCACCAATTGCAACAAAATTCTGAAATGTCAGCTCCTACAATTGACAGTCTCAAAACGACTGAAATTGAGTTTAAATAGGTATTTATTATACTTGGAGCTACAATCTAATATTTTTCCCGTGTATTATACAATATTTTTTCTGTCACAGGAAAATGGATGAATCAATATTAGAATATAATATTACATTATGTTGAAATCAGAAAACAATCGACGTGAAATTTTCCCACAGGAAAAAAAGTTATTCATGGAAAGTGATATTTTATAACCTGTCAACAGAGATGAAATGCCAAATTTCCTTCCCATCACAGAAAAAGAGCAATTTTGTCATAAGTATGTGTTTGAGAAACTGTGTTGCCATAGTAACGTGTTCAATATTGTGAATGAATCACAAATTATCAATCTGTGATCATTCGATCAATTCGGGTGGTACATATCATCTGTTTAGTGATGTGAGTATATAGAAAGAAAATATTTCTTTCGTGGAAATCTATACCAAATGAAACTCACGACTGAAAGCAAACTGATTGAATTATGCATCAAACATTCTTCTTATCCTACTCATGACTCCGCTCTATAATTAGCCTACAAATGGCTATCCAATTTTCTAACAGTTTCGCGAAAGATCTTGGTGCTTCTATAGAGAACTTGTCTTGCATCATCATCAACCAACTATGAAGACTATGATTGTTCGATTATAGATAGCAAAGTTTACAGATTTGATTATAGGCTTAAATTCACCCTATACGATTCAAACCAATCTCCACTCATTCTTGTTTATATAGACCCATGCAGCTTTATCACCTGTAACAAACGAAATGAAAATATATAGGCATAGTTTTGATGAACTCGAAATGTTATAGCACAGTGTTTGTAGTGTTTGAATATTAATATATCTTCTTTTATAAACTGACTCTACCATCATAGGTGATAGGTTAAATACCTGAGGTGTGGTCATTCGAATTCGGACCTAACCTAACCCATCAGGACCATTATTCATCGGATCATTTAGTTGAGCCTACCACTATACATGCATTCACAATGGAGTATTGTTTGGACAGTCGAAGGTCGAAGGAATGCAACGAATTAGCATTCAGACAACCTCAAGAGCGCTGGTGTATCTAAATATTCCAAATACTATATTGTCTACTATCGATGACAATTTCTTCAGAATTAACAGACAGATACTAAGAAGTGAGCCAATCTCTATCGACCTTGCAGGTTCATTGAAGATGTCATCCAAATTGGCGAAACACGTATATACGCATCACAGCATAGAAATAAAAGAGCAGTTTTCTCAATGAGATCTTCAGATAATTACCTCATACTTGGATGAAAATGATCATTATTAACTCAATGTCATTTGAGGATGACCTGATCAATTTCTCAATGAGGATTTTTATTTTTCATGCTCTCCTTTTGGATGTTCAATAAATATAATTCAATGTTGGACGTGGCAAATAGACAAGAAAGTAGTTGTTTCCTGTTGAATATTCAGAATGATATTATGTATATATGTGCATATACATATTTTGATCTGGAGGAGAATGCGAATTCGTCTCCATTTTTGTGAAAGTTCTCCTTATTTTTGATCGCAAGAATTCGAGACGTTAGTTGATTGATCCCATTCTTCATTCTGAATTCCATCGACATAGATGGAAACAAAGGTACTCAGTGTACTTATCAATAAATCAACATCCAACTCAATAGAAACTCATCTGATCCTTCTTATCTACAATTCAAAGCATCAATGTATTCATTAGATCTGCATCCAATTTATTTTGATGGCTTTTCAAATCAACATCTAATAAAAAAACACACCTTATTCGACTGATCTACAATGTAAAGCAACAATTTTCCAAACCAACCAAAGCATCAACATCAAAATAAAAAAATACTCAACTCACCAAGGTGTTCGTTTCAGCTACACTCAACTCATCGACTCGATGAATGATCAGATGATTGATCGCAAATAGGTCTCATTGTTGACCAATTGGGTTTAAATGGAAAGGATGTGTTGGTGGGTGTAAGCGTTACCACCGAGTGTAACCGTTTTTGAGATGGGTTCTGTATATAGATGATAAGGATGTGTTGAAATTAATATATCGGTAATCAGTTTCATCTAGATATGTGTTGATATGATGAGTTAGGTTCAGATGACATATGGGCAGAATTTTTATATTTTTTTTTATGTTCTGGTACCCACGAAAAGGGATATCCTGTAATGTTAAGAGAACATCGTGAAAACCAAGGAAAATGAAGTAGGAATTGGTGTTCTTCCTGAATTTCTGGAGTTTATATGCCTCGGGGAACACCTGCCTTGGCAATGTGATCCAGAGCCTCGCTGTTCGTTGGATGAATGATTCTTTGGGAAGAGATGTTCTTCAGGTCTCCAAAGTGACCACGAAGGGATGCGAAGCCTCAACTCGACGGGTTAATCTCGCGGGACTGCCAAGGGGGGAACAATTGTTGATATTCCAGAAGAGCATCGTCCATGAAAATATTTATAAAGTGGAGCCAGATCGCCAACTTTGACGGCTAACGACTGAGAAGTCGAATGGGCGCATACGTACCGCTGTATATACGTCACTGCAAGTCTCTTAGACAAGCAGAGATTTTGTAGTCGTGGTTTTCTTGAATGCAGAGATATTCTGTTTATGTTGAGCAAATTCATATCTAGAAATTTCAAGAAACGAAGCAAGCAAGCCGATTGATTTGGGACAAGGGTATATAAAATGGATTTGTTTGATCCGAGAAATCGCTTTTATTTATGCATGTTGATAAGTTGGATATTGAACATGTGCGCACGTCACTGTTTGATGTTGGTACCGGGCGCACCCACATATTAATTACCAGATCTCGTGTTCGAACCCACCTAGCACCACGACGTGTGTATTATTCCGTCAGGCCAATCTTAATTGTTTTCTGGCCTCCATTTGCATTGCTAAGGGCCTGAGTGATAGGTGTCAGAGAGTCGGTGCACACTCCGTCTGGTAATGGGTTCTCGATCTACCATTCGGATTAGCGCTGGTTTACAGCCGAGACGGGCGTTAATAAAGGTTATTTGTTAAAGGTTGCAGGTCGTGAGTAGGAGATGGCATGGAGGTGATGAACTTTCGAGAAGTGTTGTTTCGATGTCGGATAATGAGGTGCCACGAGCACCTCTCAGGTGTGAGATCTTCGAGTATACCAGGTGACACAGGGTGTCGGGACAGCCCTGTAACTTCTGCATTCGTAAACGGATTATTCTCAAGTTTGGTACAGTTATACAGAGGAGTCATGAGGAACTTCACATACTCCTTCTATCTGAGGGGAATACACGCAAGGAAAAGAAGAAACTGTTGAATCAAGCAAAATTGAATTGAATGAAGCAACTATAAGTGTCATATATGCACGACATTTGGAATATGAAGTGGCACCTAGAGTGTAAGAATATTCCGAATACCAGTGTTCACCTATCAACAAACGCCACGTTACATAAAATAAAAACAGGGCCCACTCCATAACAAATTTCTAAAATAGAGTCAAGAGTAATCATATCTATTTAGAAGTTAGGTCAAGAACTAACATGTCAAATCATAAAAAATCAGAACTAATCTCTTCTATCAATTTCTATCCAATAAAAATGTAAAAAAAAATCAATTTACACGAATCCAGTTAAAAGTTGAGAGTTATCAGCCAGGTCGAAATTGAAAATTCATTCGAACGTTTTTGTTCCATATTTTTTTATTGAACCGGTCAAAGTGTGCCGTGTAAATTGAAGAGCAGTTCTTATAGCATTCTGTCTGATCTTTCGGAATCTGATGAAATTTTTCGAGAAAAGTGGTCACAAAGTGAACTTTTTTGACATAACAATGAAACATGAAATTTTACCAAGTCCGGACCTGGATATATCTTTTCAGAATATGTTATCTTGAATAGTTTCAGTAGAGAGACGTCGCTGCCAAATTTCAGCAGATTACGATGAATCATTCCTGTAATATCGGCCATCAAAGTTATATAGCAATTTCACAAAATACCCTGTATTTTCCTTATGGAGGGTCAAAAATTGTTTTCATATATATACATCAACTCGTCTTGATTTCTCCTATTAACCATTTGGCTATGTGAGTCTCCTCATGAAACACCCTGTATAATCTTGAAATGAGTAAGTCTATATCTTGTTTCAGAGAGCGAATTATAAGTTTGAATCAAGTAAATATACTTGCATGAACTCTGGATCTGATTCAATCAAGCACATCCATGAATAGATATTGAATTGGTTCCAACAATCATTTCGATTGATTCAAAATAACAAGATATTGATTCAACCAAATATTCAGTTGATTCAATGAAATATTTGGTTAATTCAATGAAATAATTTGTTGATTCAATGAAGTATTTTGTTGATTCAAGAGAAACTGCAGTTCAATCGAAAAATTTTTTGGTTAACCTAAATTTGGTATTGTTTCGGAAAATTTCTAAAATTTCACATCAACAGAATAGACTAAACTAGGTAACAGTCGACTTCCAGCTTGTAGCATCGATTCTCAGTCTTTACTTCTCTCCAGCTGATACAATGCTATTTCGGCTTGCTGATCATCCTAAGTTCGATTTATCCAGCTGATATTTCAAACACGAGGAATCATGCTTCTTATATAATTCGGGGTAGGCATAGAAGAAGCAAAAATACCACCATCTAGTGGCGAAAATTTAAGTTGATGTTGAATGAACGAAATATTTTGTTGATTTCACATATTTCGTTGCTCTATTCAAGCCAATGATCCATTCGAAATAAGTTCATTGCTACATCGTGATGAGAAAACTTGATATTGTTTCAAACATTCATTATTATCAAAATGATCATCATTTCATCAAATCAACAAAATGTTTATAGTTGAATCGACGTCGATACTATTTTTGATCGACATAGTTTGTTCTTGAGATAACCATATATTCAGTTGATGGAATTGATATGATAGTGTTGAATCAATTAAACTACATTCTTGATTTGAACAAGCTGCTTCCATGGAATGATCATGTATTTGTTTGATTTGACAAAAATAACTCAAGCATAAATAATTTGTTGATGATGCAACAAATCCTTTTTTTTTTTTCGTGTGATGACCATCAGAGGGTCTGCTCCTCTTCTTCACTAATATATAGGGTGATTTCTTCGATTTGTCTGATTTTTGCATGGGATATCCTGCTACTACTCTCTAATGTCTAATCGACTGACTGACTTATTTAGAAATAGGAAAATCCAAGACCGCTCTTGAAAAAATTTGCTAGTTCAATTTATGTCGAAAAGTTCATCCTGTATAAGGTTTATGTAAACTGTGACAGGAAAAATTCGAAGGTAACAAACAAACATCGGAAATGAAATATCCGAACTTTTACACAATTTTTTACAAAACGATACATTCTAAGATATGACGGAATTTTTGCAACAAAAAACATTTATACAATGAATTTCACGACTCAAAGTATGAGACTGACATTTTCAATGCTTTCGCTCAATGGAAATCAACATGTTCTTTGATTTCCAGCCCTGGATTTAATAATAATAATAATAATAATAATAATCGACTTTATTTAGTATTTCAATAGTACATAGTAGGCGAAGTTTAGCTAAAGCTACTCTTACACTTAACCTTATATGTATTATGGGAATTGGAGTAACTGGACAAGAAATTAAGATTGTGTGATGGGACATATTACTATAGTAGTATACAACAAGCTACATAGTTTGGAATAAAAATGTAATTCTTCTTATCACATATTGAATATTGCCTTTAGTTTCTTTTTGAATGTGGATTTCGAGTATTGCATGAGATCTTTAATAATCGTGTTGTGAAAAAATACAGCTAAGTAGGAAAATGATTTTCTGAATATGGCTGACGAATGACGAGGGATGTGAAGGTTTTCGTTAGTTCGAAGGTTGAAAGAATGGAGCTCTAACCTCTTTGTCAATTTATTGAATAGTGGAACAGGTTTCTTCGATTTCAATACTGAATAAGTGATGTGGCAGTAGTTATATTCCCTGAGAACGAACATTGATACCCAACCAAGGTTGGTACGAGCTTGAGAAATGTGTTCAAATTTACGTATCCCTAAGATGAAGCGAACACATGAATTTTGCACACGTTGTATTTTGAATTGATTAGCCGAATCCAAGAAGGGACCATAGACAGGGTCTCCATAATAATTGATGGTTGAAAGGATAAGCGATTGGAAAAGAAGCTTTTTTGTACTAGGAGACAAGCTTTGTCTGTGTGTGTTTTTGGGGAGGGTATAATAATCACCCTGTAGATCTTTTTCGAATCAGTGGATGAGGATTCAAAGGATTCTAGGAAGTCAATCAGGAAATGGGGGTTCATCCACAATTTTTAATAAGAATATCATAACGAAGAATGATGATAATAATTATTCTTCTGTACGGCATATGAGTGACCAAAATAACTTGATAAAACAAACCGAATCGATAAAATTGAGAATTAATAATCATTAAATCATTCAATTCAATGGCCATCATCAACATCCATACAGATCCCCCCCGCATCCACTGATTCGTAATATATCTACAGGGTGATTATTATTCCCTCTACAAAAAAATGACGAAATCCATTTCTGGAAATAGAAGAACATGTTGATTTTCATCGAGCTGAAATATTGAGAATGTTAGTCCTACTTTCATCCATGAAATTTTTGCGTTGCGAAGTATTAATTTCCAAATGAATAAATTTGTTGTCAAAATTTAGTTTTTTTCTAAAAATGTATCGTTTTTAAAAAAATTCTGTGAAAGTGTGAGGAAAATTTTCGATATTTTATTTCTGATGTTCGTTTGTGACCTCTGAATATTCGCTGTCACAGCTTACAAAAACCATATACAGGATGAACTTTTTGATATTAATTGAAGTAGCAAAATGTGTCAAGAACGGTCCTGGATTTTTCTGATTCTGAATAAGTCAGTCGATTGCTGGTATTAGCAGAATATTTCATGTAGAAATGAGACAAATCAGAGAAGTTGTCGGGAAGTTATGACCAAAAGATGTTTTTGCCAAATCCCATAATCCACCCTACATATTAGTGAAGAAGAGGCACTTTCTGATGGTCATTTGGTATTCCCCTGAGAGGCCACTATTCGTGGTAGGAGTATGTTCAGTTCTTCATGACTCACCCTGTATAAGCATTTCGAATTTGATCACATTACAATCCGAACATTTACGGCCCTCATACACACCACATACACTGGTGGGTAGTGAGTTAAATAACTATTTCAGACACGTTTCAGAATTGAATCGAGATAAAAATTAAAATTGTTGAAGTCATCATAACGAATTTCTTATACTGAAGGTGAATTCAAAACGACATTCAAATTCTACTAGCAAATAATTTCACTACAATGAATTGATATTTCCTCGGATATTTCACTGATGAAGTTGATAGATACTAACTTGACAGCCTCCAAAACTGAAAAATTCCAGTAATGGAGGGATAAAGCATCATACTCCTCTGATACACCAATATCCGCAGCAACCAACCAATGCCTACGTTTGCAACAGATCCAGGCCGTCAACGACGATTTGGAAAGGATCCAACAATGGGGCAATTTGAACCTCGTACAATTCAATGCTTTGAAGACTCAAGCAACAGTTTTTTCTAAGAAGACTAACCGTGCGGGTCCTGATACAATTATGGCTGGAAAAACCTCACCAATCAGTTCATCACTATCAATGCTCGGCATCACGGTATCTGACAGTTTATCTTGGCATGACCATGTTGCCAATATAGCCAGAGCTGCCTCTCAAAAGCTGGGATTCCTCTTCCGCGCGAAGAAGTGTTTCACCTCACAACAGCTTCTGACACTCTACAAAGCCCAGATTCGACCATCCCTTGAGTACTGTTCGCACGTCTGGGGATCAGCTTCAAAACACTCCCTGAGGTTGCTGGAGTCGGTTCAAGGAAGAGCCATCAGGCTCATCAATGACCCAACTCTGACAAGATCACTGCAAACTTTACAACATCGGAGAGACGTTGCAGACCTATCACTCTTCTATCGCTACTATCATGGACGATGCTCTGTTGAATAGTCATCAGCTGTCCCCCCTGGAATGACCTTTGTTCGCCAAACGCGGCTGGCTCAAGTCTCACACCAATATGCAGTCAAAATTGAAACACCTAGAACAACATATTCCAAGAACTCCTTCTTTTGTAGGACATCTTCACTGTGGAATTCTTTACCCACAGACGTATTTCCAGCGAACTACAAGCTATTTGCCTTCAAGAGGAGGATCCATCGATATTTGTCCCCCCTTAGTGCTCGCAGTTCCACCTCGGGATTATAGGTCCAACCTCCAACCTTTTGCGAGCACTTCCGGATAAAAAAAAAATCAGCGCACAATAGACGATTTCTCTAATGACGTATAGAAAACAACGTACATTGAAAAATTTCTCAAATTTATGCATAATCTGCTCACCTTGCTTGATGGAGTTTGATTTTCCTATGAAATTAAAAATACTGAAATTTTTACTACTCTCGTTATTTCAATAGCATGGTCATTCTCAGGTCATTTCCACTCCATATTCGAATTTGAAATGCAATATTCTAAATTCGAACAAGTTGCAAATTGTAACGTTATGGCGGATGAGCAATCATTTAAAAGTTTGGCGAGAGCACCAAACAATTGTTACGAGAGAAATTAAAATGGCACTAGAATATTTGACAAAAAGTTTTCAGGTTATGGAGTCCTGAAAATACTTCAATTCATAAATGTTTTCTCCCAATATCATGACATTATAGTTATTTCCTTTCGTGCATTCCAAGAGAATTGAAACATCAGACAAAAATATCATTAAATCAAAGACTGTTGGAGCTAGATTTATGCATCTCAATAGTTGAAACGTCACTTGCTCATCAGTGGGAATTAAATCAGGAATATTTGTTCGCATATGGGAGTAATTACCCTTCCCCTCAAGCATATGCATCCAAAGAAGTTGCTCATTATTTATTTTGTAAGATTAGTAATAGATAATAGACGCTTATCATGGTTTGATTTGTGATTTGTTCGTTGAGAGAAGTTTGATTTTATTCATGATTCTAATATATACCTATATACCTACTGCATTGAAATTTACAACAATTTGCACAATATCACAATTGAAAATTTCCTTCGCGAGTTGAATAAGAATTCACTGTAAATTTGATTTTTCGTAATTTTCATTCGAAAACTCCCTTTAAGATCATTCTTTGGAAGTTTTCAAGAATGAGCTTATTGTAACTTGACGAAAATGGAGTAACCACCACCTCGATATAAGAGTTGGTGTTAAACTACCCTTAAGTAATTTCGCTAGGGATGGATGCATGCGCAATCATATCTTTAGCGCAATCATATCTTTTCTCTTTTTCTCCATCTATACGCCATCTTGTTTTGTCTTTGCTTGTGAGATTGTAAGTCGGTGCACGATATAAGCATTTCTTATTTTCTCAACAAAATATCTTCTCAATTAATCATTAAAATAAATGTTCTGAATATAATCCCTCTTGAAGATCAAAGTTCAGCAAAGATGACAGTAATTGAATCATATTTTATTATATTGTTCATCGAGAAAACAATTATGCATATTCATAATGCTCTTCTGATGTTTCATTTTCTTCCTCCATTTTTTCGATAGTATTCATATTTAATATTACTGGGTCATTAATTCTGTTTTGGAATATGCTATATATTATAGAGGAATGCACACAACACTACAATTGCTGTAACTTCTTGATCATCATTGCCATTTATTGACAAAAAATATATACAGGGTCCTGCATCTCACCTCCCTTCTTAAATCGTTCAGTTATCAATTGAGTCAGGATTCTGAGATTTCGCAGACTCCAATTGTATCATAGGGTGCATACCAAAAAAAAAAATTTCGATTATACAGGGTGTCTCAAAAAAGTGTGACGTCGCAATGATATATTTTTTTTATTGCATGCCATATATTTTGTTGCTTATTTGAGTGCTTCTAGTGATCACCTACATACTCTTGGAATCTGATTGAAATCGGTTCAGTTATATTCACGTAAAAATAATATTACCAAAAATACAATTTTGCATCAGATCAGGGTGTTTAAAATTATGATTCTTAAACAACCCTGTATTCGTTTCAATCCCACTTCGACATATAATGTTCACCCCAATCGGCATATTCTTGTCCATCTTGAAGAATTCGGCTTATCCCAAGATTGTTGAGTATTCTGTGTCCCAAGCAATGTTCACTATAACAAATGGTCTATCAGTTTTTATTTTTGCATTCCGCTTACTTAATAATTTTTGTAGCAAAACGAACAGGACAATAATCAGTTATTTTTGAATCAGTCATTCACGTTACTTATTGTAGTATTTTCACATGCGTTTTCTTTGATTTCATCGTTAATTTGATTCAGAGACGAAAGTACTGAATAGATTTTTGTTCATTTTTATATATTTTATGAATATTGATGACACATACACAGGTGTCGAATCAATAAAAAACGTTTTTAATCACCAAACATATAATATTTCGAATTATTTGTATTTTCCACTATGATGATGTATTGATTGGCTAAAATCAATATGAGTGACAGAAATCGAAAGTTTTCATTGGTTTCCAGATATATAAACAAATGATCTATGGAAATCCGCAATTCACAGCAATTGTAAAACAAAACAAGTTAGTGAAAAATAATCAATTCGTGGTTATAACACATTGATCTTGGTAAATCAACAATATATTTTTAGTTAGAATTAAGTTCTGCGTGAAAAGCGCTAGGGAATTGCATATTTCCGGAGAAGCCCTCATTATATTATCCTGCAAAGACATCAACAATGCCTTCGCTATTGAATGCTTCGCCTGTTGTATCGATAAATCATGCATCTCTTCAGTCCACACCTCTGGCATCGGGCGTTTATGATAAATATACACGAAAAAAATCGACAATTGCAACGTCAATGGACCTTAATTAATGATATTAATGACCACACAACCGAGTGACTATATGATCGGTTCATTATTCTCACGTGACTTATTATGTCCTTCCTTCAGTACAGAATGGATAAGCAGGTATACTGAGTCAAGGGTCACCAGACGTACTCCGTTTATAGTACAAGTAATAATTTTATCTCCTCAAAAACAAAAGTGTAAGGAAAGGGAAGTCTGTACAATTTTGATGAATTTATTGGAATTTGGAATTATTTACATTATGTGTAACTTGGTAGAATTCATTCAGGTTATAAAAAACATGTTGGAGGAGGAGAGATTTCAATTTATGCTTAAATTTTTTGATATTATTGTAAGAGTCTTTATTCTGTGGCCCTCACTTTGACGCTCTGTTCAGGACAGGAGACTACTCTGGTATTTGACAGGGGGGGGGGGGATTCTCGAGCGCCAGATTTTTGATAAAGGTGATTTACTTCACCTGCTCCTCCAACTTAGTCGGGAAGGAGGCCCAAAGTAGCAACAGTGGAGAAAGGTACAGGAGGTATACCTACCTCGGTACCCACAGTATAAACCAGGGGTCAATGGTATTGAATCGACCTGGAATCAATAAGTAGCCAAGGGAGTGTAGGCTTTAATTACAAACCCTGGGTCTAGCCTGGAATACTGGTTGCTATTTCTGGTCTGGATAATTACAGGAATCAAAGCAAAATATCTCTCAGGTCTTTGGTATTTCAAGGTTAGGGCTGGAAAATTATTTACTCAACTATTTCATCATTTCTACCTGGAGAATCGGAAACACAGTTCCAAACGAATCAAACAGATTCAATTCCTATTTATCTTTCCTTTTCCTTCGATTTTCAAATATTCAATTTCGAGATTTAAGTGAGGTTAATTAATTAATTATATTTTTCCATTCATGTCAAAATTTCGTGAAACATAGATCACCGCCTGACTGGACACAAAGCACAGAGACCCGGATGCACAGGACAGGATTTCTCGAGGAAAAGAAGAAGAAGAGTTGTTAACTGGCTTGTCAGTGTCAGTCGTCAGTCAATAATGATATTCTGCAATTTTGACAAATGAAAATATTGAAAATCACTAAATAAATTATTGAACTATTTGGAACTGAAAACAATGACGACAAAGACAGAAATATGGAATATGCAATCACAAAAAAACCGTTCATTCGTAAATACA
The DNA here is from genome assembly GCA_918026855.4 of Phaedon cochleariae. Lineage (NCBI taxonomy): Eukaryota > Metazoa > Arthropoda > Insecta > Coleoptera > Chrysomelidae > Phaedon > Phaedon cochleariae. The sequence continues at coordinate 2,554,144 of OU896708.1, read as the reverse complement.
ACTTTCTGGATTCGTTAACAGGTCGGGTGAGTATCGGTATGAAAAACAACAGGAATGAAATGAAGCTATGAACAGGATGAGTAACACTGGTGAAAAATATACAAACTTACATGTGTAACAGGAAATCACTATACAATACTACTTTACACTGGTGTTGAATGAACTATGAGAGCACTAAAAGATCAGCAAGAGAATCAGGAGCTTGAAGAGCAACGTAGATCAGGTAGTGTAGACTTGTAGAGAAGAGCTAAGAGAGAGACGAATCCTTGGCTGTCTTCAGTATTCATGCACTGCTTTGGCCTTGGCACAAGGACAAGTAAATCTGGAATCTCATTGGTCAAAACTCCCACCTTGTCATGGCTCATGGCCATGGCCACTAGATCTGTCCTTGAAAACCACATGTGCTCCTCCAACACAAAACGCGGAAAAAATAATATTACACCCTAAATGCTGGGCACAGGAACAGGATCTAATTAATACCTTTGCTTATGCTACTGAATGAATTTGGCTGGAAAATATTCAATAACAACAAAGTTATGAGCAGTCAAACATTCATCATTTCAACTGATAAATAATTCAATCAAATTTCATATCATGAGCAAAGGGTTGAAAAATATGGAAGTCTTTAGGGTTGTAATGATGTTCATGAGAGTTTACTATCAGGAAAAGCTTTGTGAAGTCAGGAATCAATGCATTACTCAGCTCTCTCAGGTTTTCAGGTTTCGAGCTTTCGAACAGGTGAAATTCAACTAGAATCAGGCACAGGTACTTAGATTTTGATCAAAACCAGTCTAGTAATGAAGCTGGTCAAAAACACTTCATTACATTATCACAGTGTGTGATTGAGTTAGGAGGGCATCTGAATATTTTAGTGCCTGTATAGAAAACATTATTTCGGCTTATATTCATGTTGGAATTTGGTAAAATGTATGAATTCTTATTTCTTGTATCGTAGCTGTGGATGTCAGAATGAGTAACCGAAATATTTTTATTTTTGAAAATCATCAAGCTAACTTTATATATATAATTATATAGATTGGTGACAGTCATTATTCCCAGATTTTGGAAGTACTGTCTGCACGAGTCATATTTTTCCAGGCCACATAAGCATCGAATAGCTCTTTTTTGCAGCATAAGTGTACTCTCTGCTGCGGAAGAATTGCCCCAGAATTCCAATCCATACTGGAGAATACTATTGAAATAGCTGAAATAAACGATTTTTGCTGATGAAAACCCAATGTTTCGTCTAATGGTTAGAATTGCAAAAATTGCTTTCGAAAGTCTTTTATTAAGTTCATATATATGGTGATTCCACTTTAAATTACAGTCTATGTCTGTCCCCAGAAACTTGATATGGTCTACACTACTTATCGTTCCGTTGTCTGTCTCAATATTGAATTTTGTTGATGATTGAGATGGCTGAAATAACATAATATGTCTCTTATTTTGATTGAGTAATAATTTATTAGACGAAAACCAGTCGATAAGATCATTCAGAACCCTGTTCAGAATATCAGCGTTATCTTGTGGGGATAGAGTGGAGTTATCTAATATTATGTTCGTGTCATCTGCAAATAAGAAAAAGTTCAGCTGAGGGAAATTGCAAACTAGATCATTTATGTAAATCAGAAATAATACCGGTCCCAGAATCGATCCCTGAGGTACTCCGCATTCTACATCTACCGTTTCTGTTTTGATTTTTTTAGTTCCGTTTTCACTAAAGTCTTGTAGTTCAATGAACATTTTCCTGTTTTCAAGATATGACTGAAAACAATTATAAGGTATACCTCTTAATCCATAGTAATTCAGTTTACAAAGAAGAATTTGGAAATTGACGCAATCAAAGGCTTTACTGAGATCGCAAAATTGTCCTATTGGGTAATGTTTCATTCCTAATGTGGAGATGACATTTATTATTAATGACATGATCGCATCTGATGTATTGAGATTCTCGCGTAAACCGAATAGAGAGCTGGAAAATAGTTTTTTGTGTTCGAAATAAGCTCTAAGCTGCCTGCATACCACTATTTCCAGGACTTTTGAGAGAGTTGGGAGTTGGAGGCTGATGTCCTCGTACTCCTTCATTTTTAATTTGGGAGGTTTTTTCCTCATTTTCGTTTAAAGTCAATAATAATTGATACTAAAACATGATTAAGAAATTTGAAGAAACTGAAGAGAGATTAGGAAAGAAACAAATTTGATTCATGTCCCGTGAATCGAAGTCATCCGATGTTCTTTGATGTTCCTTTCAGTTTCAGTTCATATGCTTTCGAACGAAGAGAATATACAAAAAAAAAAAGATGAAATAGATACAATAAATGAAGACGAAAAAACTGAATTGTCGATTTTTTGTGTTCGAAATAAGCTGCTAAGCTGCCTGCATACCACTATTTACAGGACTTTTGAGAGAGTTGGAAGTTGGAGGCCGATGTCCTCGTACTCCTTCATTTTTAATTTGGGAGGTTTTTTCCTCATTTTCGTTTAAAGTCAATAATAATTGATACTAAAACATGATTAAGAAATTTGAAGAAACTGAAGAGAGATTAGGAAAGAAACACATTTGATTCATGTCCCGTGAATCGAAGTCATCCGATGTTCTTTGATGTTCCTTTCAGTTTAAGTTCATGTGCTTTCGAACGAAGAGAATATACAAAAAAAAAGACGATGAAATAGATACAATAAATGAAGACGAAAAAACTGAATTGTCGTTTCTGCAGCGTATCCACAAAGGTCTTCAAATTGTGATTTTTTTTCAACGAGAAAACAAGCCCAATGAATATCTCGTTTCAACTAGCTACTCTATAAGATGTTTGTTTGTCAATGAATTCATGGTAATCTGAATAAATTTATTGAATCTTCTCAATATCAGCCCTTGCCATATTATCATAATCATAATATCTTCTATATCTTCATCAGTATTCCTAAGTGCCACCACCTGTTGCCCACACCTCGAATAAGAAATATTACCAAATAGAAGGTTACCTACAGCGTTATTCCTCATTCATTGTTCTCTTTCCATAATATCCTAGCCTACGCAACATTCCACAATCAGAATTCAACTCGGCATAAGCATGAAGATCAACAAACACGGTCATCTCGTATTGGGGCATATCTGCATAGCATCCTGAATGGGAATCATCAAGAACACACCCTTGTTTGTCATCAGGGCCTGTGTCTGGAATTCTAAGACTAGATTTGTAATTAATTGAATGCTGAGTCATTGAGCTTATAGACGGGGCAGCGTTGCCATCTACAGAAAACAAACGATGCATTTTGTTAGATAAAGATAGGACACAGTTGGCGCTAGAATAAAATGTCGGCTATCATTTCATCACTAGCATAATGTGAATTGAATTAGACTAACTCGACTATTTCACTCATCACATAATCCAACCAATCACAAGCAAGAGTCAACGTGTGCTTATCGCGAAAACATGAGCTGTCTTTCGATTCTGATCGGTCCGACAGCGTTCATGGTTTCGACGATATAACCATGGATAGCGAAGCAAATTCTGGACGTGGATATGGAAAACGAAGCATAGTCTGTCAGTTTGGCATAACATAATCATGGCTGAACTTGTCAAGATGAAGGACTCATTTATAATAAATGCTTTGTATGCTTCGTCAACGTGAAATAGTCTAGCGAAATACCACTCTGTTCTCAATATAATGATAATGATGATATATGATGAATAATAATTATTATTATAACAATACGTCTTTATTCACCAAAGTACATACAAACAAGGATCCAAGTGAAGATACGATATTACAATAATTATTGGTGAAAGGGCGAAGTGTGAATCTAAGCTGTTTTTAAACTCAACCGTTGTACACAAGATGATAACACAAAAAGTAAGAAGAAAAAAAACGAGGTACTCAGTTGATAGTAGTTAGTCAGGAATATGGACAGTCGACAATCCTTTATGAGTGGCTAAGGTTCGGTATTTGGTAACTTTGGCGTCTAACTGAATTAGGTATAGCTTCAACCTTTTCTTGAAATTATCAATTATTGTATATGATCTAAATGCACTGGGGAGTAGGTTATAATGTTTCGGTGCCATGTACGAGAAGCTGCGAGTGAAGATTGCAGTCTTGTGTTTGGGAATGACTCGAATAGATTTTTTACGGGTTTCAAATCTATTTATATCTGAAAACGATGTGAGATTTTTTGAAAGGTACTCAGGCGTCTTTGTCGTCAGTACATTATGGGTGATAATCAACAGGTGCAAAGTTCTGAGTTTCTCAAGCTTGAGCCAACCTGATTCCTTCATTGCTGATGAGATATGGTCATATTTCCGGACACCGAAAGAAAACCGTAAACAACTATTTTGGATGCGTTGCAGGCGCAAAGAATCAGATTGCCGCAAGGCAGGTCCATATATACTATCACAGTAGAAAACTTTTGAGATGATAAGTGACTCACACAGTTTGAGTTCGAGTTTCGAGCTGAGTAGATCCCGATTTCGATACAATTGTCTGAGTACATTGAAGGTAGTTTGACTGAGGAAGTTCACATGCTTTGTGAAACGAAGCTCAGAATTGAGCCACAGGGCTAGATTTTTCATTTCGGTAACTACAGGTAATATAACATCGCTAAGTCGAATGTCCAAAAAATTTTGAGTTCCATTTCTATCTCATATCTTCTCATAATTCTATGTCTCATTTTCAACTCAATTGTTTTGCCGTACAGCAATACAAATCGACCTGACGGATTCGTGGTGTTGCTTGGCAATACAATTTTGTGACCAATGAAGCGACAGAATTACCTCGAATATTCAGAACATCGTGGTATTACTAATGACAAGTTCATTCAGCACATTTTCTTGTCCTCAACCTGAAGATTTGTCGAACAATTCTCTGCCAGAACTCTATTGTCTGTAGCGTGGCAAAAAGTTTGAATTCTCTGCCTATGGAAGTATCTCCAGGAACCTTGAACCTCCAATATCTCAGAAATACCGGGAAGATGCCGAAGATGGACATAATCTGATCTGAGCTGCTGACAGATGAACAACCCTGAAGGTCAGATAATCTCACTTTCATTTTTCCTCGTTAGAGAGATCAAATTTTTTAGTGTTTCTAAAGGAACTTTGGAAGTTGTGTATAGAAGTTACACTGCCTCGAAAGGGTATGAATCATTACCCAGAAATGAAATTTTCTCTCAATCTTATTTTTCATGAACATCATATCTAACTTCGAATTATCTTACCAATATAGTATAAAAAAATCGAAAATCCATCGGCGAGTTCTTTAACCTCTAGGATCGGTTATTTGTAAGAATTTTGTCAAATCAATCTTACCTAACTTAATATAACATATTCCTAACCTAACCCAACCCAACCTATGGGTTGCGTGCAAGAACTGTCAGATGACCGACCCTAGAGGTGAAACATCGAAGCCCAACCTCACTTTTTTTAATTGTTGACAAATGATTGAAAAAGTTTTTCATAATTATTTTGGCATATAAATCGTGTTTTTCGGCTATTCATTAATTCGCGCATTCCATCACATCGTGCTATTGTACAATTCACAAAAAATGCAGCGAGAGACGAAGGAATCCGGTTGGTACATTATGATTTAAAAGTGAGTACCTACTATAGTCACTCACATATAGTTTTCAATTTGAAATTTGGTGATTTCTCTGATTTCTCATCGGAATTTCTTCTGCAATAGGAGCTGATAGGAATACTCGTGAAGTTTCTAAAAGAATGCAAAGAGATTGTATTCATGCAATCAATCGGGAGGACTGGTCTGACATGCTGACGAAATATGATCTTGTGTGTTGTAGACATTTTCAATCTTTTAGTAGTATATTAGCTTCCATTGCAGATGTGGCAGAGGGAATTTCAATAAAAAATGACAAAATTACATAATGAAAACTATGTGAGATTACTATTTACCTGAAAAATCGCATCCCTTCGTACGATTCGAATGCCAAAATATCGTGGAAAACTATTTCAATCCTTTGATTCCTCTGTGAACAAATGAACAAGTGAGGTTGTGATTCAATGTTTCACAGAAAAGTGAGGTTGTGTTTCAATATTTCTTGTCTTGGAGTACAATTATTAATATAGAGAAACCTTAAGGTATATGATAGAACGTAGATTTTGTCCACTCATGAAAAAATTGTTTCAATTCTCGTGTCGAAACCCCAAGAAATCTTCAACTTTTTGAAACATAAAAATACAAAAGTGAGGAAGTGATGACAAAGCGATTCGATGCCATGCCACAATTTCGATATCAAAGTAGGTAAGAACATATTATAGCTTTGGTAGTATGGGAATGGAAATAAGAGAACGCAGCAGGAACCTTATTAACAACATTACTATAAAATCTGTCGTCACAACAGGTACCACCAAAACATCTCCATTTATATACCAAAAATATTATGGAAATTAAACACAAGTGACAAAAGCGACAGTTCATGCACCCGGCAATATCTTAGCGTTGTCGAGAAAATAACTCACCTATCGCATTTTTACAGTGTTGTCATTGTCGGACAATTTCCCAATCTTGAATAAATGAAAAATACAAATCCATGCAAGAACCTCCAAATAATTTCACTAATATTTTTTTGTGAGGTAATATATCAGGAGAAAACAAGGAAATATACCTACTGATTTGGAGCCAAACTACGTCAGACCTTGACGAATGAGCAGAAAAGGCACTAGGAGAATACTGGAGGAATATCACAGGTTGCAGGCAGGCCAAGGAGTTCGTGGCCGGTCCGAGAAAATCAAGGAGGGACTGGCTGCTTGGCAGAGACCGCCAAGTACTCCGTCTCCTCATAGTAGTCACAGGACACAGGCTAGGCAGACACCTAACACTATATAGAATAGAGACTGAGATTTGGAATTTTTGGACTCGATAAAATCCAACAGTAGGAGTTGATCATATTAGAGTGGGCGGATATACTGGCCTTCATCAGAAGGTCAGGGAGATTCGTAAAGGAAATCTAGGTGAAGGAAGCGTAGATATGTGGAGAGCAAGAATTAGCAATAAGGGTCCATCGGGGCTTACTTGCTTGGCTACAGCCTCCCCACCTACTACTACTATATACCTACTGATTTCATGGCCTTGCACTTTTTGAGTAATTTTCGAATATTCAATTATTCGAATAATTGAATATTCAAATATTCTATACATTGAACTGTTTTTCGTCACTTGGGGCACAAGAGAGGAGATTCCTATAATGTTCGTGAGACATCGCGTGTTTCTAGGGAGTACAGGGAGAGGAGGTAAGTAGCCGTGGATCCTCTTTCATTTTTTGGAGGTTATACTTCCTCGACATTTTCCAAGGTTAACGAAAAATGGATGTGTTGACAGGGCCTGTCGAGCTAGTCTCACTGGTATTGCTAATGATGGATTTATAGCAGAAATTTCTGAGGAACATTTCCCGCGGAAGTATAGAAAAGTGAAAGGTCGTCGACTTTCCTACGGTGTTCTGATGTGAACAAAGAGTTGGTGAGTGTGGCATCAGCCACTAGGCGGATAGCTCTCATCTGGATGGCATCTAAAGGCATCAGCGTATGTTTGGGTGCTGAACTCCATACATGATAACAGTATTTTGATACTGGCCTCATCTGTGCTTTGTAGATCACGGGAAGCTGTCGTGGTGTACGGTAGATCTTCACATGAAACAAGAAACCGAGTTTTCGATCGAACATGATTTTTCCATGAGAAAGTATTGCTGATGGTAATATCGAGCATAGATATAGTGGTATTGGTGGCAATGGTGGTACCGTACATTGTTATATCAGGCATACTGAGTTCCGCCCTTCTATAGAGAAAATACAGGCTTGTGATTTGGTAGCAATGTATTCAACTAGGTTGTTTGATCCCCAGGCTGAATTTTCCGTGAGATCTTCAGTGCCAGCCTTCGTCGCAAGTTCTTAGTTTCCCGGGATGAAATGAAAATTCTGGAAGAGAACGCAGTATGGAGAGTACACTATCGTCTGCAAAGCTGTGGATATGGCCAGTGGTTGCTCCCAAGTGATCGTTGATATGAAGTAGGAACAATGTGCCATTTATATAATATTATGTGCATATGCATATTTTTATCTGAAGGAGAATGCAAATTCTCAACTTCAGAAGATTTCGTTTCCAAATCCTCATCTTGTGTGTTCAATAGATATAATGCAATGTTCGTCGTGGCATATAGCCAGAAAAGTAGTCATTTTCTGTTGAATAGAATAGAATAGATAAGAATAGATTTTTATTTGACCAAGTTACAATTCTTATGTTTTTGGCAAGTCACTGGAAGTACAAAATGTTTTTCAGAAACAATTACAGAATGAAATAAAATATACACCTAAGCTATCACAAACATACATATAACCTTCTCACGAATCTAACAAATCTAAAATATAAATTTTGCTGTTTTCGAAATGTAATCAACACAAATTATCGAGAGAATGAACCGAGAAATGATTGATAATATCATCATATAAAGTAAGCGAATTCTCAATTCATTTCTTTATATTACATCCATTTTTTTAAGTTCATAATTCATCTGAGAATATTCCTTTCCGCCCTGTATCTCTAAAGCATGAAGGATCATGAAAATTCTGTTTGCGGCATTATTTCTGTCACAAAAAATAAGGCAGTGATGTGAAAACCACACCACTCAATCTCAAAATTTGACTGAAAGCATCGAAAACTGGACACACTGTATACATTCTTCTATAGCAAATATGCTTGCGGATTCGCCAATGCTCTCGAAGTACTCGAAACCTGTAGGTGTCTAGCGTGGCCTGGCTAAGTCGAAATCAATAGGCATTCAGGAAAGATTCACTTGTATCAGTATTCGTTTATACGAGTCGAGGCATAGATTTCGAGAGAATGTAATTCAATGTTCTGCGTGGCATTAGTCAGGAAAGTAGTTGTTTTTCTCCCGAAATCCACCATTGTTGTTCGTTTTATGAACATTGTGTGGATATGACTTTGAGCTATTTGTATTCATTTAACTAATGGAATTGTAAAAAATGAGAGCGGCAACACTGGCAACACAGCCAGCTTGATTGGCACCAGCCAAGCCAGGAACGATTCTTACCTGTCTCGTCTACCCTGTCTGTCTCGATGACTTATGACTATTCGAGAGGAGGCTGTGTTTAATTAATAACCGGAATATTTTTGAATATTTTAACACTACAACGGCATTCATTAATGAAAAATGTAACGTGTGGTGCGTTCGCTCGGTGTGGACGTATCGTATTTATCTAAGAAATAATGAAGTCTCGAGAAGAATGTATATATTATCGCTACCTAGGATAAAAAAATTTAAAACTAACAGCTGTGGGTACATTTAGCTCTTATTGAGATTTCTGAACTTCCCTCTAGATATCTAGGTGAGCAATCCTCTGAAATTCACATTCCAAATTTCATCAAATTCGTTTCTCAAATTTCTGAACAGCGTAGAAAAATGTGTTTTTTATGTGAACTTTGAACCCTTCTCACGGACAAACGGTACATTTAGGCACATAAAAAAATTTGGTTCAATCAAATTAATTTGACCTCCTCTACACGTGGTAGCTCTGTGTCCCAGCAATTTCGGGACACCCTGTATATAAGAAAGAGCCAGAATTGCCTATAACCTTCTTTCTCCAAATTATTTAAAGGTATTAATTGATATGAATGACACAGTTTTCTTCCCTACAACTTTCAAGAGTTATCGTGTTAGAAATCCAACGTTTCGTATTCCAGAAAGCACCATCAACTTATTTTTTGTAGATACAAACCTGGATTCTTCATTTGCTCCTTCACACCATTGGATAGCCCGAATGCTTTCAGCTATCATCATAACATTATATTTTCGATTGTAACATTTATAAAAATGTACTTATTCTAAAAAAGATAAGTTGATGATGGTTTCTAGAAGACGAACCGTCGGATTTCGAATTTCAAAACGTCAATTTGTAGGAAAATAAGAGTGATCATGATGAAGTATCATTCATTTTGATTAATTTTTTCAATTAACTTGAGACTCTGATACCAGCTATCACCCTGGTGATGTATATCAGTGTATACGTTACATGTTGGAATTTCACCTTTTTGGGCCATACGAGAATCAAATTCAATCGATTAATTGAGTTCTATCAATATACTGTCTGTAGGTTGATCAGGTACATTCATTATTTCAGTTTTTTTTTTCGGATTTTCTCTCCATGTTTATGAAATAAAAATATGAATACTTTTTCAGATGATTTGCCCCAAAATGTCACTGCGTTTGAAGAATATTCCTATTAGAGAGCGTAAAAAAAAAGTTCACTAGCTTGTCAGTGACAATTTGTATTGAAAAAGGTTTGGTGTGTTGAAAACAGGAACAGATTCGTTCCCGAAACGTCCAAAGATAAGTTAAGATTTCATATTTTTTCTATATACCTTTATTTCTCTTCTATTTTAATTTTGGATCGTAATCAATACAGAGATTAACACAAGTTGCATTACAAAAACTAGAATCCTGAACTACGAAGTTTTGTACAACAAATGTTCAGATTTTCACGAATTTCATAAAAATGTGAATATCTCCAAAACTATCTATATTTTATAAAGGTCATATTGTGATATTCTGGTCAGTCGTCAGCTGGACTATCAGCCTTTCAAATGATGACATTGAGTTTTGGGACACCCTGTATCTATATATTATCTTCTTCCTATCTTTGATATGTTCCATAATGAACTGACAGATAATGTCACTCAGCTGAAAAATGTCACTATCAAAATGTAGATATGAGACTTCTCTATATTCTATCGATCGTCTTAGCATTCGTCATCATTCTGGAAAATATTATGTTCATAATAGTTCTGGTACGAGTAACCACCAAGAATCTGAGTCGGCATCCACCTCACATGAAAACATCAGTAAGTAACATTAGTTAATTAGACATTATTATGGAACCAAATGAATATTCCGAATAAATTATTTTCTACAGAGATATTCGATAACTTCGCATCGAATGAATTATTCAAGAATTCAGAGTTGAAGAAATGTATCATCTCCAATGGAGAAATTGTCTCCATGTGTGCAGTCTATAGGTACACTATTACACTTTGATTCATTAATTATTTTTCAAAAATTCTTTCATTGACATCAACTCTTTTTTTGAATTGACTCGGTCGTTACTTGATGGAAATACATGGCAAATGTGAAAACTTAACACACAATAAGATTTCCACAAAATTCTCAATAATACGACATGTTTCGATAACACAGTAGCTTCATAAGGGGAAATACTGGTACAATGAACTAAACTGATCTACAAATTTCCATTATTTAACATTGGAACTCTGAAGACAAGGACAGATGGGAAAGACATTTTTTTTCATCAACGCTTGCTCTGTTATTTCCGCCTGAGACTACAAAAGGACAATTATTAGATGTTATGAACTATGTATAATAATAAATTTTCATCATTTACAGACTTCAACTGAGAACTCAACATGTTCCTCTCCTCTCGGCAGTTCTACTCCTCCTACCACAAAAATAGATTTACGTACATGATATTCGAAGAGTTGGATTTCCTTCTATTGAATCCATTTTTCAATTCAGGAACAGTTGATAACTACCGCATATTTCAAAAAGTTCTAAGGATCAGGAATAATAGAACAACTTGGAATTGGAGGAAGAAAAAAGACGATGGTAATGAAACACGTGTATTGAAATAATAGATGTACTGATTCAAAAAATTTTAATTAGCCGCCTTCTAATTGTTTAATTGAAAATAAATAATTCAAGATCAACAAACTCATTCAATACCAGGTATGCAATGAACTTGATAAGGTTTTTAGATATTTCTAGGCTTTGATCATTTGGCAAACTTGACATACTTGGAAATTCTGGAATTCACGTTATGATAGGTAGCTGTAATGATTTTCTAAAATATGACAGATTATAAACGAATCAAGTGGAAAGATATCCTAGAATGATAGACGATTAGGTATAGGTATGGAAGGGAACTACCATATTATTATGTATGTGCTTATTGCATTTTACACAGGGTGTCTCATTAGGAAACGGATAAATTTCAACGGTCATCAAGATGGCTCTGAATATCTTATGAGTTCAATATCCGAGTTATATAGAGGGTGATTAATCAATTTTGTTCGATTCTTTGTGACTACATAACTGAATCACCTAGTATTTTTTCTTGGAATTTGGTGAACAATTACTGTTTCTCCTACCCAAGCAACTTACCTTCCAGTCGAGAGACAAATCCAGGTCCGGATGTACGAAAATATGTTGAATTTCCAAAATCCGATTACATATTTGAAAAGTACACGAAAACTCAATCGAATAATGTACTTTTAATTTTTCGGCATACAACTGTAACGAGGGTGAATAAACAAGTAGTGAGTCTTTTTTCTATATGTTCTGGTTCCCACGAAAGGAATATCCTGTAATGTTCAGAGAACATCGTGAGGACCAAGGGGAATAAGGTAGGAATTGGTGTTCTTCTGAAATTTCTGGAGGTTATATGTCTCGGGGAACACTTCCCTTGGCAATGAGTTCCAGAACCCCGCTGTTCGTTGGATGAACGAGTCTTTGGAAAGAGTTGTTCTGCAGGTCTCCAAAGTGACCACGAAGGGGTGCGAAGCCTCAACTCGACGGATTAATCTCGAGGGGACTGCCATTTCAGAAGAACATCCATTGAAATATCTATAAAATAGAGCCAGATCGCCAACTTTTCTACGGTGTTCCAGAGACGTGAGTGAGTTTGTGAGCGAGGCATCACCCACGAGACGAATTCCTTTTTTTTGGACAGAATCCAACAGTTTCAGGATATGTTTGGGTGCTGCACTCCAAATATGGGAACAGTATTCCAGGACAGGTCGAATCTGTGCCTTATAGATCATGGGCAGCTGACTGGAAGTGGAATAGCTCCTGGCACGAAACAGAAAACCAAGTTTTTGTGATGCACTTTTAGCAATTGATCTCACGTGCTTTTCTCAAATAATGTTTTTGCTGATAGCAATGCCAAGCATCGAAATGGATGTCATCAAAGGTATGGTTACGCCTGACATGCTTATGTTTGACACAGTGAGATCTTCTTTTCTAGAGAAAAGGCATGCTTGTGTTTTGTTTGCATTAAAATCCACCAAGGTATTGGATCCCCATTCGAGAGTTGTTGCCAAGTCCATATTTATGTTGTCAAATTTTCTCCCTCGTTCTTTCCTTGTTTGCCTGGCTGGTATTGGAGCCCTGGAAGAGGAGGGTACTATCATCCGTGAAGCTGTGTACTGGACATGAAGTTGCTTCCAACAAATCGTTGATATGGAGTAGAAATAATGTTGATGCTAGAATTGATCCTTGCGGAACACCAGCATTTATGGTAAGAGAGTCAGATCAAACTCCGTCGACCACAACATGTAGAGACCTGTTTGAGAGTAAACTAGCTAGCAGAAAACATAGCTGGGGAGGCTGATGCTAAGATGGAAGCTTGGCGAGGAGTCCGTGGTACCAGACTCGATCGAATGCTTTGGAGATATCAAGTGCCACGGCTGAGGTTTCACCATATTTTTCAATAGATTGCTGTCATATATTATGTGAGACGTAAACGAGCAGGTCACCAGTCAATCTCTGATGACGAAAGCCATATTGCCTATCGTATTTCATGAGCTCGATGTTGATATAGCTTGATAGCAGTGCGATCGGCCTGTAACCGCTAGGTAGGGTCTTTTTGCCTTTTTTAGGAACTGGTTGTACTCTTGCGATTTTCCAGTTGGACGGAAATATCCTTAATTTGTAAGAGTGTGATCTCGGGTCTGCACGTATTTCAAAATTACTATTGAGTAAGTATACTTAATTATGTATTTGTGTAAAGGAATTTTTCAAATGAGTTGATAGGATAACATATCACTGTTGAAGGAATTGTATTTCCTTGATTTTGGAAATTCACATATACTGTGTTCTTTTGGGAAGAATAATTTCGTTAATCCGGACAATGGTTCCACTCGTGACTGATAGGTTAGTCGCTTGGGTGAAAGGGGAGTTTTTTTGTACCGAATTCTGAAGGAATTCACTAGGTGGTCTTTCATAATTTTTGTTATTCGATTCGGAAAACTCGAAATATTCCATTTTTACCTATCCAAATGCATGAAACTTCAAGTTAAAAATCAGAAATTTTTTTTAGTGAAAGAGCATATATTTAGTGAAATGAAAAGTACACCATTTGCATCGTAATGTCATTGTATTCGGGCCACAGCCAACTTCAGGTATTTCAATAAAATGCAATTTAACAGCCGATTAATGAACGAATATCAAATTGTGATACATAGTTGAATAGAGAATCTCAAGGAAAAACTACAGGATGTTACATGTATCCTATGTTACCCGATATATATATATACATATTATATGTGATAAATGGCCTAATCATGGTTAATGTGCCATTTTTGAGTAGAAAAATATATTCAGAACCACCTTGAAGAGCCCTACCCACTCTTTTTTCGTTTCCCAATGGGACACCCTGTATGAAGAGAGGTATACTTAGGTACTTGAACAAATCAAAAATGGCTGTCGAGAATTCCAAATCATTTGTGGCGCAGTTCGTCAATGCATGCACATCGAAGAAATCATTATTAAAACATAATTATTTGAATAAGCAATCAGTGTTAAATGCCTAAAAGGTCACTAACACAACCAGCAATCACCAGCGTTTTATTAACAATCAACTGACGTCAACTGTCAATTTAGCAAATTACATATTAATATCAGTTTTGTGTGAACATCCCACTGGCAGTATCATATTAATTAATAATTTTGTATGGAAATGAGAGGGCCATAGATAGTTGCGCCTATCATCTATGTGAACAATGCAAATTTTGGGTTCCTCAAACTTTATGTGAAGAATAGCAACAGTTTTATCAGAATCACGAAGATAAAATCAACTATGATAGTCTACAGGGTGTTTCATTACTAATTGAAAATATTTCAACCATGGAATCTCGAACTCAAATATGGATATTTAACCCAAATCACCTAGATAAAGTATGTCTCCTGTCTGAGTTACAGGGTGTTCCATGTTTTTTGCCCAGTTCTTCAAAACTATTTGACGTATCACTTTCATACTTGGAGGGAAGTGTAGGTATTATACACCCAACTGAATTATGTGAAATGAACTCTTCTAGCTATTACCTAGAGATAGAGGCGTACGACAGGGGTAATTAACTGGTTGATCCCTCCCAAATTCTACGCCACTGGCGGAATTGCAATTCTATCACGAATTTTCGATCCTCCAATAATTTTGACGTAGATATCGTACCTCATCTCCATGGCGATAAAGTCATTATTTCTTGAGATATTTCAAGTTAAACACGAATCTGCACAATCATTTCGATTTCGATGTGCATCAATTTTGTCAATATTTTGGATCAATGGATTGTATCCATCAATAAAATGAAACTTCAATCCATATTAACAATAGAAACATAATTACATAACAGACAGGAGCTGTTACAGGGTGTTTAATTATGTAATATATTAAAAAATCTAAAACGCCCTGTAACAGCTCCCGTCTGTTATGTTTTATGGATTGAAGTTCCATTTGATTGATGAATGAAGTCCATTGATTCAAAATGTCGACATTATTGATACACATTAAAATCAAAATAATTGTGCTGTTTCATTTTTAACTTAAACTATCTCGAAAAATAATGACTTTATCGCTATGAAGAAAAAGTACAATATTTACGAGGAAGGTATTGAAGAATCGAAAAATTCTGATAAAATTGCAATTCCGCCAGTGGCGTAGAATTTTGGAAGAATCAACCAGTCACTTGCCCCTGTCGTACGCCTCTGGTGATAGCTAGAAAAGTTCATTTCACATAATTAAGTTGGATGTATAATACCTACACTTTTCACCAAATATGGAAGTGAAACGGCAGATAGTTTTGAAGAAGTGGGCAAGAAACATTTCGAAATGTTTTTTTTTATCGCTTGGAGCGCACGAAAGGGAATCGTTATAATGTTGAATAAAACATCGTGTATTTCAGACAGAAGACATATTTCATCTAGGTGATTTGGGTTTAATTTTCTTACTTTGAGTTCGGGATTCTATGCTTGAAATATTTCCAATTAGTAATGAAACACCCTGTATAAAGTACAAAACAGAACAAATGTAGTGAAATGACGATGGAACGACTTTTCCATTTACAAACGACAACAAACAATCCTCTCAAATATGAAGAAAATGCAAACTTTCCATATTACACTGGGAGAATAAATCTTCACCAAGCAAATTGAAAGTAGGAACCTATTCAAACACTCGATCAAATCCCTACTATATCAATTCACATTATCTATCATTCTATCAACATCATTTCATCGCATTTGGTAAGTTGAATGATATATTTGAGGAAGTTGTTAACACGTTATGATATCATTCAAAGTAGATCGATTACCTTCCTTCAACTGTATGTATATGGATTGAAAAGTATGATGAGTGACAAGCAACCAGCTGCAGACGATCATATATAATTTGATATTCGATATGAGAAATTTTAAATGATTGACTCGGCCGTTACTTGATAGAGATCCATGGCAAATGTAAAAACTTCACACACTTCACAACATTTTGTGGAAATCTTATCCTTTGAGAAGTTTTTAGTCGAGTGGACATTTTATTAGTGAGTTTTTTCTGAATACTATACCCAACCAGATATAATGAAGACTTTTTCGACTATTTCGAAGTTCGAACGGACCGACAACGTGCAGCGTATGTTTTTTACTGAAGCTGCTCGAATTTCAGAAGGACTATACCTACATGGAAAATTATTATATATAATGAGGAGCAGGATATCCATGACCAGAAAACCGAATTGACTGTCACCTATTCCTGCTTTTATACATTTTATCCTCATTTCAGATATAAGAAGTACTTTTGATTATCCTTCTGGCATGCTTTTCTTCAATGTTACATTAACTGTATTTTGTGATATTTGTGGGTATTTTTGAATAGAGAATTAGGAATATAATTATTTTTGTATGATAATGTTTGTTCTGTTCATCTCTATTTTGATGGAAATAGGTTACTTTTCTGTTCAGTAAAAGTAGATAATGTTTTGACGTCATAGGTTTATTTCAATATCCTTTCTTGGAATTCGTATAGCATAAAATAGATCTCAAACAGATACATTGTAATCTACCTGACAAGGTATTCACTTAGGGAATAAATATCGAACTGGCAACCCTGGTCCGCGCGGAGAGTGAGTTGACAACAACTGTTATTTGCTGTTGTCAGATAAATTATTTACGAAATCCGATATACAGGGTGTTCCTTGAATACTTGCTTATATTCGAGATGGTGATTATTAGACTCATTTCAAGAAGAGAACTTCCTATGAACGTATAATATGTCCTTAAAGTCTTAACTTTCGAGATGCAGGGTAATGATGTTTTGGAAAATATTCAGTATTTGATAATAACTGAGACAATATTGTATACATCTTCATGAAATTTGGTACACGTGTTTTATGCAACAAGGTGCATTTTCTGATTTACAAAAATTTTCATTTTCTCTACCAGTGGCACCGTTATTGTTATATATTTTAATTAAAAGTGAGCAACGACAAAACATTTTCGAATTTCATGCAATGTCATAAAAGGCTATTTGTTCATGTACAGAAGAGATCTCCTCGTTGATTCTCGATAGAACGCTTTGTTTTCGAGGAAAACCGGAAAAACGAGACCAGACTTCAAATGTTGATGTCTGAGTACTCCTATCAGGACATCTATTTTTGGATAACCACAGTATGTATCATTCTGAAATTTGTATACCCATTCAGTCACATAGCAAACTGAATTTTGCCATCACGAAAAGCTATACAGGGTGGACAAAAAAATAATATATGCATATTTTCAACATTGACACCCTGTATCTTTAAAGTTAGGACATACGTTCATATGAAGTTTTATTCTTGGATTAGATCGATTAATCGACCCCTCGAATATGAGCATATCATTTAGGAACACCCTGTATTTTTCTTTTTCTTTACTAATGTTCTGGTTCCCGCACGAAACGGAATATCCTCTAATGTTCAGAGAACATCGTGAATAGGAACGTGATGTGAATATTTGAGGTCGAGGAAAACTGTCTATTGTCTGGCTTGATTGTAGACTCGACTATAATATACAGTTTTTTGTCCTTGGTACATAAGTAGGTTACTATTTTCATGAGTACCTACCGGTTCTAACAATCATAGCATGTTTTTCTCATGAATATTGTCGTCATTGAAATTTGATCACACTGTACACATGTAAAGACAAAATACAACAAAATACAATGGTGTCTGGTAGGAATCGAGGCCCAAGCACTAAATTAATATCAAGCCCACAGAGGCAGATACGATCTGGAGCTAATGTCCTCGCACAATGCGGATCGCGAACAAAAAAAAATGTCGGATTTGAATTCGACCAAGAAGAGCATTTAAGTAGATACACCTACGAGGCATTGATATACTCCACAGCAGTGGCGTAATCAAGGAAGGAGTACATGGGGTCTGGACCCCCCCTCTAGAGCTGTCTGAAAACCCGAAACAATAGTACATTATACATCAAGGGACAGAAATATAATTTCTGTTCCAAAGTGCGATTTGTAGCTCAAGGGCGAAGCCCGAGAGATACAAAGTAGAGTCCCTGTATGTACCTTAGACAAGAGTCCGGACACAAAACTGACAGCTGATGGGGTTTTTAGTATTTTGTTTCATTTGGTTTGCCAACCTGACAATGTGACGAAACACCATAGTCGTTCCGCCCGCTTTTATAATTAATTCGAATTTCTGTCACTGTCACTTTCAAATTTTATAACCGCCAAAATTTAGCATTTTGAATTATTTCAATGTCTTGCTGCGTACATTATTGCGATAATTCATTAGAAAAGGGATTCAAGTTATTCAATTTTCCGAATGATCCTCTAAAGATAATGTCATGGAAGAATGCAATGAAACGTCTAGAATGGAAAATTAATTTCAAGAAATCCGCAATATGTGAGGTGAATGTTCGAATTTACTTGTAAAAACAGTACAAAAAAGATGAATTTTAGGCACATTTTGATAGAGATTCTTTCAAGCTGATGGATCTCGAATTGAAAGAGTCTGCTGTGCCGTCATTTTATAAAATAGAGACGTTCAAAAAAAGAGTTCCGTCGTCATCGTATTGGGAATTACTGAATGATACGATCGCAGAAAAAGAAAATGAGAATGAGATGATGCGGAAAGAAATTGAAAGTTTAAAATCAAAACTAGAAGATTTAGAAAAATTGCAATGTGCTATGTCATCAGTCGACGGTTGTTTTTAATTCAGATCAAATTCGAAATTTACAGGTGAATGTAGACTGCAGGAAGAGGTGGAAAAACGACACAATTAAAATTATATTGAAACAATAATATATCTTCTATTTTTTTATATCCCAACAGAAACAACTATATTTTCTTGGCTATATGTGATACCACGTAGAACACTTGAATCATCTTTCTTATATCTAATGAAGTGAAGAAATATCTGATGACGAAAATTTGCAATAGCCATCTCAGAAATTGATTATGAAAATTATCGATTCGAAATTTGAACACCCTGTTGTTCATTCTTTGAAAATCTGATAGTTATTCTAGTTGAAATAGCCCTATTTCTCACTTCTACCTACGGCTATGAACGGTTTGACAAATAATCCAACTCTCAAAATTGTTTCTGACAATCATTGATACTAGAGGAATTGAAAAGACAGAGCTCGATATATATGTCTTATTCCTTTATTCAATCATCAATGCATTTTTTGAAAACAGAAAAGGACAGAAGTATAGCTGTGTCCTTTGATAATATATTTGGCATTCATTTTTCTACTACCTAAATAATTTCACAATGTACTTTCTTAAGTTTTATATTATTTTTATTTTATTTTTCAGTAACTGAATCTGTGAAATTTTGAATTTTCGTTATTTTATTCTTTTTTGTTTTTATTTCAATGTTTGTACCTGTCAATATGTGATATTATCTGATTTAGTGTTCAATAATTTTTTCTTTATTGTGTTATTGTTACCAAATGATGCTCATATTTATTAAATGGAATTGGACCTAGACCCCCTTCTCCCAGGGAAAAATCTTAACTACGCCACTGCTCCACAGAGAGAGTATCCGACGATGGCACTTACCGGGTGGTCATTCTCAAATTGAAATGAAAACAATGGTATAATGGAAATATTGTTTTCCTTCAAACGGAAGAAGAAGGAGAAAGTTGCTTTTCTATAATACTCAACAGACAGCAAAGGTGTACTTTCTATGCCTAGGCAGAAAAAGTGTGTTGCTATGCAACGTTCCAAGTAGTCCCAAAGCCGGCTGCAAAATTTCGACCGTCATCTGATAACAGAATGATGTATGTCCCAGAGGCATGTAAAACCATTGTAGTTTATTGAACGGCATCTGTGCCAATCACTATCCTGAGCAAAATACACTTTCCTGTGCGGAAGATTGCTCTCGATTTCGCTATTTGATAACGATATGAGAATTATGCCATCCGATACCAATTGAATGGTAGATTTCAAAAACCTTACCTGTGCCACGCCTCAGTCTGAGCCAAGTCCACGGCTCAGCAATTTATTTGCTGCTATAATTTCGGAAGTAAAACAGTAAGTGTCTGATGATTGTGTTGATGGAAGAAAATGATGAAAACGACGGGAAATTTTAAGTTTTTCACAGTAGGGACACCTGCGTTGTAGGCACCTTGATCATTCTTTTGAAGTAATCAAATATCTGATGTCACTTCTGTCAGTCTAATTTTGTGATTTGATTTGAAGAAATCAAATATTTAGTGGTTGTTCAGTAATATACGTAACCGCGAAGTCGAATGGAAGATAAAAGGACTTTCAGTTCTTTCTCGGAGACGGTATTATTGACTCATTTTTCGAAACTATAGCACAACAAAAGCCATCAACAGTGTATATATATACAGGGTGTTTCATGAGAAGACTCACATAGCCGAATGGTTAATAGGGGAAATCAAGACGAGTTGATGTATGTATATGAAATAGTTATTTATTATACAAGGGAAAAAAGTAGTAGATTTTAGCTCCAGGTTGTGTTGTCTCCCGACGCGTAGCGGAGGGAGACAAAAAACCGTGAGCTAAAATCTAATATTTTTCCCGTGTATAATACACTATTTTTTTCTGTGACAGAAGGAAGGACGAATCAATATTGAGAAGATATTACATTATTTCGAAATCTGAAAATTAGCGACGTGAAATTTCAAGTTTTTAACAGTAGGGACACCTGCGTTTTATAGACATCTTTATCATTCTTTTGAAGTAATCAAATATCTGATGTCACTTCTGTCAGTTCAATTCTGTGATTTGATTTTGAAAAATTGCGAATTCAGTAGTTGTTTAGTAATATAAGAAACCGCGAAGTCGAATGGAAGATAAAAGGACTTGCAGTTCTTTCTCGGAGACGGTATTATTGACTCATTTTTCGGAACTATAGCACAACAAAAGCCATTAACAGAGTATATATATGTGATATATATCCGGGAAAGAAGTACTCACTTTTTTCCCACGGGAAAAAAGTAATTTATGAAAAGTGACATTTTATAACCTGCCAACAGAGATGAAATGCCAAACTTTTTTCCCGTCACAGAAAAAACATTTTTTAACCCTCCATAACGAAGATACAGGGTATTATGTGAAATTGCTATATAACTTTGATCGTCGATATTACAGAAATGATTCGTCGTGATCTGCTGAAATTTGGCAGCGACGTATCACTACTGAAACTATTCAAGATAATATATTATGAAAATATATCCAGGTCCGGACTTGGGGAAATTTTATGTTTCATTGTTATGTCAAAAAAGTTCATTTTTTGACCACTTTTCTCGAAAAATTCCATCAGATTCAGAAAGATCAGACAAAATTCTATGATAACTGCTCTTCAATTTACACGGCACACTTTGACCGGTTCAATAAAAAAATATGGAACAAAATCGTTCGAATGAATTTTGAATTTCGACCTGGCTGATAACTGTCAACTTTCAACTGGTATCATGTGAATTGATTTTTTCTACATGTTTGTCGGATAGTAATTGACAGAAAGATAGACGGGAAGAAAAAACACGATATTTTCTATCGAAATTCCAGATAGATATTATTATTCCTGACTTTATGGGTGTCGCTTGAAGTGAGATATCGAATAGGTCCTGTTTTCCATTTGTGTGACGAGACGTGACGTTTGTTGATAATCCGAACTGATAGGTAGCTACTAGGCTAGTACTAGGTAGGTACCAACTGATGAAATTATGACATGAGGATTCATGTGCCCATATTATGGTGATTTATCAAATTAGTTATGCCATCACGCATAAACTTAGCTCAATTTTTTGTTATTGATACACTTCTGCAAGTGATATAAGGATATGCATTTGCTATTCGTTCAAAATTCCTAATGTTCATCCTCGTGAAGGATTTACTGCAACGTATTCTCTTGGGTCTGGAAATATTGTATGGTATTAAACATAGCATATAGCATTTGGATTTTCGTCTTGTTCAGCATTTGGAATATAAAGTGTTACCTAGAGTGTAAGAATATTTCGAATACCAGTGTTTATCTATCAACAAACGTCACGTTACATAAAATAAAATCAGGGCCCACTTTATAATAACTTTATAAAATAGAGTCACGAGTAATCATATCTATCTAGAAGTTCGGTCAAAAACTAACATGTCAAATCAGAACCAATCTCTGTCAATTTCTATCCAATAAAAATGTACAAAAAATCAATTTACATGAATCCAGTTGAAAGGTGAGAGTTATCAGCCAGGTCGAAATTGAAAATTCATTCGAATGTTTTTGTTCCATATTTTTTTGTTGAACCGGTCAAAGTGTGCCGTGTAAATTGAAGAGCAGTTCTTATAGCATTTTGTCTGATCTTTCTGAATCTGATTGAATTTTTTGAGATAAGTGGTCACAAAGTGGACTTCTTTGACATATAACAATAAAACATAAAATTTTCCCAAGTCCGGACCTGGATATTTTTTTCATAATATGTTATCTTGAATAGTTTCAGTTCAGTAGACATACGTCGCTGCCAAATTTCAGCAGATTACGACGAATCATTTCTGTAATATCGACCATCAAAGTTGAATGGCAATTTCACATAATACCCTGTATCTTCGTTATGGAGGGTCAAAATATGTTTTCATAATATATATACATCAACTCGTCTTGATTTCCCCTATCAACCATTTGGCTATGTGAGTCTTCTCATGAAACACCCTGTATATGTGATATATATCTGGGAAAGAAGTACTCACTTTTCTTCCACGGGAAAGAAGTAATTTATGAAAATTGATATTTCATACCCTGCCAACAGAGATAAAATGCCAAACTTTTTTACCGTCACAGAAAAAACACTATTATTATAATAATTACTTAATCTGGTCTAGCATAATGAGAATTGAATTGAATTAACACTTTAAGAGTGTGTGAAAATATTATTGACCTTTCGATATCATGGTGAAAAGCTGGACATCTTTGTATATAAAATAAACAAGGCAAAGTTGCAGAAGTATAGAAGCATAGACGTTATATTTTCCCCACATGAGTTCCTTTGTTATACTGCTTCCGCTAGTTGATTGCATATTCAATTTTAATATTTAGCGCAGTTAAAAAGACATTGTGAATAATTGAAAGCCTGTAATATGCAATCAACCAATCAAAAACAATTGTCAGTCGCTGTTTTAAGGTTGTAATTACGCGAAGATAATATATGAAGAAGTTTGATACGGACTTTGACTTTTCTGACATGAAGATGATAGAGAAATAGTGGGTACATAGCGGTAATTGCTTTTTAAATGAAAAATAAATTATATATAATAAACACGATATACTTGAAGAAGTATAACGACAAATGAACAAAAGAATTATGGTAATTTTTCAGTAATGCAGCGTTATTGACAGGCATCAGACATATTTTGATACTTCTCTCCTACTATACAGGTTGTTTAAGGTTGTAAATTTTAACAAATAGGACATGTGACTGGCAACGTATGATTCGTTGACAAATGTCATCCTTTCTTAATACTCCTATACGTACTTTCATTAATATTATAATTTGCTCTTTCTTTCATATAACTCAGACTAGGAAAGAGTCTCTCTTATCCTCATCTCAATCGTGGAAAGAAAAATGGTTTGTTAACAGCCCTTCTGCCTAAAATAAGGCTCAGATATACATTCTGAGATGATGATATTCTACATCAAACACTTGAGAAGAGTGAATTTGGACATCATGTTGCGATAAACTCGTTTATGGACAATCTCGGTCTTTTGAACTTCGATTGATTGGGTCAACGACTGCATTTCGAAGAAGCTGATTTTCATTTACCTCAGCTTTTTCAAAAGTTTTGATATTTCGTTCTTTAATGACGGACACGATGACACGATTGAAGGGACTTTCAGATGCCTGGCGATTCCATTATTCCAAACATACCAGGGAGATCCATTCTCTAGATTTTCTTCTCAATATTTGTACTATTTAGAGAAGGTGCAAAGATTGGCAGGTATCTGCATAAAAAGAGCAATGATATCAGTTCCAACAGCAGCACTAGAGGTTATTCTGGATCTCACACTTCTTCACATCGTGGCGAGGAGAACTGCCTATGGAGCACATATCAGGTTGGCCAAGGTCGGACAAAGAGGGAGAAGTGCAACGGGCTCACCCCCCACTGATATTGCAATCCTCGCCGATCTTCCAACAGACCAAATCATTAGGAATTTTAGCTCACGGTTTTTTGTCAACACAACCTGGAGCTAAAATCTACTACTTTTTTCCCTTGTATAATAAATAACTATTTTTCATGTGTGTGTAGACTAGATTGTTTTTCGAGGGTGGAAACTGAAGTTTTTCTATTTGACTCAAAAAGCTATGGAAATTTCACTTTCCTCGAGACTTGGAACTCCAACTCACAATTGACCAGAAATTCAAGAACTCTTTTAGAAGTTCTGGAGCATGCTCAATAAATTGACTTGTTATAGGAATCTAAAACACTAATAACAAGCCACACAATATATAGGACGAAACTCAATAGTATTTTCTACTATATGCTATACTACAATTGCAGTATCCTTTTGAGGTTTGAAGTAGTGATGATTCTTCCATGAAAGCATTTCCAATGAAATTATCGATATTTTTATATCAGGCATACTGAGTTTCGCTTTTCTAGATGAAATACAGACTAGAAAAAGTTTTAGGTTCCACAGGCTGTTATTTTAGCACGATCTCAATTGACAACGTCGGCCTGCCTTCGTCGTGAGTTATAAGGAATGCAATGGAACTACTGGATGAGAACAGTACGGTAAAAAGCAATGGATTAGAGTCACTAGATGGTATCAGTCATATAAGGGTTCGGAAACGTTCAGCTGTTGTCTTCTGTACATTACAATGGTTTGAGTGAATTAAAGAATGGGACATATATTCTGCTCTTTGTATTTTCAATTTTCCAATTCCAATTCGAGTACAATATAAACAACAAAGGTCCTAGAACGCTGCCTTGTGGAACACCTGTGCTTATAACATCACTATAGTTGACAATGTACGACAATGATGAAATCATAAACAGCACTGATTGTCAGCTAGCCAACAAAGAGAACATGTCTGATTGCGGTAAATTACTAATTATATCCTTCAGGCTAATTGCGCTGCAGACACTGACTGGCGTTTTGGACGGACTTTCAAATATGCATAATTAACTCAGTATTGTGTGTGCAAAATAAGGCGATGTTAATTGTGCGTGCAACGCGCTATGGCTGTTGTATGATTCATGGGTTGGCTGATTGTCCCCTGAGGTGGAAGGTTTATGCACAGGACCTCTCTCTAAGTGCCTGGTGTGAACACTCTTGTTTTCACGGAGTGAAGAACATCCTGATGTGTTTGTCTGATAAGATATTATCAGCTTGATGATTTCAAGAAGGAAACGCTGGCATTTCTCTTCCGTTTTTTTTCGTCAACAATCTAAATAAAAACATAATAGGCGAATCATAATATTCTCTGTTCACTACCGAATATGTCTGCCTCTCAATGGCTCATAGGTCGCGTACACTCGTCTTCGGTTAACATGTCGCGGTTGAACGGTATGGGCGCTCTTATTGCGGCGGTGATTAAGAGAGCTGACATGCACTGTCCATGTGTCACATATTCCGAAAATTGCAAAAATTACAAAAATTGCAAAAATTGCAAAAATTGCAAAAATTGCAGAAATTGCAAAAATTGCAAGAATTGCAAAAATTGCAAAAATTGCAAAAATTGCAAAAATTGCAAAAATTGCAAAAATTGCAAAAATTGCAAAAATTGCAAAAATTGCAAAAATTGCAAAAATTGCAAAAATTCCTGAAAATTGCAAAAATTGTAAAAATTCCTGAAAATTGCAAAAATTACAAAAATTCCTGAAAATTGCAGAAATTGCAAAAATTCCTGGAAATTGCAAAAATTGCGAAAATTGATGAAAAATGCAAAAATTGCAGAAATTGCAAAAATTACAATTGCAAAAATTCCTGAAAAATGCGAAAATTGCAAAAATTGCAAAAATTACTGAAAATTGCAAAAATTGCAAAAATTGCAAAAATCCCTGAGAATTGCAAAAATTGCTGAAAATTGCAGAAATTCCTGAAAACTGCAAAAATTGCAAAAATTCCTGAAAATTGCAAAAATTGCAAAAATTCCTGAAAATTGCAAAAATTGCAAAAATTCCTGAAAATTGCAAAAATTGCAAAAATCCTTGAGAATTGCAGGAATTGCAAAAATTCCTGAATATTGCAAAAATTGCAAAAATTCCTGAAAACTGCGAAAATTGCAAAAATTGCAAAAATTGCAAAAATTGCAAAAATTCCTGTAAATTGCAAAAATTGCAAAAATTTCAAGAATTCCTGAAAATTGCAAAAATTGCAAAAATTCCTGAAAACTGCGAAAATTGCAAAAATTGCAAAAATTGCAAAAATTGCAAAAATTCCTGAAAATTGCAAAAATTCTTGAGAATTGCAGGAATTGCAAAAATTCCTGAATATTGCAAAAATTGCAAAAATTCCTGAAAATTGCAAAAATTGCAAACATTGCAAAAAATCCTGAAAATTGCAAAAATTCCTGAAAATTATTTTTTAATTCGATACGGAACGAAATGCTCACTTAGGAATAAAAAAGGTTGTTACATCTCAATATTAAGAAGAAGAAAGAGGGTTTCATTTTTTGAAAAGCCCGAATCACGAGGTGCACATCGGTGAAGTTAAAATATTGAAAAAATTGATCGACTCCATCCTATATCCGATATAGTCGTTGGAAGTCACCTGACGGTCAAAAAGAACAAAAGATGTCACACGTCAAAATAAAATAAATAGGACATTTAGGATGAGACATCCTGACAATGACTGGAAGAAGTATCAGAAGTTGATCGGATAATGGTTTCAGCAATGAAGAATTTTGCTGAGAGTGACCAGATATTTCCAACAGTTTAACAGATATTGAATTCGTGATTGACCTCTCATTTAGTGTAGAGGAGTAAGCTTGGAACGATATATCAGCTGTAGGAGTAGAAAACTATGTATGAATGTTAAAGACCCATGTGGCCGACGTAGCAGTGATATTATCTTATCATAACATTATATCTCTTCCTTTAGATTCCGCACCTCTTGTCATCGCTGCTCATATAGCACCAGTCAAGTCAAGTCACTCTATATTCCACCTGAGTGTCATAGAACAAAGACAATAATAATTAAGGTTGTGCGTACAGTATATAGAAAAGAAGAAGAGTGGTAGCTAGAACGCAGGTGAATGTCTTGTCAAAGAACCGCGCTTACCTAACCGACCGCGATAAATCACATTAAAATGTCTTACTTGTTCACTGGTAACGGCCTACCACTTATCATATTCATACAATTAAGGTCCGGGATGTACGTGAATCGTGAAACACGTACCTTTCCACTGAAAACTTGTCCATACTCATGAATTACAGAAAAACCGACTCTTTCAGAAAATAATGTACCTACACAGATAAAAAGGATTGCTTGATTCAATGCGGAACTGCATCGATGAAACCGTAAGGCACTCTTGAATAGGTCCGATCAAATATTTATTCGATTTCTAATCTTGAATCGAATGGATATTTCTTCATTATCACAGTACGTATTGGTTGAAGAAAGAATTAATTAGTTTGAAACAAGAACATTTTTGCTTTTGGGTGTATGATAAATTGACATTCATCATACAGTGCGTGGAAGGAACTTCTGAATTGAGACTCTATCACGAATCTGCGATTAGAGGTCATGTGTGTGAGAGATAATATTCCCCATATCACTGATATGAATGATTATTTTTGGAAGTTTTCAAGCTCATCAAGATCAGAGTTTATGCCAGTATACTTTTCCTATACATTCCAATTTTCATTTCAATGCTGAATATATTGGTAAGTTATATTTCTATATCATTATACATCATATTATTCATCCGATTTGAAGAAGTATGTCAATTCTCAATTTCGAAGGATTTAATTTTTCATTTTTCATGTTCCCCTTTTGAATGTTCATCAGATATAATTGAATGTTCGACTTGGCAAATAGCCAGGAAAGTAGTTGTTTTCTGTTGAATATTCAGAATGATGTGTGCATATACATATTTTTGTCTGAAGGGAAATGCAAATTCTCAATTTCAGAAGTTTTTATATTTTATTTTCAAACTCTTATCGTCTGTGTTCAATATATATAATTCAATGTTCGTCGTGGCATATAGCCAGGAAAGTAGTTGTTTTCTATTGAATGAACTGAAAAAGAGTAAAAATTCTCATCACATAGAGAATGCGAATTCTCAATGTATTGCTTCATATATATATCCATTTTTGTATGTTCATAATTTATCTGAGAATATTCCTTTTCAACACTTTCATACCCAATAAGGGGGTTCAAACTTGAACGATGATGGAAACTTGTGATTTTCATAGACCTCAAATCGCAGATTCGTGATAGTCTCAATTCAGAATTTCTTTCCACGCCCTTTATGATGAATGTCAATTTATCATACACCCAAAAGCAAAAACGTCCAAATGACATGAATAGATTGTCAACAAATTTTCTCAGATGTCATTTTGTTATAGTTTTACTCGGTTTTAGTTGTATTATAGAGAGATGAAAATTGTGTATATCATGAAGAATGGCTGTTAAAATAAGTGGACATCATGGTTACTGATGAGGATTCATATATCCAAAATGGTTTCATTGCAATAAAGTCATATAACCTGTGTGTGAGAGAAAATTTTTTCCATATCACTGATATGAATGATTATTTTTGGAAGCTTTCAAGCTCATCAAGATCAGAGTTTATGCCAGTATACTTCTTCTATAAGTACATTCCAATTTTCATTTCAATGCTGAATCCTGAAAATTGCAGAAATCGCGAAAATTCCTGAAAATTGCAAAAATTGCAAAACAAAAAATTCTTTGCAATTTTCAGGAATTTTTGCAATTTTCAGGAATTATTGCAATTTTTGCAATTTTCAGGAATTTTTGCAATTTTTGCAATTCTTGCAATTTCCAGGAATTTTTGCAATTTTCAGGAATTTTTGCAATTTTCAGGAATTTTTGCAATTTTCAGGAATTTTCGCAATTTCTGCAATTTTTGCAATTTTCAGGAATTCTTGCAATTTCCAGGAATTTATGCAATTTCCAGGAATTTTTGCAATTTCCAGGAATTTTTGCAATTTTTGCAATTTTTGCAATTTTCAGGAATTTTTGCAATTTCTGCAATTTCCAGGAATTTTTGCAATTTTTGCAATTCTGCAAAACTGAGTTGAGTTTTAATCTTCTCCTGAAGATGCTAACATAGTTAGCGAAACACGTGTCGAGGCGTTAAAAAATCGGTTTGGTTAGTGTTAAACAGTGTAGTGTATTATCGTGCCAAAGGTTCCAGTTTTCGATATAAGAAAATAGAAAGATAAAAGTGTGCTAAGAAATACAAAACAAAGAAAATATTAGCACAATCAGTGTAATTTATATTGTGTATTCATCAACACAATTTTATTATTTTAATTTCTACTTCTCAGTTTGACTATCTATAAAAGCGTCGTGTTTCTTTAGGGTTTCAAACTACTATTCATTATTCCGTGCGAAAAGTAGTGGTTGGGTCTGCACAACATTTAATGTTTTAGCCATAACAAAAACTGACGCTTTTTCTCGATGTATGTTTACAAGAATTGTTTTCTCTTCAAATTAGACTTCGTCACCTTCTGCATTCCATACACAAGACACAACTCACTGAAAAAAGTATATTTTCCAACAGAAATGGGAAATTTTTCGATATGCTGTACATTGTAGATTCCGGAATCTCCGATCAGAATTCATAATGGCCAAGAATCCGACGGCGCGAAAGAATGCAAAAGGGTGAAGGGCGTGCAAGAATATCGAAATAGCGCGAAAGGGCAGGCGCATCGCTCGTAGCGTGGAGTGGTGGACAAAAGGGCCATCGGGCTGGAAGCAACTTTGATCTTGTGGCGAAATTGCGATTTCCAAACGGTCACCGCAGCTTCAATGCCGAATATTATATTGAAAACCGTGAGAGGATATTTAATTTCCTATTCTGTCTTCTATCTTCGCCCATCTCTCAGCCTTTGGCCAGGACCTGACAACAATGTCTATGCATAAGGAATTTTCGAATTTGATCGAGAAGTATAGAGGAAGGTTCCTATTTTCGGATATACAGGGTATTCCTTAATAACATGCTTATATTCAAGGGGGCGATTCATGGACCCATTTCAAGAAAAAAGCTACATATATGAACGTATGTCGTGAACGTCCTATCTTTTGAGATACAGGGTATCAAAGTTGAAAATATGCATAGATTATTTTTTGTCCACCCTGTATACAGTGTGTCCCACTTACCATGCTCACCATGGGTATCTTTTTAACGATGAGAGATACGAGGTCGGTTAAATGACACCAAATGTGGAGTTTGTAAAGGCCAACTATAATGTGAAAAAATATTTCGATAAAATCAATTCGATTCTGTTTAATACGCAAAAAAACAGATTTTGATCATTTTCATGTCTCCTCCGTAACTTCTTTATTTATGAAAATATTCAAACAGGAATTTCACATTCTCATGGCAGTTTTTCAAAGTGATTTCGAAAAAAATATGAAATTTATACCAACTCTTCTAGAATTTCAGATATCAGCACCAACTTTAGTTTTTCAAATGTAGGTCATAGCTCACTATGACTTAGTTACAAATAATTTTTTTTCTCTCAAAGATGATATATCGCAGTAATAGTTTTGTGTTGATAACAACGGAGTTATCGTCATTTATACAAAAACAAAAAATTATTTGGAAGCCGCCATCTTGAATTTATGAATTTTAACAGAAAAATCATGATCTCCGACCTCAAAAACCCCCACTTACCAATTTTGAATGGAATCGGACCGAATCTTGTCCGCCATCTTGGAGCAGCCATTTTTTTAATTTCATCAAAAATTCCATAATGTTTTGTCACCGAAATTATGAACACCTGCCAAATTTCAAGTTAATCGGAGTTATGGAATTTTTGTTGAAATTAAAAAAAATGGCTGCTCCAAGATGGCAGACAAGATTTGGTCCGATGCCATTCAAAATTGGTAAGTAGAGGTTTTTGAGGTCGGCGATCATGATTTTTTTGTTAAAATTCATAAATTCAAGATGGCGGCTTCCAAATAATTTTTTGTTTTTGTATTGACGATAACTCCGTTGTTATCAACACAAAACTATTACTGCGACATGTATCATCTGTAAGAGAAAAAGAAGTTATTTGTAACTAAGTCATAGTGAGCTATGACCAACATTTGAAAAACTAAAGTTGGTGCTGATATCTCAAATTCTAGAAGAGTTGGTATAAATTTCATATTTTTTTCGAAATCACTTTGAAAAACTGCCATGAGAAGGTGAAATTCCTATTTGAATATTTCCATAAATAGAGAAGTTACAGAGGAGACATGAAAATGATCAAAATCTGTTTTTTGCGTATAAAACAAAAACGAATAGATTTTTTCAAAATATTTTTCCACATTTTAGTTGGCCTTGACAAACTCCACATTTGGTGTCATTCAATCGACCTCGTATCTCTCACCGTTAAAAAGATACCAATGGTGAGCATGGTAAGTGGGACACACTGTATAGCTTTTCGTGATGATAGTCTGGTCTCGTTTTCCCGTTTTTTCTCGAAAACGGAGCGTTTAATCGAGTTTCAACAAGTGAATCTTTTTTGTACAGAAGTGAATGGCCTTTCATCAAGATTGTATGGAATTTGGAAATTCTCCTTGTTGCTCACTTTTAGAAGAAATATAAATAATAATATCCCCCAAACGGCGCCAATGGTAGAGAAAATGAAAATTTGTGTACATCAGAAAATGCGCACCTTGATGCATAGAAGACATGTACCAAATTTGGTGAAGATGTCTACAATATTATCTCAGTTATTATGGAAAATCAGTTTTTTTTAAGTGTATCGCCCTGTATCTCAAAAGTTAAGAGTTTCAAAACATAAGTTTATGAAGAGTTTGTATCTCGAAATGAGTCGAAAAATCTCTTCCTCAAATATTAGCATGTCTTTAAGAAACACCCTGTATATAGGTGCCATATTTCGGATAGTGATGTTCCTCCCAAACTACTAGAATTTTGCGCCTGACCAATATAGGTAACACTGTCATTACCATGTATGATGTATGTTTAGATCTTTTCTGTATACGATATTTTGTTTTTATAAAACAATTAAGTTTCCAAAAAACCTAAATTCAAGGAAGAATCAAAAAATTGCTCTTATCTTCTGAGGGGCCATTTCTAGATACATCTTTATATGAACGCTTTCTACTATTTTTGTACTCATACTATTCCTAGTAATTTCCTGTGCATTTTGGTCCTTCGTCAAAGATGTAGAAAGAAACTTCGTTTTCAGCTCGTTTTCTCCTCTAACCAAGGAAGAGACAGCATTTTTGTGCATTTATTTGCTGGAAATTCCACTCTGTATTCATCGAGAAAACAACCTCCAAACATAACGACAATTGGAAGTCGTATGCACGAGATCACCTTTCGCCAACGTATCATAAGGAAGATTTTATTGGGTCTACACACCAACAAAGCTTGTGGCTCCGACGGAATCCCACCGATTGTCCTCAAGGAATGTGCTCCCGAATCAACACCTGTTCTCTGCAAATTGTTCAACTACTCTTACAAATTGGGGATATTCTCGTCTAACTGGAAAATTGCAAGAGTACAACCAGTTCCTAAAATAGGCAAGACCCTACCTAGCAACTACAGACCGATCGCACTGCTATCTATTATTTCAAAAATCATGGAGGAAGGTATCAACATCGAGCTCATGAAATACCTGGAACATTCAGGTATTATCAACGATAGGCAATATGGCTTCCGTCATCAGAGATCAACTGGTGACCTGCTCGCTTACGTCGCACATATATAGCAGCAATCAATTGAAAAACATGGTGAAACCTCAGCCGTGGCACTATATTATCTCCAAGGCATTCGATCGAGTCTGGCACCACGGACTCCTCGCCAAGCTTCCAACTTATGGCTTGCCTCCCCAGCCTTGTTCTCTGCTAGCTAGTTTTCTCTCAAACAGGTCTCACCATGTAGTAGTCGACAGAATTTCATCTAACTCTATTATCATGAATGCTGATATTCCGCAAGGATCAATTCTAGCACCAGCACTATTTCTACTCCATATCAAGATTTGTTGAAAGCAACTTCATGTCCAGTACACAGCTTCGCGGATGATAGTACCCTCCATACCGCCTTCTCTTGCAGGGCTTCAATACCAGCCAGGCAAATCAGAAACGAACGATGGAGGAATGTTGACAAAACATGAATATGGACTTAGCAACAATTCTCGAATGGGGATCCAATAACTTGGTAGATTTCAATGCAAACAAGCATGTATTTTCTCTATATAGAGAAGCCGATCTCACTGTGCCCAACATGAGCTTGTCAGGAGTAACCATACCTTTGAAGACATCCATTTCGATGCTAGGTATTACTATCAGCAATAACCTTCCTTGGGAAAATCATGTGAGATGAATTGCTAAAAGTGCATCCCAAAACCTTGGCTTTCTGTTTCGGGCCAGGAGCTATTTCACTACCAGTCGGCTACTTATGATCTATAAGGCACAGATTCGACCTGTCCTGGAATACTGTTCCCATATTTGGAGTGGAGCACCCAAACATACCCTGAAACTGTTGGATTCCGTCCAAAAAAGGGCAATTCGTCTCGTGGGTGAGGCCTCGCTCACAAACTCACTCACTTCTTTGGAATATCGTAGAAAAGTTGTCGATCTGTGTCTATTTCATAGATATTTCTATGGGCGATGCTCTTCTGAAATATCAACAATCGTTCCTTCCTTGTCAGTCCCCGCGAAATTAACCCGTAGAGTTGAGGCTTCGCACCCCTTCGTGGTCACTTTGGAGACCTGCAGAACATCCCTTTCCAGAACTTCACTCATCCAACGAACAGCGAGGCTCTGGAACACATTGCCAAGGGAGGTGTTCCCCGAGGCATATAACCTCCAGAAATTTAAGAAGAACTCCAATTCCTACCTTAATTCCCTTGGTTCTCACGATGTTCTCTGAATATGAATAATAAAAAGTATATATATATATATATATACAGTGTGTCCATTTAGTGCGTAATTCTTTGATATCTCGAAAGCCATAACCTATAGAGAAAAACTTTGGAGAAAAAACTTTTCCAGTTACTAAAGTGGCTCATTTCAAAATTATTTTCAACATCACTGGGTGTTTTATAAAAGCAGGGCAACTCGAAGAAGAGTTTTTTCAAATGGAACACCCAGTATTGTTCATTCGGAATTAATTCCGTCGAGGTTCACCTTCACATCGCTGTGGAAAAAATTGAGATCGGTTGCGGCGTTGCCAAGTTATAACTGATAAATCTATTTTTGCCATTATTGAAGAGTCGTGTTGAATTGGGCATGGTATATTCATTTATTCAGATTTTGAAATTATTTTTCGGCATACGGTAGGAGCAAGGTCAAACGTATACCAATCCAGTAATTTTGCGACATGTTCTTCAACAGGGTGCTCAATTTTGCATTTAGAATTTTGCAAGATTCAGATGACATTCACCAGAATTTTTCAAATGGAACACCCTGTATTTTTATTCAAAAATCCATTTCGACATGTTTCGCCTTTTTATCGCTAGAGAACAAATCGGAATCGGTTGCGGCGTTGTCAAGTTATGGTTGATTTCTTTATTTTCACTACTATTTCGGGGTAATTTGTTCGTCATAGTTCTTTCATTTATTTGTATTGTGGAAATATTGCGTTGCTACGGTATAATCATTCATATATTTCTTTACAAAAGGAACATTTACAGACTCTCCGAATTTGAATTTTGTTCGAAATATTTGTGTAATGACCTGTCAAACATCGCTACAATCAAATATGTCTTGGATTGATTCGACATTCTGCTGAATTTCCTCCCAAAAGCCGCGTAGTAGAGACATATTGTTTGTATCAATATGTTCACCTTCTTCTAGGTAAATGGAGATTTGGATTGTGACAATAACGACAATAAAAATGGCCCAAATTTCAAAAAAATGTCCTAATTTTCGCAATCCGCATCTTCATTGTTTGTATTGTAGAAGTTATTTCAAAGACAGGCGTTGCTTTTGGCATGTTCGTTTGTTTCACATATTATTTGAATCATAAGTAGTAAGATTACGGAATAATTCAAATTTGGACGATGCACATATCACAAAAATACCTGAATGATCTATGTAGAACTTCGAATGTCATGTGGCAAGCAATATTCCCACACTCAAATCAAATTAAGGAACCATCAGGACGAACAAATTTTCCCGAAATAGTAGTAAAAATAAGGAAATTACTCATAACTTGAAAACACCGCAACCGATTTTGATTTTTTCTCCTGCGATGACAAGGCGAATGATGTCGAAATAAATACGTGATGAAAAAAACAGGGTGTTCCATTTGAAAATTTCCTATGATCGTCGTCTGAATCTTACAATATTCAGAATGTAAATTTTAGCACCCTCGTATGCCAAAAATATTTTCGAAATTTCGATAAATAAATATACCATACCCAATTGAACATGACCCTTCAATAGTAGTAAAAATTGGTTTATCAATTATAACTTGGCAACGCCGCAATCAAATTCAATTGTTTTTACAGCGATGTAGAGCTGAAATTGAGCGGAATAAATTTCGAATGAACAATACTGGGTGTTCCATTTGAAAAAACTCGTCTTCGAGTTGCCCCGCTTTTATGAAACACCCAGTATCGTTGGAAATATTTTCGAAATGAGCAACTTTAGTAACTGAAAAAGTTTCTTCTCCAAAGTTTTTCTCTTGTGATAATTGATTTCGAGATATCGAAGAATTACGCACTAAATGGACACACTGTATATATATATCTGATCAAATCCGGGACACCCTGTAAAGCCGATAATCGAAACAAATAACTTTTTCAAGAAAATATATGAAACTATGCAATGGAACACTGCGATCCATGTCTACATACCTACTTAAGTAAACTGTTTATTCAATCGCACTAATTTAAATTATTGTAACAATATAATACTCGTTGCATGTCCTAGCGTATGCATTATTTAATAGACTCGCTACTTACTTAATGGCCATGTCATTATTTATACGCATCCTACTGATTTCCTATTCGTTAAAGAGCAAATACTGGGTGAGGTTTCAGCTAATTTAGCTTCCAACGTCATTACATTATCAGTTAATGATACCCCGTTTGAGATAATTCTATTAGCAT
The DNA here is from genome assembly GCA_918026855.4 of Phaedon cochleariae. Classification (NCBI taxonomy): domain Eukaryota; kingdom Metazoa; phylum Arthropoda; class Insecta; order Coleoptera; family Chrysomelidae; genus Phaedon; species Phaedon cochleariae. Next base: position 2,517,337 of record OU896708.1, on the reverse strand, counting down.
ATGAACATTTATTATGGGAAGAAATAGCATGCGAAATCAGTAATAGGTGGAAGTTTTATTCAGATGATTTTTTATAAAATAAGTTCGGAACTCCTCAGTTTTATGTCCACACTGTACAGAATGCAGCTTGATAAAAGCTGAGTCGTTTTTATTTTCATATGTAATACCACAAGTGATACTATTTTGTGGTAATTTTTTGATGAGTTCAACTAAATGCACGAATCTTTGTTGCTATAGAGATCTTTCAATAGCAACAAAAACGAGTTCTAATCCATAGTTGAAATTATAAAAAACTTAACCACCACGAATGTAATTCGGCGTGATATTTTTTTTTGATAATTCGCAAAATGCCCAGCAAAAACGACACACACAGCCTACCCACAAAGCAGTCTAACGGCTAAACAATGATCCAAACGTGAAAAAATTGTCGCTGTAATTTGCTGCTAACACATTATCAGTATGATATCAAATGATGACTAGAATTGAGCATAGATATTGCATGAAACAGTAAAAATGTAACATTGTGAAAAAATAGTTACAGGGATACAAGAATAGTTATTTTCGTATCTATAGAGTGCGAAATGCTACTTTGGTGATCAAGATCTGAGAATCAGCCGATGCTATCTTTGTTTAACATGAAATGATATGGATTACTCATCTAGCCTGTTGTATGATCAGAGTTATGTACTCTGCGACCCATGTGATCTATTACTTGTGCTCCCTCTTAATATAATATGTGATAATGCGTCCTAGGACTTCTCAATCATAGTTGTTTTTTCAATTATATTGAAAAAAAACAACTATTCTCCTCAGAGAGTCAAGGATATATCCTTATATATATAATATATCATATATAGGATGGTTTCAGAGAGGCTAGATCTCCTTCTTCTTTTTCAAATGGTCCTCTCAATCGGCAGTGTCCTGACAGGACTCCAGTTAGTATTCGGATCTTATTTCCGCTTAGGTCCTTAGGTTGATGCATTTGGTAGTGCTTCTCTGGTTGTGGTTTGCCAGGAGTGTCTTCGCTTGTCTCATCATCTTGATGTAGATCCTATACCGGTATTTCCAAATTCAAATTGATATATTTGTTCAACCCCTAATTCTTGTCTCAATCTAATTCATTTGAAACAAGATACATCATTTGGTTCAAACAAAAGCTAATCAAAAGTACCAGATACAGACAGTAGAATGGCCAAAAGTGAAGTGAAGAAACTCTAGAATCGGATGTGGTTCTTCTATTTCCACAACGCAACGCTGAACACTTCAATGTTTATTGTTTACCAGAAATAGTTCTTGAGTGGATCTCATCTTCAGTAATCAACAATACACCATAAATTGTCAACATACTGGTCTATCCATGTCTATGATCTGTTCTGTCGTTCTCAGAAAAACTAATGGATATTTATAAAAATAACACGAAATATTATCACCTAAAATCAGAAATTATACAGAATAGAAACATTTGAACAAATCTTATCTCTTAGGTCATTGCCAAGGATTTGAACTAGTCATATAGGTGAGTTATATGCATTTTTTATGTATGTGAGATGAAATCAGAATAGTCATGAAAATATTACAGGGGAGTTATATCTTTCAAATCAGGTGAAACGGTTCAGTGAGCTAACGAGATTGTAGAATTAATCTGATGCTTCAGACTTAGAAGCAAAGTATAGTCGTTTAGGGTAGATTTGATTTTCAATTTAATGTGCTCATGCCATGCTGAATAGTGTGACGGGTGCAACTCACATAATAGAATTCCTACGAGTTAGAACAAATCTCTACCAAAATAATAATGACTACCTAGCTTTCTGGTCAGAGGCAGCCGGTTTGCTCAGTAGTGTGGGAGCGGGTTCAACTGAACACAATTATAAATATATATATATATATATCAAATTTTTGGACGCCACCCGTTTAAAATAACCTCTGTGCCACCAGTGTGCTAGAAAGCCAACAGTAAAACGGGAAACCAAGCAATCAAAGTTATTATTTCAAGATTTATTCATATTAATTAATGTAGAAAACACTGTGATTTCCAGAATAAAAAAAAATAAAAATCAAAGGGATGAACGAGTCCCTTTGGTGTACGAGGTGAACAATAGCCAATTCTAAAATTGAATAACAATATCGTGATGTCCGAATATAGCTATATAAGGCGCACAGTGAGTTTCCGATGATTAAGTGTAATTAATTAATGGTAAAACTAAAATGAAATTGGTCACATCACAGATACCAATCAAAGTGGCATCCTCAACGAACAATTGGGGAATAATTATATAATATTCTAATATGTCACAACAATTGTGCTGATAATAGTAGACAGCTAATCTTCAAATAGGACACCTGGTAGTACGCTCCAAAATTCAGGAATAAAAAAAAAAGTGGTCGGGTAAATGTGCATTAATAAGTATGGTTAATACTCATCCAGAAACTGGCTCGGGGTTAGAGTTGATGCATCTCTTTTTCATCTGGTGAATCGACGGATTCATATAGGCAGCAATTCACATCCCAATCGGAGTACTCAACAAGTATACCGCAATTACTTGGCAAATTCAGCAAAACTCTTATTCGGTATTTAGCACGAAATTTATGCCTCAGAAAAGAACCCTAGAAATAATTTATGCTCTACAATCTGATAGAACAAAAATATCTTACTTAAAATCCAAATAAATTGGAAAGAGATAATAATGTAATCTATTTCATCAATCAACGCATTCAGATGTGAATTCACATGTTGATATTCCCTATGAGCATATAACATGCTAGACACATTCCAGCAAAATGTGAAAAATAGAAATATATAGATAATCTCACCTCCTGAACATCGTAGGGAGGAGGGTCCTCAATAAAATTATACTAGTCCTCACTTATCAGGTTTATCTTGTGAACTTCTATGATATCAAGATGTCTGAAAGAAAGCGATATTCACGAAACCAAACAAAAAAAACGTAAAGTTAAAATCTTACCGGAAAGAGCATTGAATCAAAACACACGATTATCGATTCTATATACGCCAACAAAAAGGAGACTAGCAAATCTGCTATTCAACTGAATTTCTCTAATTTTTCAGAAATCAGCAAAATCCTCAAAAATTCGGAAAGAACCACTAATATGGCGTATTCACTATCAAAAATCTCAAAGCTTTCTCCCCGATTCTGATTTTTCAACCAAGATGACCAAAGATCGACAACTCGCTATCATCAAAATTCCCTGAGAAAGATATCGCGCCAAAATCTGCGTATTTTCAGCCTATTTATAAAAACAACAGGTATATGAAATTGAACGTTTCATTAGTTGGTATTTCATCAATCGTTCAACAATGCTGGAATCCGAAATGATTCGTAAATTACTTGCATGTTCCCATCCTTCTCGTTTTCAATAAAAATTATATTCACATATCGCAAGCGATGGTCTGTGATCGACCGACGTTCGAGTCGCGCATGCTAACGACGATAATTTTCGACGTACGAGACAGGTGACAATCAGGTGACAATAAATAATTCGAAGATCTGACGAGATGGAATGACTGAAACACAAACAAACTGCTCAACAGGTGCACAACTCGAGGAAAGAAATCAATCACCAACATATCCAATCAATGATAAACCAGATACATTTAATACAATTAATATGTGATTATTCGTAACCGTTGCAGGAATATAACCAGGTGAGTTTATATTGATTCGACGACGTGATAGAATTCTGTTCACAAAGTAAATAGTTCATTGTTTTATTTCATTTACAGGTATCCAGCTCAATGATACATGATGTCTAAGTTGAATGAAACAATAGGTGGTGTAATAACTTTTCGTATTACGGAGCCAATGAATTTCGATGATGAAGACGGTGGTATATGATGAGAAAATGAATCTACCTGGAACAATGTAATTCTTCGAAATTCCTCTCACACTTCAGATTTTTATGAACGAGAATCAAGAAATGACGAGTAGCAGAGAGTGATAGTATTGAATTGATTAATAGTGTGCCGAAGTGACCATTAAATAAATACCAAAATCATTGTTGTTTTTATCAAAATTTTTAGGATAAACATCTAGAATTGACATTGAATTGATGTGAGTATTGCCTAATTCTGAGCATAATCCTTGTGACATTTTAGCCTGTTACAATAGGTCTTTTCTATTTTGAAGATGATTATGAAAATGAATGAAAATAAGTCCCAATTTGAAGTTGAAAAGGTACGGTATCTGCTTATAGGGAATCTGCCAACGCTGTATCAATTCTGATGTCAGTTTCATCATGAGTCCATGTGGACAGCAGAGTCACTAGGATTTCTATATATCCCTGGAGTGTTTCCATATCTTGTTCAATTCTTGAGATGATATTTCTTATCAAAATCGAATCCTATGCAAATTTTCGTTACAGACTAGGGATTGTTGCTGTGTTTAATATATGTATTTATACCAGAAACAAGCCACCATATATACTCTTAAGTCATATTCCTTGAAATGAAGTCATCCTTTTTACCTGAGATTCACCCTGGAAATTTAGTAACATATTTTTTTTTATCGCTTGGAGCGCACGAAAGGGAATCCCTATATGTTACAACTACGAAATAGCCATGCACAATGCTCGAAGTGGAATGAAATGTTAAATTAATACAAGAAGCTCAAAGTCACTTCTACACACTGTTCATAAAATGAACAAGAATTGTAGGTACCTTCTAGCTTTCATGACACCCAGTAGTTTCATTTCCTCGTTTTGTCGTACACAAAAGACAGACAAACGTGATCTATAACTTTAGGAGACCTAAGACGACCCATACATGCCCATGCTATAATGAGCATCAAAAGTAATTCGACATTTTGATGCTAAGCATACAGCGTGTTCCGGGAAGGTCGCCTTTATCAGTGCATCTCCTTTGTTTCTTGTATTACACTTTATGTAGAGCACGCACGTGACACTTTCAGAATATGAATAGAAGTATAATTAAAACTTCTTAGACTGAAAACGTGTCTGAACTTCTGATGCGTTCCGGTGCATCTAAGTTTGCCTTTGTTATTGCACGTATATATATACGGTGAGTATTCTTCTTTTCTTGTGCTCGACGAACTCTTTATAAGTAGTTATATTATTCGAGTATACAAGAGACCATGTTTAGGTGAAGAATTTGAGGAGAAAAGAAAGTATTTTTCGAATTTTACTCTACTGAAATGACTATCACACCTTGTTACATATTATATGACACTATATATTCTGGTTTAACTTCGAACGAGGTGGAAAAATCCATAAAAACTTGAGACACATACAACAAATAGCATCAGTATTCGAATCTTTTCAGGTTCGATAGGATTTGCAGTTGGTGTGAGAAGGAATTCAACAGTTTTTCCTAGAGCTGACCCAAAACTATAGAAGTCAATCAATAGATCGTCGTATGAATATATCGAAATTGATATTTAATTCTTAATGAATTCAGTGCCATTGGAGCGATACGCCATATACTTCACCTTTGGTAAACAATTCAGCAGTTGAATTTAACAGCCTGATTGGTGGAAATCACAAAATCAGATTGACTTGCCGGTCAGGTTAGTATCAAATACTCCCTTTGTGGTGTTTCATTAAATATGGTGCCGTATTGATTGATTTCAACTTTTCGCAATTAGTTTCATCACGACGCCTAGTTGCAGATAATCAGGTTGTTTTTTATATTATATTTTATATATTTCACTTCGACGAGAGTTAATCCCTATCTCTACGTTTTTCGTGGAATGATTCACAGCGATTCTTTTAGTTGGTACTATTTTTTTTTCGCGTGTAACATCGAGATTTGTGTAACAAACATCTACACGGAAAAAAAGTAATTGTTGAATCAAGCAGACCTCAATTGAATGGAGCAAATGAAAGAGTCATATACAGTGTGTCCACCTTAAGGACTTACCAGCCCTGTAAAATCGTTAATATCCGACCAATTTCAAAAAAACTTTTTTTGTTGGATAGGTATTTGAAATGCCCATCCAACGATAGAGTGATCTAATTCTTGGACTGTTATCGTGGCCAACTGCGACAAATTTCAATGACCCATATTCCAGAAAGTACTATTAGGGATTTTTTTCCACGAAACTTGATGATATATTCTGAATCAGTACCACTTGAAATATACCTGTACCGATTTTCATCATCATAAAACACAGGGTGTCCGGAAAAACGAATCATCATTTTCTTCAAATAGGTGATCAGCAAATGTAGTTCTGTGGTTTTTATAGAAAGAAATAATCACAAATTATCATTGGGGATTACTTCAAATATACCTGTATCAATTTTCGTCATTTGAATATACAATGTGTCTGAGAAAAAAATTAAAAAGGATAGGTAAGCAACATTTTTCATCCTGATAATTCTTCACTCGAAATAAAAAGATGAATCAGGATAACTTGGAACATACCTGTACCGATTTTCATCATCATCAAACACAGGGTGTTCGAAAAATCTAATCATTAATTTTTTTGAATTGATGAAAAAATATTGCCTACTTTTTCTTTTTAATTGTTTTCTCATACACATCGTATTTTTGAATGATGAAAATCGGTACAGATATGTGCAAAGTGATCCTCAATAATAATGTGTCATCAATTCTTCTCAAAAATACCACAATACTACATTTTCTGATCACCTATTAAAAAAAAACATAATTCGTTTTTTCGGACACCCTGTGTTTTATGATGATGAAAATCAGTAAAGGTGTTTTTCAAGTGATTGTGATTCAGAATCCATCATTGATTTTTTTGAAAAAAAATCCCTAATAGTACTTTCCCAAATATGGGTCAATAAAGTTGGTCGCAGTTGGCCACGATTACAGTTCATGAGTAAAATCACTCTCTTGTTGGATGGACATTTCGAATACCTATCCAACAAAAAAAAGTTTTTTGAAATCGGTCAGATAATAACAATTTTACAGGGGTGGTAAGTCCTTAAGGTGGACACACTGTATGTACGACAAAATAGTGTAATGAGTAATTCTATATTGAACATTGAATTATATCTATTGAACGCATTCAATAGATATAATTCAATGTTCGTCGTGGCATATAGCCAGGAAAGTAGTTGTTTTTTATTGAATCAACTGAGAAAGAGTAAATATTCTCATCACATAGAGAATGCGAATTCTCAATGCATTGCTTCATATGAATATATATCCATTATTGTATGTTCATAATTTATCTGAGAATATTCCTTTTCAACACTTTTATACCCAATCAGGGGGTTCAAACTTGAACGATGGAAACTTGTGATTTTTATAGACCTCTAATCGCAGATTCGTGATAGAGTCTCAATTCAGAATTTCTTTCCACGCCCTGTATGATGAATGTCAATTTATCATACACCCAAAAGCAAAATGATCATTATTTCATCAAATCAACAAAATGGTAATAGTTGAATCAACATCGACATTATTATGGAACGACATATTTTGTTGATGGAATTGATATTATCCTGTTATTCAATTATAGACTGCATTCTTGATTTGAACAAGCTGCTTCCATGAAATAATCATGTATCTAGTTGATTCAATAAAAAAATGCTCAGTCCAACAAAAATAACCCATGCACAAATGATTTCTTGAAGCAACAAATCTTTTATCCGTGTAGAAAAACTTGTTCGTCTATAAAACGGCAAAGGTTTTGGATTCTTTGATAAGGGAATTATCTCCAAGAAATCCCCAGGTACGCACGATGTTCTTAGAGGATCCCCTCTCGTGGAATCCAGGAGATTCAAGACATCGCGAACAAATAAAGTGAATCATCCGTCACCTCATATCTCAGCGCCAAGTACGATGTAATATGAGCAGGAAGTGCACATATCGTTGATAACCTCTGAAATCGGCGAGTATAGTGTCTATTACGGTGGTAATAAAGAGGCATTATTTCAATGATTGTCAGCGGCAGGGATATTTCCCTCATTCCTTCACGATACAGCGTCCGCATCACAAATCCAAATGGAGTGTTCAAGACAAAACTAAGAGCCTGAAGTGCCAAAAGTGGCTCTTATATTTAACTTAGCACCAGGTCCTTTAGTTTCTGTTTGTACACTGAGAAAAAAATCGAATAATAGTTATTAAAAATGGAATAACCTTATTCCAAACTTCCTTGAACACAATAATATGTTTCTTTGATGAGATGTTGTTTCACAGATCTCCTAAAATGAATTTGAAAAACAATATTTCTGAAATCGACTGGAAGATGATTATATAATTTGACAGCATTATAAATCAATAACTTTTTACGAACTATTCTAGTACCAACACTATTTCTACTCCATTTCAACGATTTGTTGGAAGCAACTTCATGTCCAGTACACAGCTTCGCGGATGATAGTACCCTCGATGCCGCCTTCTCTTCCAGGGCTCCAATACCAGCCAGGCAAATCAGAAACGAACGAGGGAGAAATGTTGACAACATGAATATGGACTTGGCAACAATTCTCGAATGGGGATCCAATAACTCTCTAGATTTCAATGCAAACAAAACACAAGCATGCCTTTTCCCTAGAAAAGCCGATCTCACTGTGCCCAACATAAGCTTGTCAAGAGTAACCATACCTTTGAGGACATTCATTCCGATGCTCGGTATTACTATCAGCAATAACCTTCCTTGGGAAAATCACGTGAGATCAATTACTGGAAGTGCATCCCAAAAACTTGTTTTGCTGTTTCGGGCCAAGAGCTATTTCACTTTCAGTCCGCTTCTTATGATCTTTAAGGCACAGATCCGACCTGTCCTTGAATACTGCCCCCATATTTCGATATTTCGAGAGCAGCTTCCAAAAATACCCTGAAACTTGTGGGTGATGCCTCGCTCACAAACTCACTCACTTCTCTGAAACACCGTAGAAAAGTTGGGGATCCCGGCTCTATTTTATAGATATATATAGTTCTCTAGATATTGCGCAACGCATAACACCCAGACGCCAATTTTTTTCCCCAAAAGTTTCACGGGATTTTCAAAGTTGAGTTTGTCATCCAGTTGAATACCAAGAACTTCGTTCTCCTCTTGAATGAAAACTTCATTTCCTAAATGGATGTCTGTTAGATCACATTTGATCTACATTCGCTGTTATTCTCCGGAACCTAGAACAGGCATAATACCTCTGCATTGAAATAATGAGTTACTTTAATTGATAATTGGATAGATTTTTAACAACTAGTTTTCCAGAATGAACAAAATATCCTCCAGTTCACTCATCAAACTATTGTAACGACCCAAGCAAGTTTGCTTGGTAGAATATCTCATCATGATCAAGAGTATTGATTCATCTGGGAAGTCATTTTCTTATTTCTGATATTCGAGGATCATAGTTAGTGCTTCAGTTCATGACTACATTGATGAGATTTGAATTTCTATGGGTAGTTAAATTTTTTATCACAGGAATAAGTAGCAAATCATCACGAGAACATAAATTCTATCACTCCAACTTTGGATTGTATCCCAGGTATGGTAAGACCTTGTTGGATACTCAATTCTGCAGTTTTGTGCTTTGTTACAACATCAGGAAGCTTGGTAAGTGATCTGAGCTTCGATTTGTATCGATTTATTCCAGCTACAAAGGCAGGAAGAGTCTGTTTTGTGGAAAAATCTCTACCAATTCACAAACGTTTGACTCTGTCAGACGTTCATAAATTCACTTCAAATCTGAAGTGGACCAATTCGAAACTATCCCAAACTAGTTCGTATGAAACGAAAACACGTGATCTGTGGAATACGAAACAGTCCTGAGAAAACGCGAACACTTCTTCGTCACTGCGCATGCTTCTGATGGTTTATTCGGAATCTCAATTTTGTGAACGCAAACAAACCAATAGGATCATTGTGAAAATTTGGTTACTGAAGTATCTGCCGCTTATACCAAAACAAGTTGTAATTTTGATTTTTTTAAAATGGAACATCCTCTATTTTATTGCATTTTCAGATTCTCCCTGAAGAGCTAATTTCATCACACATGGAGCTCTAGCGGGAATGATTACAGAGATATAGGCTGTTCAAAATCGAGATTTTTCAATTTTAGAATTTTTTGTGTCGAAACTATTTATCATCGGTCAAAACGGTTTACTATCTACTGACATTTGATTGGAACAAATACATGGTGGTTCAAGATTTAGAATTCCGATAACCTTGTATCTGTTTCAATTTAATGTCAATTAGATACCAAAAATTCCAAAGTTGATTTTGAACACCCTATATATCTGTTATCATTCGCGCTAGACCACCAGGGTGATACATTGATGAAATCAGCTCTTCAAGGAGAATCGAAAGACGTAATGAAATACAGGGTGTTCCATTTGTAATATCGAAGTTGCTTCTACTTTCTGGTATAAGCGGCAACGCTGCATTGCTGATAATATTTCAGATCAATAGAGCAAGGGCAACTACTTTAGTGATCAACATCTAAGGTACCATCGAACGTGACCCACCTCGTATATGCTAGGTTTATAGAAATTGTATAAATTATTATTCTTGGGAGAAAAGGTTCATTCTGGACTGCCGTTGATCCGCTACTGATTATTGAAAATAGTGTCGATGAAACGAAAGCAGTATATTATGCGATTCTAGAATTGGTATAATGAATGCTTTCTACATTCGAAACAGATATGAAACGCCGATATGACGTTGAATTGCATGATTCTTCCTAATAATTTGAGCATTGTTCTTCATTCTTGGAACTAATTCGAAGTTCTTTATACCAATCACCTCGCCAATCACAATCTAAACTTCGCATATTTTTTTTACGTTATAGGTATTTTGGTGGAGTAGTCATGTTTGAATATCTATATATAGATATAGATAATTCGGTTCTCAATATAAGTCATAATATCTCTGTTAGAATATAAAAATTTTAACAATGAAAAATTTTACAAAAACATTGTTGCAAAATCATAATACACTCCGATATGCATAATATTCAAATTAACCCATATGACATGTGGTTCAGTTAGAATAATTGATGAAATAATAATATGTGAATGGTTTTATTTGAAACTAGATATCACTGACATTGTTCTAGTATTTTCAGCAATTCATATATAGTGGACAATGGTATCAAATCAACCTCATTCTTCGAAGACAACAGATGCCAACTGAACTAACTAGTGTAATAAACTCCATAATAACTGAAGGTGATATTATCAAGTAGATGTCTAGAAAGCACGAAAAATATAACAAAGCTGTCAGGACAATAAAATCTGCATTCCCTGAATAGATTTGTTTACTCAGAGGAAGATACCCAGTTATTTAGAAGAATTTTTGTATGAGTACCTCTGTGTTTATGCCAAGTCATGACATTATAGATCGATATCGTTCTTCAAAGCTGTTGAATTTAAATTTCAAATAACACAACTTGAATATTACAATGCTGCTTATGGTTTTGAATCATTATTATCATAACTGTCTCCGATCTTATCTGCCCACATTGATACAATAAAGGATAATTGTAATGCATCTTGGAAATTTCACTAGAGATCTGAATATTTTTCGAATTGTCTGGAGAGAATGTCGAATTAGAAATTGTGATGAGAAGATTACAGTAAAGCTATATTATGCATGTCGGTTGGATTCCAACGTGAGAAATGAAGGTGAAACAACATTCTGGAACTGATTCAAATGATCTTCCTCAGAATCTCAGTTGAAAAGCGTATATTTATGAACACGAAAAAATGGATATATAAATAAAGAAATACATTGAGATTTCGCGTTCTCAATGTGATGAAAATATTGTTTCTCGGTTTATTCAACAGAAAACAACTACTGGCTGTATGCCACGACGAATATTGAATTACATATCTATTGAACACACACGATAAGAATTTGAAAACAAAATCTTCTGAAGTAGAGAATTTGCATTCTCTTTTATATAAAGATATGCATATAATATCATTCTGAATATTCAACAGAAAACAACTACTTTCCTGGCTATTTGCCACGTCGAACATTGAATTAAATCTGTTGAATATCCAAAGAGAGCATGAAAAATCAAAATCCTTTGAAATTGAGAATTGTCATTATCTTTCAAATCGAATAGAATAATATGATGTATTATGATATAAAAATATAACTTACCAATATGTTCAGTATTGAAATGTAGATTGAAATGTATAGGAGAAGTACACTTTTATGAACTCTGATCTTGAAGAGCTTGGAACTTCCAAAAAAATCATTCGTATCAGTGATATGGGAATTATATCTCTCACAAACAGGTTATATGAGTTAACTCGAGTAAAACTCATTTCGGATTTCATATCCTCATCAGAAACCTGAAGTCCAGTTATTCTTTCAGCCATTCTTCATGATATACACAATTTTCATCTTCCTATAAAATAACTAAAACTATAACGAACTGACATCTGAGAATTATTATAAATTCTTGACATACTCCTGTCATTTGAAATCATATATTCACAGCTAGAAGCCTCATATTGCAAGGGAGCACCCTGAAATGGGGCTAAAAAGGGGCCAAATCTAGGTTTGTTTCCCTATAAATAGCAGCCCGAGCCGCGATCTTTACAGAACATTTGCAACCTTCGAAGAAGCAACATTTCCAGAAAAAAAAAGTAAGAATCCATCATAACAATACTGTTTCTTCTTCTTCTTCTTTTGGGTTTATTGGATTTCTGTCACCTTTCGGTAACAATTTCTCCAGATCAGGTAATTAATTTTTTCAAGAATATATATATGGTTATGTAATAAATATATTGTCACTCGACTCGAGCACTAAAGACACCGTAGTCCGTCACCATGCCCGGCAGCCGAGTTCATCAGTGTCCAAAGATTCTATCGTATGTGCTCATGCTGAGCACGTTTGATTTCAAGTATGGCCCCTTTATCCGGTGAATCCGTCACCATCCGGCCTCTATACCGGCGTAGAGATAAAAGGGCTTTATAATTTTCACACACACTTATTAAACTTCACAATAGTTATTGGATTTTAATCCAGATCAGGTAATTAGAAAAATTAAAGACTTGCACACACATTAACCTGACTTTTGACCTGGAGACGCCATGTGTCTCCTTCCATGGTCAAAAGGCGAATCTCAACAATACTGTTTGAATTCGTATATTTTTATTTGTTTATCTGAATTTATTTGACATGGACATGACAATGACATTAGTGACCTAGTGACCGTCCGCTCGGTGCTGGAAGTGACTAGAGCACCGACGGCCGTTACAGACAGAGCGATATGGGGTATTCTTTTGAAATGAACTGGGTGTAGTGCATTTGAATTTGAAATGATGATATTATTTATTTATGTGTGATGTTATATAATTTACACCTGAGTTCACATATGTTCTTTTAGCCTACACTTACACCACTATCCGATCGACTAGATCGCAGTCGGACCCAACACTTCACCACAAATAGGGATGTTCTAGGATACATGGAAGATGACCAAACCTCTACAACCTTTATAGCCGAAATAACGGGTTGACGGATTAGGTCCCAGTCTGAGTAATATCTCAGAACTTACTCAGCACTCAGACTCTGATAGATAACGTCAAGTTCAAATAGAGTAAACTCATCACATGATCTCATTTGGGTAGTATTTTATACTTCGCTGTTGCTTAACCTTGACCAGTTTATCTACGTAACTCGAAGTGCTTATAGATGACAATGAGTGATCAAATTGCTCAATGGTTTTTTCCATTCAAATCAACAGTAGGCATACTGACTTGGACGTCCCTGTAGCTGGTGTACATACACCTCGGAGGTGGCTTGCAACCACTCTTATCAAATCCCGGCAGGAGACGATCCTTCTACTGAAAAAAGCCAGAAGGCAAACCGAGAGGAATGCAATCATAGTCCATCTGAGCAATTGATCAGATAATACCAACATAAACTTCTGCTACTGATGAGTCTTGGTTGCGCAGTGAAGAGGGTTTGATTGCTCCTTGCTAATTCACTCAACTTCACATCGTACAATTCTCATTATAAAAAGATGCGTGGTCAATAAATACTCTTGATTCATACTCGATTTTCATTTCTTTTCTACCTTCGCAGAATTCTGTATCCACTAACTTATATAAAAAAAATACACAACGTGGGAACATGTTTGAGAGGTGTCGAATTGAATCTCGATACTTCTCGAACATGATAAATACTAGACGATCACATGAAATATGGTTATATAGTTCCATATTTAGACAACACCCGGGTGAGTTTGGTTACAGTGCATGGAATGAGAAGTCTAAATGCGGTAGCTACCTTGTGGCACCACCAGTTCATAAATGCATCATAACAGCACCAGATTAAGAACGGATTCCACAAATAATGAACCCTAGTGTCTTGCACAGCCACAATGGATATACCTTATGTATGTACGTTAGCAGTTTCCCTAAAAGACCATCCAGAGATAAGTGGCACCGCCTTTGGAACCTGGTGCAAGGCGAATCAGATAATAATAACGAGTTAGCGGCCATTCACAAGCCCATGCTTATAATTGTTGATTATTTTAATGACGTCCCGGTCTCTCAGAATCACACACAATGCCCACACGAAAGTATACAATTGTGTCGTCCATTTGCATTTATATTCTATTCAAGTGTGCGGACCAGATAAACATCGCCAAAGACAAAGAAGCAGCGGCGGGTATCTGTGGCGGAAATAGGTTGTCATTTCCCACCAGTAGCGGACGAGCTGACCAGAATCAGCAGTAGCGGACGAGCTGACCAAAATCAGATCCGCGACACCGTTCTGGAGACTGGAGCCCGTACTGATAGATCCTTATGAGGTATAGATATACACGAGATCAGTAGCTTTATATGACGATATATTACCAGCTATATATAAGACGAGATTACTAGCTGTATAAGACGAGATTACTACACACACTGGCACAATTAGGGGAACGGGTAAAATTTACACTAAGTTTGACATCAATTTTCTCTCGAACCGCTCACTCGATTTAAATTTGTTTTTCACGAATTGTAGCTTCATTCTTCACGAATACATCTGAGAAATAACCACCTCCAAACGATTCGTCTTTATATCATATACAGGGGTGTAAAGAAAGTACGGATTTTTCGGTATTCTTTGAGACATCCTGTGGAGTGAACCACTGATAATTGAAACGATTTTTCATCACCAAATTATAGCCCAATCTATCCCGAATATTTTCGTTCTTTATTCATCTTGCTATCCCAATTATCCAAGAAAATATAGAGTTTCAAAGAAGAGGTGGATATTGGTATTAATTTTACCACCTCGAAACTCGAACTAGGGAGAACGTGTCGTTTTTCAACTTGTTTCTGTGAGGATTTTTACTTCAAGATGAGAATTGTTCACAGTTTTACCTATCGGTTTACTGTTTAAAGACACATATACGAATACTCTCATGAATATGCAGGGGTGATAAAAGTTGCTCCAATGTTCTTTTGGTGAAATGCTATTTTTGTTAATCAACGTTGGCTATTTTGTAAATGTCATTGATTATTGTCAAAGTCAAGCGATTCACAATTCATAAATTTGATTAATGAAAATTCAACGTGAGAGATTTGACTCCTACTGATGTGGCGAGGGGTGTAGCATTAATTGAAAATGACCAGTGGGCCAATGTTCTTTTAACATAATTATGAGAGCCGCATCTGCACCAATTCAATAGATGGCAGGGAAAGACTATATCGCCGAGGTGAACAAAATGAACAATTTGATTTTACTGCTTCTGTCTCCTATGGCAGAGGTTTAGTCATGGTTAGGTTAGGTTAGTCAAGAAACGACACATTTTCAGATCCAATTTGAGTTTTGAGGTGTAAAATCGATACCAATATTCACCTTTCCTTTGAAACTCTGTATTTTCTTGAATAATTGAGATATCAAGATGAATAAAAAACGAAAATATTCGGAATCGATTGGGCTCCAATTTGGTGTTGAGAAATCGTTTCAATTATTAGTGGTTCGGTCCACAGGATGTCTAAAAAAATACCGAAAAATCCGTACTTTCTTTACACCCCTTTATATGATAGAAAGATTCATCGTTTGAAGGTAATTATTTCTCAGATGTATTCATGAAGGATGAAGCTACATTTCGTGAAGAAAAAAATTCGAATCGAGCGATCGATTCGAAAGAAAATTGATGTCAAACTTAGTGTAAATTTTGCCCGTTCCCCTAATTGTGCCAGTGTGTGTAGCTTTATAAGACGAGATTACGAGTTTCATATTACGAGTCTACTAGCTCAATATGACGACTCTTTTAGCTCCATATGACTAGTCTACGAGCTTAAATGAGGAGTCTACTAGCTTCATATGACGAGACATTCAGGTTTAAAGGACAAAACCATAAGCCTCATAATATGACAGGGTTCTTAGATTGATATGAAGGGATATCTACCTCCTTATGAAACACTGATTTCAGAAGAAAGAGCTAACTAGTATTCAAATCTTGAGTACCTAATTTCATTCACTTGATACTCATCTTCACAGGCCTAGGTTAATGATTCGGTGAAACGAGATTTCTACCTTGATATGCCAAGATTATCTGGACCTCTAGGATGGTTATTTAGGAACATATGAAAGTGATTCAGTAATATATTAAAGTGATTTAGTTTTAAGATGCCAAAGTACAGGTACTATAGAAGGTTATTGGAGGCATCATATAGACGACTGCAGGCAATCTATAAATCTGGTGGCTGATGGTAGCAAGTCAAAGACGGCGTTGTGACTTGGCAGGAACCGCCAAGTACTGCTCCTTCTTATATGAGTATACTGACAGAGGACACAATAGGTTCCGCAGACACCTATCACTCATAGATGTAAGAGATAGTCCCACTTGCCTTGGATGCGGATAAAATGAGGAAACGTCATTTCACGTCTTCGTAGAGTGTAAGGCGTATGGAAGGATGAGATTAGAAATCTTTGAAGTGGATAAGCTACAACAGGAGTGCACGGACATCCTGACGCTCAGAAAGGACAAGTAGAAGAAGAATGTGTAAATATGGGGATATATAGAATCAGAAATCGGTTAAAAAGGCTCATGAGTGCCTACTTGTCTGGTAGTAGCCTTGCCACTATACTACTTCTACTACTACTACTCCTCACCAGGTGGAAGGCTATAGGGTTACCACTGCTACAAGGAAATAATAATTATATGGATGAAGCCAGTATACTCCATACTCGACAACGACAAAAGATCAGATCAATGGAGTATAGTAATTAGTACACCCAGAACCACCTCATATCCACATAATATGATGGAAACTGCAGGAGAAGTGGTTACAATAAATATTCGACTGTTTTGGATATTTTTTCATCAGTTCATGGTTCATGTATTAGAATGAGAGTGTAGTCAGATGAATAGTTCCGAAATGTTAGCAATTTATGAACGGCTATTGGTAGATATATATGAAAATAAGTTGCTATATACACTATCGAAACTCAACAGTATATTTCGAATTCTTGAGATATTCCAGCTTTTGTAACAATATCACCTTAGAGATCACGCCAGTCAAACGTTCTGATAATGTCTCATTTCCTTTCTGGAGATGTATTTCATCCCAGGAAAGTTGTCTTGGATTTATTTCACATGCAAAAAGTTGTCTTCATGTGTTAATATCCTAGAAGAGAATATCACGAAATTCGAAGCTTCTCCTGGTTCTTGATTCGTCATATAATATATAAATAGAGTTTGCCTCATTCTTCTGATGTTCTGATACCGGATACAACCAATAAATCAATTTCAAGTCAGGACCGCGAAGCACCATTGATTTTCTGTATGTCAAATTATTTCATACTGGAAAGTTATTGATATATTTCATAACACTGCCGAATTCCACTCACTCGTCATTCCTGAGGATGAATATTCCTACTACTTTATCAAGGTTATCCAAATATCTCAACTATATATGGTAATACAAGGCTTTTCCAAGAATATATCCTTATAGTTGCTGGGTAAATCTTCCCATCCTCTATCTCTTTCCTCCCTAGGTTCGCATGATGTTCTTCGAACATAATAGAGATTCCCTTTCGTTTTCTGCCTGAAAATTATTTTGATGTTACGTCACTGGGGAGTCCATCTAGAATTAAAAAAACTGACCAGCTGTGCCCTCTCCCGTAGTCGTAAATTTAAAGCGTGTATCATTTTATTGTGACTGTGATCTCATTCTTGTATTCTTCTTGTTTCAAATCATCACTTAAGATTCTAAACCAAAAAAACGAGGTGAAGGTACATACATATTAGGTACAAGCACAGCGGGCAGAGCAACTATAGCTTTTGATTCAATATTATATATTGTTCATGAGATGTGTTCGGTTATGAATGCACAAGTGCATAAAAATTATACCGATTATTTTGCAAGAAAGCGTGTTTTCGATCTAAGAATTGCAATTTTTAAAAACTCCAAATCGGGCATGAAAATAATTAATATACATGTACACAATTTCGTTATCTCGACACAAACGGTTTCGGAAATATTTTAAAAAAACGTCATCTCGAGCCCTCCTCAGATGACTATATAGGTAACTCTTATTCATGGGGGCATTTCTGAGCTCAAATTTATATCAACTTCTTTACTATTTCTGATCCTAGAATCTGTTATTGTTGAAATCTTTCAATGTGATTTCGGAACACCCTGTCACAGATTGACAAAAGGTCTCGCAAAAGGTTTGGTAATCTGCACTGTTTACTGCGATTTTTTCTGTTTCATCCTTATCAGTAGAAAATGAGTAGGTATTCCCATTTTTTCATTTTGAAAGAAAAAAGAAACAGAAAACGAGGGAAGAGACAACGCAATATGAATCTATACAGGTTTATTGAATTTAGAGGTATTTTGCTATTATTATACTAATTGCATTATTATTCTGTCATTAATATAGGTAAGCTCTGATTGCGAAAGTTATGCAATACTCAAATCATAGATGTTCAATCTTCCAATTGAGTTCAATAATTGCAATTACAATTTGAAAAACTGTTTTGATTGACGTGTGACTAAATAATAGGAATATAGGTTCTGCTTCGTCCACAGTCCGTTCGGAAAGACCATTGTCATGCCATCTGTGATCCGGACGCCAAACTAGCACAACTCATCGAACGGGATAGTTGGCATTTTTATTTACAGCGCCACTAGCCAGCGGCGTACACAAAAGGGTTCCTTCACAAGCATTTGGTTATGAGTACAGGTTTTGTATAACATCGTAGTGTATTCCTATAAGACCGGAGTGATTGTCAGATTTGAAACACCTGTATGTCATAGTTAGAAAGCTCATAGTGGAATGCGGAAAACCAAATAATATTTCAACAGTTTACTAAGAATGTTACAAAAATGTATAGTACGCTGACTGACGAAAAAATATTATTGTGATCATCAAATATTTGGAGAGCTCAAGAATCATTGATGATAGACCGAAGATCAATTGGAGATTCACTTGCCTACGTCTCCCATATATGGCAAAATTCATAATAAAACATGAGGAATCTCTAGCTGTATACAAGTTGAAATTTAATTGACGATGGCTGAGGATGAAGGGTATAGTTCCTTGGCTCATTTTGAGAAGGAAAGTTGATATGGACATATGCCCTGAACCCCTCAACTTTCAATCTATAGGGTGTTGAAATTTGAAGAAAAGAATATCGTTTTCTTATCATTTCTTCAATACCGTTCTAGATATTTTCATGAAAATTGGCATGCATTTACTTAGCACCAATAGGCATTTTTCGATGCTGAAAATGTTTGAATATCTGTACCAGTGGCGTACGTGAGGAATGTATCCTGGAGTTTTTGTGAGAAAAATATTGTACGCTCTTGATTTTTCCGAGGATATAAATTATTTTTGAAATTCTCATTCCTTTTTGCAACAATTCGACTTCATTATTTTTCTCCATCCGACGAACTGTTTTCACGTAATATAAGAACAATTCGCCCTTTTTTGTATTTGAAATAATGACATTTGATCGATAACGTTGCAGTCCTATTTTGACAAGTATTCATAAACGTGAATTTTTTTTACATTGTGAAAGTTTCTTTAATCAATCAAGAGAAAATAACATGTTAACACCCTATAGATCGAAAGTTGAGAGGTTTAGTGCATATGTTGATATGAACTTTTCTTCCTAAAATGAGCTATATTTTCAGCCATCAATTAAATAACACCCTGTAGATATATCGAAGTCATTTGACCGTGTTTGGCGCCAAAGACTGCTCCACAAACTACCATAATACGGCTTACCACCTCATCAATTATATGCCATCTTCCATCGAGTTTTCTTTCAGGCAGATCACTCCATGGGGTGGTGGACGAAGTATCGTCTGATACCATTGCCATCAATTCCGGCGTTCCACAAGGTTCAATTTTGGCACCAACATTGTTCCTACGTTATATCAACGATCTATTGGGAGCAACCACTTTTCCTAGCCACAGCTTTGCAGACGATAGTACTCTCCATACTGCGTTCTCTTCTAGAATTTTTCCCAGGAAATCAAGAACTGACGACGGAACGCTGTTAATGAAGATCTTGCGGAAATTACAGCCTGGGAAACCAACAACCTAGTTTAATTCATCGCCACCAAAACGCAAGCCTATATTTTTTCTAGGAAGGCCAAATTCACATTTGCAACTGTAAATTAGGAGATATTTTGAAATAAAAAGTTTCTTCTGCCTAATTTACAGTTGGAACTGTGAATTAGAACAAGAGAACTTTTTTTCACACATCTCCTAGTACACAGTTGCATTTACTGTGAATTAGAGTCTCACAGTCTCATCAGTTCTCACAATTCCTCAACAGACGACCAGACTTACACAGCTTTCATTCTTCGATAGCAATCTGACTACAATACATCAAAGTGGAATGAATTTTATAATTTTCATTCGAACGTGAATAAATACTGCAATTCTAAACTACAATACCTACCTAACTTTCAAACTCAACGAGTTAACTATCTGAGTCGATCTATCTTGCAGTGGAGTGAAGATGATATGGCAGGAAGAACACCTTTTGTGTGAATTGAGATTATAAATTTAGGAGGATGAAATACTCACAGCTCACACAGCAAACGAACTGTTGTTGTTACAGATATTATCACCCTGTATTTTGTTTTTGCTTTGGGATCAAGGAGTTTAGTGACAAGAGAGACAGGAAAAAATGTTATAAATAGACGTATTGTAATATTTTCATCTGCAATACAGTTTTTCGTTTATGAGTCATTATTTAATTCAGTCTAATTCTATAAGACACTTATCAGCCATTTATAAGCCAAACATTGGTGACGAAACCAGGGAACAGCAGGGAATAATCGAAAAAACCAAAATAATTATTTTGACATCAATTTCTGTAATTGTGTCAGAAGGAAATATACAGAAAGATGGATAATACATCTAAGAAATCGCCGTCTGTGAGTGATTTCAGAGGATTCGAAAGATCAGGAAACTCTAAAGGTTTAGAGGAAAAATCTATAGCAGCATCAATTTTGAAGAAATCAAGTCAGTCAAAGTGCATAGATTGCGTGTCTAAATCGAGCAGAAGTAGTAAGAAAGAAAAAGCAAGAATTGAACTAGAATTACTTGAAAAAAATCTACAACTAGAACAAGACAAACTGAAGTTAGAACAGGAGATCATACAAAAGAAATTGAGTCTTCTGAAGATTAATAGTGAATGTTCAATTTCTGAAATGAATGAAGAAGGCAAGTCTCATTATTCACAAACATCAGCAGATATTCAGAAATGGATAGATGATATTCCATCAAATTTGAATGAAGAGCAGATAGTAGAAAAATCAGCAAGTTCTGGAAACAATTCTTTGGATGTGCAGAAAATCTTATTCCGACAGTCATCGGCTTCTAAAGAATTACCTTTTTTTAGTGGAGATCCTATGGAGTGGCCAAGCTTCATAATGTATTTTCAGGAAACTACAGAAACATGTGGGTTTTCCAAACGAGAAAATATGTGCAGATTACAAAAATCATTGAAAGGGAAAGCAAGAGAAAGTGTCCAGTATTTATTGCATTTTCCTGAACAGCTGGAGAAAGTTTTGAGCATATTGGAAAGAAGATTTGGAAGGCCAGAACATATTATTGAAGAAATTATAGAAAAAATTAAGCATATGCCTTACATAAAAGAATATAATTTTGAATCTTTGATTGATTACACTAACAAAATTTTAAATTTAGTGGCCACAATTGAAAGCTTAGATTCCATGGGACATTTAATGAATAGTCAACTTCTTAGTGAGCTTGTCAATAAGTTACCTCCAAACCTTAAACTACAATGGGGCATGCATAGGAATACCCAAAATGTTGCTGATTTGAAATCATTCTCGCTATGGTTGGAAGAAATTGCGAATGGAGCAAGTTTTGTGTCAAGATCGAAATTTTATGGTGATAAGGCAGCAAATTTCAGACAAACAAGCTTAGTAACTTCTGATAATACCTTCAAGGACTGCATTTACTGCAAAAATAAGAAGTTTAAGCATTCGATCACAAAATGCAAATTTTTTTCCGATATTTCTGTGGATGATCGATGGAATTGGGTGAAAACAAACAAAATCTGTTTTGCATGTCTGAGGCAAAATCACCAGATACAATTTTGCAAACAGAAACGTGAATGTGGAGAAAAAGGGTGTAAGAAATTTCATCATTCCTTATTGCACACAAGTAATCCAACCGATTTTGAAGTACAAGAGAAGGAAAAACCTATGGAGGAAAAATCAGTAAAAGGAGAATTAGCTACTACAAGTCATGGTACAAGAGGCCAAAATCAAGATATGAAATTTAATGCTACACAGTGGACCAATAAGGAGGTTTTATTGAGAATTGTTCCGGTTGTTTTAACAGGGCCTAGTGGAAATCAAGTAGAGACTCATGCACTTCTGGATGAAGCATCTACAGTAACCTTACTAGATGCAGATATTGCTGTGAGGTTGGAATTAAATGGACCTATGAAGCCATTACACCTACAGTGGACAAATAACCTTTCCAACTATATGGATGAATCACAAGTAGTCTCAGTAAATATAGCGGGCGTTTCCACAGGATGTAAAAGTTTTATCATGCATCAAGTTCGAACAGTTAAAGATCTTTCTCTGCCGTCACAAACAGTTGACATTGAAAAACTCTCTGAAAAATGGCCCTACATAAGAAATGTCCCGCTAAAATCTATGATGAATGCTACACCTACTTTATTGATTGGACAAGACAATTGGCCATTAACAATTCCGCGCAGCTATATTCAGAAGAGATGGAATGATCCTGTATTAACAAAAACCTGGTTGGGATGGATAATTCATGGGCAGATATCATCTTGTCAAGTTGAAAATAAAAATTTTTATAGTTGCTTTATTTATAATCTTGATAATCACGAAGATAACCTGTATAATTTAGTGAAGAAGTCATTTGAAATAGAGGATGCTGGATTGAGTGACGAAACAGAGATATCATCTGAAGAAGCTTATGCTCAATCATTATTAGACAAAACTACTAAAAGAATTAGTGATACTGAATGGGAAACTGGACTTTTATGGAAGAAGGAAGCAGCAGTTTTACCACCAAGTCAAGAATCTGCATTGAGAAGACTAGAATGTGTTGAAAGACGGATGAAGAAGGATGCAGTATATGCAGAAGCCTACAAGAGTAAGATACATGATTATATCGCCAAAGACTATGCTAGAAAATTGCCAATAGATGAGATTGAGGAAAATAATGAAAAAAATTGGTACTTACCTCATTTTGCGGTCACAAATCCTAACAAACCCGGTAAGATTAGGGTTGTTTTTGATGCCGCTGATAAGTCTTTTGGTGTTAGTTTAAATGACAATCTATTAGCTGGACCAGATTTGTATAATTCTATTCCGAAAGTTCTATGGAAGTTTAGAGAGAAGAATATTGCCTTCTGCGCAGATATAAAGGAAATGTTTTTAAGAATAAATATAAGAAGTGAAGATGTATCAGCTCAAAGATTTTTTTGGAGAGAAGACCCAGATGAAGACCCAGACACGTATGAAATGAAAGTGATGCTATTTGGGGCAATTTGTTCTCCTAGTTCAGCTCAGTTTATTAGAAATAAGAATGCAGGAGAGTTCATGAACACTTTTCCAAAAGCAGCAAATGCCATCATAAATAATCATTACATGGATGACTATTTGGACAGTTGCGAAAATGAAGAAGATGCAATACAGCTGATTCAAGAAGTTATCCACATCCACTCTAAAGGTAATTTTACTATCTGTAACTGGAATTGCAACTCACAATCAGTTTTGGAAACAATTCCTACAGACCTGCTTTCTAGGAATAACAAAAACTTAAATTTAGAATCGGACGTTTCTTATGAACGTGTGCTTGGACTTCACTGGAATTCTAATGAAGACAAGTTTTTCTTTGAACTGAAATTTCATAAAGTGAGACGTGAAATTATGGAAGACAACTTAGTGCCTACAAAAAGGGAGCTATTACAATTCATAATGTCCATATTTGATCCATTTGGATTTGTAGCCAATGTTGTCATTTTTGGAAAAATTGTTTTACAAGAATTATGGAAAATTAAACTTCACTGGGATGAAAAGTTACCTCAAGAATTTGAAAATAAGTGGAACAAGTTCAAAAGAGTTATTCTGAAAATAGAACACTTGCAGATAGATAGATGTTATTCTAAGCTGTTATCTGCAAATTCCTCAGTACAGCTTCATATTTTTTGTGACGCGAGTGATAAAGCATATGCTGCTGTAGCATATATGAGGATACAGAATGACGAAGTTGTAGATACAGCTTTCATCATGGCAAAAACCAGAGTTGCTCCACTGAAAGAACTTTCAATTCCAAGGCTCGAACTACTAGCAGCGTTATTGGCAAGCGAGTTATTCAGATTCATCAATGAAAATCATTCTATGAAATTTTCAAGGGTGTACCTCTGGAACGACTCTAAAACCGTTTTATACTGGTTGAAGAATAACTCACTAAGACTCAAACAGTTTGTATCGAATAGAGTGAGGAAAATTAGAGAACGTACAGATACAACATGGTGGAAATGGATAAACACAAAAAATAATGTAGCTGATGAAGGCACAAAGTGGACAGTAGAACCAAAAGTCAATGCAGAAAGTAGATGGTTAAAGGGGCCAGATTTTTTGAAATGTCCTGAATCAGAATGGCTATGGGAAGACAACCAGGAAGAAAAGGAATTGGACCTTCTGGGAAAACTGGAAGTAGAAGACTTCACTCTTACAATAACTTTGAAGAACCCAGGTGTAGCAAATGACGCACTTCCTTGTATTGAAAGGTTTTCTTCATGGCAGAGATTAGTACGTGTTACAGGGCAGATAATATATTTTATAGAAAGGAGCAGATCCAAGAGGACCTTAGTAAGTTCACAAATAACTGACATTGGATTGAAACCTAGACATCTGAATCAAGCAGAAGAGTTGTGGTGGAAAGAAATCCAGAAGATGTATTTTTCAGAAGAAATAAAGAGTTTGACAAAACATGAATTCGTAGGAAAAAATAGCAAATTGTATCAATTAACTCCTTTTCTAGATGGAAATAATGTATTGAGAATGAGAACTAGAATATGTTCAGCACAAGTGACAGAAAATATGAAAAATCCAGTTATAATGCATCCTGACCATCGTTTTTGCGGATTATTAGTTCAACATATACATGATACTTGTTGCCACCTTGGACTCGATTATGTCCTCAACGAGATCAAACAAAAATATTGGATTTTAAATGTTCGGCCACTAGTCAAGAGAGTTTTGATGTCATGCATTATTTGTAAGAAGAAAAGAAGCATGAAACCACAAATTCCTTTGATGGGAGATTTGCCCGAAGCAAGATTAGCAGCTTTTCATCGGCCTTTCACTCATACAGGCATGGACTTTTTTGGGCCGTTGGAAGTTACAGTTGGAAGACATAAGGAGAAGAGATACGGAGTTTTATTCACGTGTCTCACAACAAGGGCAGTACATATTGAAGTTGCTCAGACACTGAATACTAGTTCAGCTATCATGGCAATTCAGCGAATGGCAGGAAGAAGAGGCTCACCTACTCACTTATACTCAGATAATGGCACTAATCTGCGGGGAGCCGAAAAGGAACTGAAAAAATCTTTAGAGGATGTAGATAAAAACAAATTGAACGATGCACTAACCAACAAAAACATTACATGGCATTTTATACCACCAGCATCGCCGCACATGGGGGGTAGCTGGGAGAGATTAATACGATCGATTAAAACAGCATTTTACACGATTTTGAAAGAGAGGGCTCCACGAGAAGAAGTACTATGGACTTTATTAATAGAGGCTGAGTATATTGTCAACAACAGACCTCTCACTCATATTCCCATCGACCCTGTAGACATGGAACCATTGACTCCAAACCATTTTCTTATAGGAACCAATTCAAATCCTAACATTCAGGGACAATTTGAGGAAGATGATTTATGTTCAAGGAAGCAATGGAGGATAGCCCAATACTTGACAAGAGAGACAGGAAAAAATGTGATAAATAGACGTATTGTAATATTTTCATCTGCAATACAGTTTTTCGTTTATGAGTCATTATTTAATTCAGTCTAATTCTATAAGACACTTATCAGCCATTTATAAGCCAAACAGTTGTTCTGTTCATTTCTGGTAAGATTTTGGCGTAGCGAAACTTCTTAGTACTAAATTTACAATGTGGAGTTAGGACCTTATTTGCCTCGAGTACGTTACAGCATAGATCTAAATGGTTACAGCAACCGAATTTTCCTGTGATTATTCATTCAGTGTGCCTGTCTCTCGAATTCTGACAAAGCCTGGTTCGTACACTCCTAATAATAATTATTCTGCGGAAAGAGGAAATCAAAATGCAAATTCGGTCAGGTACGCATCAAGCTATAATAACCCAGAATCGTAGCAGTATTCTAATGACCTCCGAAAACGTAATAGCCAAAGTTGCACATGGTCCTTTGTGTCAGTTCGTTGATGAACATTTCATCAATGAAACGGGGTATAATTAACAAAGAGCCAGCACAGTTCAGCACGAATTCAATCATATCTCTCAGCAATTGTTCAAAGTTCAATGTAAATCAACATTAGCATACATAATTATTACGGAACATGCATCAAAGGGTCACGAGTAGGGAACTGTCTGTTTCCCTTACTAAAACTTATTGTGGTTGATATCCAGTTATGATTCTGCAGGAGGATCTGAATGTAGCTAATTAACCCTTTCTAATTGTTCCCTTTGTTTGGTTGGATGATCTTCATTATGTTAAGAAATTGTGAGATATTGAAGTAGTACGGTATACGGGGTGTATCTAAGTAACACCAAAAAAAATTCAAGGGGTGTTTCCTTATGAGATTCCAGGAAATAAAGTTCAAATAAACATGTCTCCTAACTTGCTTCGTTTTCGAGATACAGGGTATTAATATTTCCATGAATAACCTTTTTTCTCTTCATCAATTTCAATAAAACGTTGTTGTTTCGCTAATAGAAATATGGAGCTTCTTTTAGTACAATTGTATTCGAAATAATATTTCCAGTGTCGTCACAGTGGGTAAATTTATCGATATTCATGGTGAATGTCATTGTACACCATGCACCGGTTTTTCAGATTTTCATATTTTTATCAGATCGAACTATTGGAAAAACAACTTTTTCATCCTATATGTGATGTGATTTTTGTATCTAGCTTAGTTTTTGAGGAAACAATAAAAATTTGATTTGTCTTTAAATTTTGATATAAGTGCTTTCAAGACTTCCATTGAGATCACCCAATAACCAGAATTGGAACCATTCTGAAATTTCGGGGCTTTCCCAGTCTCCATCCATACCAAATTTTGGCACCATGGAAGCTCATACAGGGTGGTTATAAATAAAAACAATTAATGCTTCCAACTTCAACATCCTGTATTGAACACAATGAAACACCCTTTGAATTTTTTCGGTGTTATTTGAATACGCCCTGTATAAGAAGGATTTATGCACACAGTCGTAGTCGTATGTTCAAACTAGACTTTGAAAACAATATGAATGAATGATTTTCATTGTAATTATGTGATCACTGAAAGTTAAAACACAAATATTTGCATCCGGCTAAGAACGCTGATGACAATTTTCTAATCAAGGAAAATAGTTTGTCATTAAAAGAAGATGGTGCATAAAGGTATCAGCACTAGTGCGGGAAAACAAAGATGTGATATAATCGCTAGTAATATAAGTGGTTGGTGATGGAATATAAAAGTTTAAGATTGTTTGTTGCAGTATTAAGTATGTATGTTTAGAATCATCCATCAAATTGCACTATTTATTGTAAAAATTAAAAAATATTGAGAAATAAAAATAGTTTATTATAGAAATCCCCCTATAGATTTGGATTCATCTGACGGGAAACGTCAATTTGTCATGCCAATCAAACCTCAAATAAGTTTGAAATTGTCGAAGTGACAGACACAGCGTTACTGTCATTTTCGATTCAGTGGAAATGCCACAATGTGATCAAAAACTTCTAGCTTTAGGGATTTGATACAGATGCGTTAATATCACCAACGAAGTCTTAAGAAAGGTATGAGAGGTATACACGCGTTTAATTGAATGGTGCAACAATAAAGAAATGAAAAAACCGAATGAAGAATAGGTATTTTTGGCTCATTCCATAGAAGAGTGTGAACCTAGAGACCAAACTCCTAATGGGCCTGCTGGCTTCCGCAATGAACCAACATAATGCGTCAAACTGTAAGTTCACAATAGCTATTACTAATAATTAATAGATAGAGAATATATATCTCTTGTTAGTTGTTCCTATTTGCTTGAATAATTAATTGAACGATTCAATCTATTTCCTACTCATGTAGAAAAAATATTGTTTCTGACTCATGCGGAAAGTGTCTTTCCCGCACTCGACTGCTTGCCCGAACTCCGCTTCGCGTCGTTCGTGTCAACGGCAGTCACGTGCGGGAAAGAATCACTTTTCGCACTTGTTAGGAAAATTACTATTCCCGTACTACTGTGGGAAAACATTCCCCGCACTAGTGTGGGAAAACATTTCTCGCACTACTGTGGGAAAATGACACTTCCCAAACTAAATTGCGTGCGGATATAGGGTGAATGCCGCACGCTTGTAGAAAAATAATTTTTCGCGCATATACGAAAAGTTTCATTTGAACTGCGACTATAAAATTATCCGTAGGTGCATCTCTACAATATTTCGGTGTAACATAATAAAAACATGTCATTCCGGAGACCGGTAGAGATGCGGTGTCATATCTCTAACGTCCATCTCATTTCAGTGATTACATAAAACCTACAAGCAACATAATAAGATGGCTCATTTCATCGACCTTTTATTAGTGTCATAGGCTGCCCCAAAGGATGTTTAAAAGATGAAATAATTGTCATATGGCGGATTTATGCAACATTTGCATAGTCCTAGCTAGTCTTAATTCTAAGCATAGTATTAGTATTTATTTTTTTCTTAAAGATTTGAGGTATTTATCCAGAAACATTGAGACTTGATTTGAGCATAAGAGTCATGTGATGATTTGGGCTTCTTTTTGTATCAGAGATGAGGAAAATTATCTATCAAACTCATCAACATCTGAGCTCTCTTAAAATATTAATTTCGGAACATGTAAACAACAAATCATCAACAATTCTATCAAAAGGAGCATGCGCCGAATCCACTTAACATAAGCATAAGCATAAAAGTTCAAATTCATCAACTTTCAAGGTCGTTTCTTAGGCTTGTGCTTATGCTTAAGGTCGTTCCCTACCTTTATAACGCCTATACCAAATAATGCATTTCAAATTCAACTACAGAATGGAAATGAATTGATGGTTTTATTTGAATTTTTGACAATCTGTTGATGTTGATGAATACTATAGATCGTGGAAAGAATATTTCGAATTTTTCTTTCAGTTTCTTGTTAAATTGCTTTTGAAAATGACGAATTTGTTTTATTTTTCAAATTTTGTTCACATTCATCAACATAAGACAATGCTAACATATTTCTATCGACATGTCGATGAGTCAAAATCATGTGTTTTTTGCATAATGCATTTCAAATCGATTTTTGACTTTTAATTGATTTACGCTTACGATCTCCGCCCCTCGCTAGGCCACACCCACGATCCAATCAGAATGACCCATGACCAGCCACATTACTTATTACCCACTCTGATTACTACCCCATGAAACAAGTGATTTAGTGTTTGTTGATAACTTGTGCTGTGCGTATTGTTTTATTTGTTCCGTAATTGCTTAATCACGGCGAATGGTGAGAAAATGTCACCATCAAGAGTTCATATAAGAGATCTACCAGATGTAAATTGATGAAACAACTCAACGAAATAATAATATGTATTCATGGTTTAGATATCCAAAGTCATTATTATCATTATTATTCCGGCTAAAATTGGGGTGTAAACGGCCTCATGCAAGTACCTTGTTTCAACTTCTAGTTAGGCTTAAAATTATGATTGAGACTATGATTAGGACTATGCAAATGTTGCATAAATCCACCAATATACAGGGTATAATTTAATTGATGGCTGGAAATGGACGTGGCTCCTCAGCTAATTTTGAGATGAAAAGTTCATATGATCATAATGACCTCTTAACTTCCGAGCTATAGGGTGTTATAATTTTAAGAATTTTTTATCATAACGACAATAGGGCTCTAGATATATCCATGAAATTTGACAGGCACACAATTTCTAATGAAACATGAACAGATTCATTGTATTATTTTGTAACAAGTTCAATGCTATTATGCAACTAGTCTAATTCAAATACTTCTCTCGATTTGAAAAAATTCACTATATAGCATAAATTCCTAGATATATTGCAGGAACATGGTCTAGAGTCTAGACAGATGGGGAAATATTCACACTTCTCAGGAAAATATTGATGCAACATTCCAGAAATATTACAAAAATATCTGAATACCCCTCGGAATACCCACTTTGAAATCTTCGCTAAAATCAAACATAGAATGTTGCAGATATATTTTGAAAATATATTTCCATGATTTTTGCTCAAATACTATCCAATAACTATGTAATCAATATCTGAATTGCTAGGTACATTTGAATATTGATACATCAATGAGGCCTTCAATGTACCGCGTGATTCAATTGTAATATGAACTGAATGAATATACAGAGTGACCCATTTGAAAGCGGGCCACCCCTGTATCTCACGTAATCGTTGGGTAAGGATCATGAAATTTGCTGGAGCGAGAGATATATTAAAAATGCACTATATAACCAAGTGGGGTCATCTTCAGTGATATACACTGCTCGCCAACAGCCGTGGAACCACCCCAATTTCCTGAAAATGATATTAGGAGTCAAAATAGGTTGAAAATCACTTCGGATTCGGAATCAGGACGCCCAATTCACTAACTATTCATATTTTTCCTCGAAAATTTTCAGTTCTAAAACATTACATTTTGTCGCACTTTTCATGGAAGCGCAACCCCGTATCTCACGTAATTATTGTGGTAGGGTTCTAAAATTTGCAGGAGGAACGAAAAGTCCAAAGATGAAGTCAATTACGTGAGATACGGGGGTGCTTCCGTGAAAAGTGCGACAAAATTTAATTTTTCAGAACTGAAAATTTTCAAGGAAAAATATGAAGAGTTAGTAAATTGGGCGTCCTGATTCCGAATCGGAAGTGATTTTCAACCTATTTTGACTCCTAATATCATTTTCCGGCAATTGGGGTGGTTCCATGGCTGTTGGCGAGCAGTGTATATCACTGAAGATGGCCCCACTTGGTCATTGAGTGCATTTTTGGTATATCTCTCGCTCCAGCAAATTTCATGATCCTTACCCAACGATTACGTGAGATACAGGGGTGGCCCGCTTTCAAATGGGTCACTCTGTATGAATATTGATGAAAATAGTGCGCAGTCTGTTTCTTCAAAGTCTCGCCTATATTCAATGTCTTGATTATCATAAATGACATTTTGGTCTCTTCGATCTTCTATGTTCTCAATATACAATATTGATTTAACATTTCTTACAAGTTGCATGTACAATATTGCATGATCTAACCAAGAAGCATCAATAATGTATAAACTTATGTCGCTTGATCCCAATAAAATAGTATATTATGTAACAAGTGTTAAAAACGTCCTTTTAGTAACGAGTAGTTTAAGCACGAGCGGAGCAGAGCGGAGCGAGTGTTTAATAAACGAGTGTCTAGAAGAGTTTATAAACGCGTTACATACTATGATTTTTCTACGAACTCTGAAAATTACATAAGCTCAACCTACAAAATAATTCGAAAGGAATGGGAATTTAGAACATAATAGATGCAACTGATGCATGCAACCAGCGAGACACGTATAAGTGATATTGGTTGTGTATGTGTCCAGTCCATTGTTTACTAACCTTTGTTTCACGTTTATTGTCATGCTTAGCGCAGAATAAATAAATTGTTCTCAAAGATGGATGCTTCATTTTTACACTTCTTGGAGATATGCAAGTACCAGAACATTCTCTTCTATTTTACTTTCGTCTACTTTTCGCATATATTTTAATGAAGAATTCTGATACAAACGAATATTGTTTGAATGATTCTGATACAAAATTCGAAAATAACAGTTGACAGTTGATACAATTGACAGGCCAGACATGTCTCAAATTACTGAAGCTGTGTTTAATGAACTGCGTTGCCATGGTAATGTGTTTAAGAAATCGTGTTGCCATGGTAACGTGTTTAATATTTTGAATAAATCACAGATCGACAATCATTTAGCGAGTTATGTGAGTAGAAAAATAATATTATAGTGATATTGCAGCAACATTTCTATAAATATTGGAATTGCAATATAGAAACTCAATGTTTCAGTAACATTTCTAGAAGAATGCAAATGTAATCGCAATTTTGTAATATTATGGCAACATTTGCTGAATATCTTGTGCTGTGTGGGTTAGACCCTAACCTATGTACCGGAAACACAAAATATCCCTCTGATGAAATGAAGCTACGCAGCTGGTGGTTATACGAGTATCGTCAAAGTTTATTGTCTTACTCGCCAGAAGTGTGACCTTCTGACACTAGCGCGTGCCCCCGCAATTAAATTTTCAAATTATAGAAAAAAAACGGTCGGTTTTTAACGTCCGGGGCCCGGAGAATGCTTGGCTTGTCTTTTATAGCGTTATTTTCCTGCTACCTGAAATATATTATTATGTATACGGATGATTTGAATTAATTACCGTATCAAATAAAAACAAACATTATGAAAGCAGGGTGTATACAGGGTGATACACTTTACAGACGCAATCCGCAATCGATAAAAGATTTTTATAAATTTGAGAAGAAATACTATCGGTTATAAGGCTCTGTTTTCGATAATCTGTAATATTATTGAATTGATCGTGATTGATTTTGTGTTCCATAAAGCCACCTTGATAAATTATTGATATTGAATCGAGGCGATACTCCAACTTTTATTTGCTACGACTATATACATATACCTTATCGATATCAGAAGTTTTGTCTTCATTATTTTTTATGAACCTTTCCAGCGAGTTATTGTTCTATATGCTACTTTTAAGTCATGTTTATGTAGAAATGAAGCTAATTCTTCAGTTTCATCAATACTTCTAGACAAATTAGGGGTATTCAAACTCAACTGTGGATCTTATCTATCTATATTATCTATCTTAGTCAGACAGGTCGTATGAAAACAAATTCGCCAACTACATATTAGAAGAAAACTCTAGTTCTGATGATAATTTCGAAATTCTACACGTAAAAAATAAAGGGCTGAAACTCAATCATTTCGAATCATTATAAATCAACAAACTCAAAAATTCTAACATTTTTCTTAACGATCAACTAGTTCTCATAGTTCACCACTGTTGAATTTGTTTTCATAGTAGGTAATAATATGGACTTGCAAACTTGTCGTGTGATTAAGAATTTTGTGATAATCTCATCGTTTGTAAAGTTGCTATGCTATTCCGAAATCGATTTGGTTGTGAAATTATATTGAAGTGATACCTTCGTGTTCCTTCATTGAATGAGTACTCCACCGGTCAAATCCTTAAATTTTGATCCAGAGTGAATTAAAAAATATATTGTCAATGAATAACTATAACACCCTATATGAGGTATGCCTGAATCCACTTTCTCGAAAAACAATGCATAATATTCGTATTGAAATTTTGACTCATCACTCAAACAAAAGTAAGCCTTGATATTTTGAATATTTTACAATTAATTGTCATTGTCAAAAAAAAAATAGATTTTTTTATTGACAAAGCATATAGTATTCAAAATTATATAAAAGTGTATAACATAACATGAACATATACAACGTAATTAATAATATAGAGTAAAGAATGAACTTATTGAGAGTGCACATTGAAAATTGAAGTGAACAATAATTATTGTCATAGCAGATCGATATTATGTGTATACTAAATACTGTCTGTAGGTTAATAGAGGAGGTGGTACATTCATTATTCCAGATTCTTTGGGATTTTCTCTCCTCGTTTTTATAAAATTCACATCAGATGAATTGCCCCAGAATGTAACTGCGATTAAAGAATTTTCCTATCATAGCTGGTGAATAGGCTCTGATAGAAAAATTCTTTGAACGCAGTGTCATTTTGAGGCGAATCATCTGATTTGTCCTTACTCCACGTGTATTGAAATAATATTCATATTTTTATTTCATAGAAACGAGGAGAGAGAATCCCAAAAAATCTGGAATAATTAGGTATGTATATTATTTGAAATAGTAAATTTTTCATCGTAAAATTCCTCAATAATATAGTAGGTTTTTTCCATGAGGGCATTTTTCACCATTTTCTGAATTTACTATAATCTTTTATAGTTCTTTTTCAGTGGGTATATGGTTATAACTCTTTTCACTTGCGAATAACAAAGAAAATTTTGTCAAACTAGACTTTGGAATGGGTAGAGCAATTTTCTGTTATTTGTCGGGTCACATGATTTGTTTGTACTGAAGTCTCAGCCACATACTTTTTGTGAAACAGACATTCTGTTTCCAATCTGGTCATCAGAGTGACAATTCCCAAGATTGAAAACAGTAGTCTGCATGACTCTCGAACATCTACCTTGCCTAAGTACCTCATATACATATAGCTCGTTTCTGCAGTACAAACTACAAACACTGAATGATTGTTGGCTACAATATCTCCAAAAAACTATTCTATATCTCATATATGAGATTCAATCAGACTGTGATAGACCATTTTTGCCGTAGATGAACTCAATTCATCAGTGACAATAGGGTATACGCATGTGAAAATTTTACACTGGAATATATTTTTGTTCCATTACTCATATGTATAGATGTCGAATTATACATCCGAAAAACATTATTAAGCACCGAATATACAGTATGATGCAAATGTATGGAATAAATTCATTATTTCAGAAATGGGCTACATTTGAAGAAATTCCAAAAACACGTGAGTTCTAATTTTTGAAACCTCATCTCATGACATTCATATGAGAGATGTTACGTCACCGGTGGTGGAGTAATGACGTAATGGACGTTTTTTTTAAATACAAACAGGGGTCATGTGACACCTCGTTTGAAAGGTCTACTGATCGTCTATCCAATAGTCAAAATTTTGCAAAAGGAGATTAAAATTAAAATGGAATATCATTTGGTTAACTGAATCTTGCAGAGATCTTCTACTGAGAATTGAACATCGAAAGGTCGTCTAGTTGAAAAAATACATCGATAAAAAAGTTCTGAACTCTACTTTTTGGATTTTTTTCGGAAGTCGTCTTGTTTTGAAATGAATCTATTCCATACATTTGCATCATACTGTATAATAATTTCTGATTGAAAATCATAATATTTGCAACTTTCCGACCAACAGCCGAACTGCAGCGATGATTTCCGACTGGATGTGGCTGTTTTTATTTGTCATGTCAAACATTCATGTCCGAAAGATTGAAAATAATACAAGAAGAGAAAGTGAGGTTCTGATTATCTGAACTTGTAGTTTCTATAATCTATCTCAATTATATTATGATCTCAATATTCTGAATAATAATGACTGAATAATAAGCAAATATCTACAATAAGAATGATCAAACAGGACTTCTTTTTGCATGTTGTTTCAAATATATATTATTACCTATCAATTTATATCTAATATAGTTTTCCATATCTTCTTCAAGCTGAAACCGAAATCACATATTATATTATTCTCCTAATAACATGAGGAACATGATCATTGATATATAATGGGTTTCACTATAGGACATACTTGAACGTATACTCACTTCGAAATGGTCTTCACAAACAAATCCTCTGGTTTTCTCGGATAAATCATTTGTATTTATGGCTTACAACCATAATTTTCTTTTCTCTTTATTTTTATCACTCGATCCCACTGGCAATGAAAGGAATATTTTTCCTGGTGATACTTTTGTTGATGAAAGGCATTGCGGCACTAAACAGTATTTGGTATAAATATTATCATTTTCCATTTTCAAATTTCAAATTTCTTTTCCTTCTCCTACCTCTTCATCTTCTTTTTTTTTTCAATCTGAATCTTGTCATTCTGTCGCGCTAGTCTATGGCTGTGCGGCCTAATACTATGACGTCATAATATTAGTGATGGCCACTAACTCATTTTCCTGTGACTTCATATTTAGCCTCATTTAAATGAAATTTTTTAGAGTCACAACTCACAAGCAAATTTGAGATTAATGAATGATATCCAATGTTATTATAAGGAAGAAGGAATATAATTTCGATTAAACAAAAAATCATGCGTATTCCTTATTCTGAGAGAGTGACATCCGGATGCCAATTTTTTCAGTTAGAGCTGCAATATGCTGATCAAATTTCAATTTTTCATCCAAAGATATTCCCAAGAATTCTGAATATTTTTTGTTTTCTAGAATTTTTCCGTTTAATCTTATATTGTTGCAGTCAAAACTAAAGCCCATTATACTTATTTGGTTTTTGTGATTAAAACACAGATAAGTAGCTTCGCACCATTGTTGAACCGTTCCCAAGTCTCTAGCAATATTATTTCTCATGTTGTCACAATTTTTTCCGTGCCATAGTAGGGTATAATTTCATCAGCAAAAATTCGGGTTAATCCAGCGTGTTAATCATAACAGAGGTGGGTATGTCTTTATGCACTAGCGGGCCGTAAAGTGCACTTTACCACCCGGTTTTGCGGTTGTTAAGTTGCACTTAACCGCCCACGGGCTCATATTATGGCCCACGGGCCGTAAAGTGCACTGTACCGCCCGCTGTTCTCAGTTATTTTATTATATCCACATATCAATTCATGAAGAACCTGTGATTTTTTTTCCTAGATTCTAATATATCCAGTGGTATATCATAAACTTCTTGTTTATTTGATTCCATAGTCTCGCTTATTATTATCACTAATTTCTACTTTTCAATCAAAGAATGACAATTCAGCTTGTTTATAGCACGTTTATTGGATGTATTGCTATAGACAAAAACCATCGGCTCGCTTGACAACGTCAAAATTAGGTAGGTATATATACTGGGTATGCATATTGTGAAATTCTGAAGAATGAATCTCTTCTAGAGATGAAATAGTTTCACTATCACGATAGTTGTAATATTCGTACGATAATTGTTATATGTATAAATATAAATCATCATTCTCTTGATTACTGAATTTATACATAACAAATCAAATTCGGGGGAATATAAGTTTATCGAAATCTATAGTCATTACTTTTGGGTCAGAAAATAAACCACTAGTGCATAAAATTTTGTATGTATAACGTGCGTGGAATGCGTTTATGGCCTTCAGCGTGTAATGGGCCATTATTCACGCCACAGGCCATAAACGCCTACTTTACGCCCTTGATACATAATTAACTATTATTGACTAGTGTTTCATAAAATGACAAAAACTACCTTGGTAGAGAAAAACATATTTCAAGTCTTGAGAAGTAGTAAAGAATGGTAGGCTCTATAGCTAGTGGTCGAAAAACAGGCGCATCTGTAGACTTTCTTTGGTATAAGAAGGAAAAGGGGGGCGGGAGATGTACCTAACATGAGTCGATGTCACCACGGTCTACTCTACTATATCCTATACTGTCCACCTCAATCAACAGAATCCGTTTTGATTATGCAAAACCGATGGAAACCCGACACCTGGCAGCCTCCAGACCGTGTGTCATAATTCCAATGTCGCATCGAGTTTGTCGAGATATCTGTATTTATTATATTCGCAGACGTGATCATAATGGGATACGTGCCCCAATCGGATTGAGTGGGGAAAGAGGGGGTAATTACGCCAGGGTAATTTGTATCACGAGGGAAATTAACCCGCTAACTAACCGAGAGGCTCTCCAGGCGCCTTAAAATAGTACAGGCGGTTATAGTGCGAAATTTTGACTAGTCACATACCTACCAATCGAATTCTCTTTTGGCGTAAGAGTTGTAGGAAGCACGGTTTTTGAATAGTCTTTTTGTGAGGATATTTTTTGATAGTTTTGGCAATGCCAAACACTATAGTTGCTGAATCGTATATTGTATAGAAAGGATGAAAATCCGAATAAGTGATCTTTATACGAATGCCAATAACCGAAATAATATTGAGCAAGCTGCGTTCACTCTGATGGTCCTCAGAATAACTAGAGTGATGAACTGTAGAATTATTCATTGAGCTAGAAAGGTGTACCTAAGCTTAACCATGAATGATAATTAGTGTTCGAAAATATTACCAATATGGAAATATACCTACAGTTGGCATTTCGTTGCGAGGTAGTAAAACCTCATTATATTAGAATGAGGTGAGAAAATTCCCTACTAGGTTAGGCAAGGTTATACATGGAGTACCCCAGGGCTCTGTCGTTCGCCTGCTTCTGCTCATTGTTCATCTCAAGGCCAGTTGATCGAATGACATAGTATGCCCTAGAAATTGGAATTATAGTTCGCAAATTTGTGTGAACGTACTGACCTTTTGATATTATTTCTTCTGAAAAAGAAATTGAATGGGTTAAAAATCCAAGATAAGGTTCCAAAGTGACCACAAAGTGGTGCGGAGCCTCGACTCGAAGGGTTAATCTCGCGACGAATTATCATTTTTTGGACGAAATCCAACAGTTTCAGGGTATGTTTGGGTGTTGCACTCTAAATATGGGAACAGTATTCCAGGACAGGTCGGATCTGTTCCTTATAGATCATAAGCAGTTGACTGGAAGTACAATAGCTCCTGACCCGAAACAAAAAACCAAATTTTTGGGGTGCACTTTCAGCAATTGATCTCACATGATTTTCCCAAGAAATGTTATTGCTGATAGTAATACCAAGCATCAAAATGGATGTCTTCAAAGGTATGGTTACTCCTGACGAGCTCATGTTGGGCACAGTGAGATCGGCTTTTCTAGAGAAAAGGCATGCTTGTGTTTTGTTTGCATTGAAATCTACTGAGTTATTGGATCCCTATCCGAGAATTGTTGCCAAGTCCATATTTATGTTGTCAACATTTTTCCCTCGTTCGTTTCTGATTTGCCTGGCTGGTATTGGAGCCCAGGAAGAGAAGGCGGTATGGAGGGTACTATCATCCGCGAAGCTGTGTACTGGACATGAAGTTGCTTCCAACAAATCGTTGATATGGAGTAGAAATAGTGTTGGTGCTAGAATTGATCTTTGCGAAACACCAGCATTTATGGTAAGGGAGTCAGATGAAACTCCGTCGACCACTACATGGAGAGACCTGTTTGAGAGGAAACTAGATAGCAGAGAACATAGCTGGGGAGGCAAGCCATAAGATTGAAGCTTGGCGAGGAGTCCGTGGTGCCAAACTCGATCGAATGCCTTGGGGATATCAAGTGCCACGGCTGTATATATCAATTCCTGTGAATTGATGAAATCTATGTATCCCAATATTACATAAAAATCAGAAGAAGCTTAGCGAAACAAGAAGGATCACTGGTCGATAGATTATGAAAACTTTTTATTCATTGGTGTTTGAAATTGAAATGAGAAGCAGAGTTTTATGATACAGATCTCCAAGAAATGTTTGATATCTGACGCCAATGGGAGTATGGTGATTCCTTATATTTCGAATTACAATAAGAAATATCATTGATCAAAAAGACTTGATTGGGTTAATTTCTTGGATGATATTCTCAAGAATACATGGTTCCTCAGAATGAAGCAAGCAATGCATTTGAAGGGATGTATTTCAAATTTGATAGTATAATCAATCGCAAGAAAAATTGTTTTGAAGTACCTATATGAATGTTCACCATATACCAACTTTTCAGGAATACGATAAGCCCAAAAACTGCAGTGTTTCGAACCATGACTGGTCATTCTGCTATAAATAAAATACCAACTTTTAACTGAATTTCGGCAAGTTTCCATGCACCGTTGATTCTTCTGATGATTCTTACGTCACCGAAAGCAAATGCTCGGGTTCGGATTCTCAGATTATTTATTATTATATCACTGTCTATTCCGAGAAGAAAAATAAAATCATTTAACACTTTGCCCCAATCTGATTTGAGAGCTTTATTGAAGTTACTCTCCCGTACTATGCCTCATCAAAATTCCCATGAATATGCAGAATTTCGCGTTGTAATTTAGCTGGTATTGTGTGAAAATCATACAGATAATTGGTTGAATTCCGAATTAGCATGGTGTTCAATTTCAAGCGGGGTAATTTTCCCTTTTTCGGACTGTTTGCGGATCAGCGAATGAAGAGCGGGCTTTGAATCTGCATTTGTTTCATTTCTTTGTTCATCAGACTAGATCTTTCAGCTGCGGATGTCGGGAAATGGGCGAGTTGACTATTTTTTCTTTCTCAAGTTGAATCGTTACTCAATTACATAATATCACTCATTAATTCCACAGAAAGGGTATATACTGTAATGTACATAGTTGGTCGAGGAGTAACAACTTGCAACAGTGTTGGTATATTTCGGAATACTGTTCCCATATTTGGAGTGCAGCACCCAAACATACCCTGAAACTGTTGGATTCTATATATCGAAGACTGGAACCTTTGGCACGATAATACACTACACTGTTTTACCACTAACCAAACCGATTTTTCAACGCCTTGACACGTGTTTCGCCAACTATGTTAGCAGTTTTAATCTTCTCCTGAAGATGCTAACATAGTTAGCGAAACACGTGTCGAGGCGTTAAAAAATCGGTTTGGTTAGTGGTAAAACAGTGTAGTGTGTTGGATTCTGTCCAAAAAAGGACAATTCGTCTCGTGGGTGATGCCTCGCTAACAAACTCACTCACTTCTCTGGAACACCGTAGGAAAGTTGGCGATCAGGCTCTATTTAATTGATTTTTTCATGGACGATGCTCTTCTGGAATATCAAAAATTGTTCCTCCCTTGGCAGTTCCCGCGAGATTAACCCGACGAGTTGAGGCTTCGCACCCCTTCGTGGTCACTTTGGAGACCTGCAGAACATCTCTTTCCAAAGACTCATTCATCCAACGAACAGCGTGGCTCTGAAACAGATTGCCACACATTCCTTGAGGCATATATCCTCCAGATATTTAAGAAGAATACCAATTTCTATCTTATTTCCCTTGGTTCTCACGATGTTCTCTGAACATTACAGGATATCCCTTCTAGTGGGAACCAGAACATAAAAAATAAGGCAAGAACCACCTATTATCTTCAAAAACACAGAAAGAGAATTGTCCTACTCTGAAAATGTGAAATTGTTAGGAATCACTTTCGATAGGCAGCTGTTATGGACCAAGCATTTTGACCAATTATGCAAAAAACTACGTAATGTGTGCTACAGCATCAAATATATGAAAAATCATTGTAGTAAACAAATTCTGGTGACTTCATGTTATGCCAACTTTCACTCCAATATAAGATATGGAATACTTACGTGGGGACAGCAAACAGAGTGTTTATTTTACAAAAATATGTGTTACGTACGAGGACTAGCTGTAGAGACCTCTTCAAGAAACACAAAATCCTCACATTGTACAGCATATATATATATTAGAAGTATGTATATATTTCTATAAAATGAACATCATCTTTTGCAACTTGCCTACCAAAGCATGATTATAACACTCGCTGCTGCAATTTGGTATAACCCAACTCTCACTTCAATACACTTCATCAAATGAGATTTTATTTCATCGGGTGCAAATTGTATAATAAATTGAATGATGAAATCAAATCCGCACCCAATGTGAACATTTTCAAAAAAAAAATTGATGAAAAATTTAATTGAAAAATGCAGTTATTCATTAGACGAATTCTTTATTCGAAATATAACACTTCATTTTGTATTGCTATATATGTCTCTATTGACCATTCATCTATTTATTTATATGTTTTGTTCGATATCGAGTGTCTTTGACGTGTTTGTTCATTTATATTCCAGATATGAACATTTCAAAATGGAAAACGAATAAAGTATCTATCAATCTATCTATCTATTGTCACGGTAATTCTCAAACGGCTATAAATTAACTGCAAATAAATACTGACG
Organism: Phaedon cochleariae; assembly: GCA_918026855.4. Classification (NCBI taxonomy): domain Eukaryota; kingdom Metazoa; phylum Arthropoda; class Insecta; order Coleoptera; family Chrysomelidae; genus Phaedon; species Phaedon cochleariae. Next base: position 2,474,952 of record OU896708.1, on the reverse strand, counting down.
TCACGATTTCGTAAGTAAGAGCAGACCATAGCACAGTTGCCATATGTTGAAATACGAATGGGAACTTCAGAAATATTAGTTATTCAATAAGTCATAAATTCTCAATTGAGTATTGGTATATTTCCAATAAAAATTCAATCGTCACAATATGTGTCCCATTGTGGCTTATTGCTTGTAATAAATTTGGAATCGTAAGTATTTGGGCGATGGTTCTATTTGAGAAATAAAAAAAATGGTCCACTCCGAAAATGCTTGAATGCGTCATTCTAGAATGAGTACTCACGTTTTTTGTTCGACCATGTAGAAATCTCGCATTTGACAAAATATCTCACCATTTAAGAATACGGTCCCAGGTAAGACAAGTATACAGAAATCTTCGAATATGCCCGTCCAATTATAATCCTATCAAGGCTTCTTTTCTGAACGCACCGCAGTATATGTCGAGGCAGCCGAGGAAGTTAAATCGTCCATAAATTACCGGTAATTATTTAATTATTACTGCAAAACTGTCAAATACCTATAAAGACTTTAATAAGAACACACCTTCCTCAAAGATGCCAACATGTCTCTATTGATGACGAAACATCGAGTTCTCGGCTAGTATCAAGGGAAGTGCCGCAGGGGTCAATTTCGGGTCCGTTACTTTTTTTTATATATACTGATGATTGCATTGTCCCCCAATTCGCTGATGATACAGGAATATACAATCATTTGAAAAAACAAGAAGTTCGTCAGGCATGTTTGAATGTCAACAACACAATAGCAAATATTTATAATTATGCATGTATTCATGGATTGAAAATCAACCCAGATAAAACCCGCAATATTTTTGGGAAAACGAAATACTATTAATGATGAATTCAACATCGTATTTGGGTGATTATGCTATTTAATAAATATAAAAAAATGGTCCACTCGCCTATACAGTGTGTCCCACTTACCATGCTCACCATGGGTATCTTTTTGACGGTGAGAGATACGAGGTCGGTTGAATGACACCAAATGTGGAGTTGGTCAAGGCCAACTGTAATGTGAAAAAATATTTTGATAAAATCTATTCGTTTTTGTTTTATACGCAAAAAACAGATTTTGATAATTTTCATGTCTCCTCCGTAACTTCTTTATTTATGAAAATATTCAAATAGGAATTTCACATTCTTATGGCAGTTTTTCAAAGTGATTCCGAAAAAAATATGAAATTTATACCAACTCTCCTAGAATTTGAGATATCAGCACCAACTTCAGTTTTTTCAACGTAGGTCATAACTCACTATGATTTAGTAGTCATTTATACAAAAACAAAAAATTAATTTGGAAGCCACCATCCTTTTTTTTTTTTTTTTTTTTTGCCGAGGTGGTTGAAATCTTTTATAGACATCATATGGGTCCAATCCCCCATATGATAGTGTGGGAGTCCCCTTCATGGTATACCCACTAAACACTCCACCCCGTTGTAGGCTCCGACGACACTTAGGCCTAGTGGCCCATTGTATCTCACCTACATGCCGTTATCAATTTCACCACATACGACTCATAAGCCACCATCTTGAATTCATAAATTTTAACACAAAAATCATGATCTCCGACCTCAAAAACCCCCACTTACCAATTTTGAATGGAAAATGGGGGTTTTTGAGGTCGGAGATCATGATTTTTTTGTTAAAATTTATGAATTCAAGATGGTGGCTCATGAGTCGTATGTGGTGTAATTGATAACGGCATGTAGGTGAGATACAATGGGCCACTAGGCCTAATCGAACCAAATCTTGTCCGCCATCTTGGAGCAGCCTTTTTTTTTAATTTGAACAAAAATTCCATAACTCTGATCAACTTGAAATTTGGCAGGTGTTCATAATTTCGGTGACAATACATTATGGAGTTTTTGTTGAAATTATAAAAAATGGCTGCTCCAAGATGGCGGACAAGATTTGGTCCGATTCCATTCAAAATTGGTAAGTGGGGGTTTTTGAGGTCGGAGATCATGATTTTTTTGTTGAAATGTATAAATTCAAGATGGCGGCTTCCAAATAATATTTTGTTTTTGTATAAATGACGATAACTCCGTTGTTATCAACACAAAACTATTACTGCGAAATATCATCTGTAAGAGAAAAAAAAGTTATTCGTAACTGAGTCATAGTGAGCTATGACCTACATTTGAAAAACTAAAGTTGGTGCTGATATCTCAAATTCTGGAAGAGTTGGTATAAATTTCATATTTTTTTCGAAATCACTTTGAAAAACTGCCATGAGAATGTGAAATTCCTATTTGAATATTTTCATAAATAAAGAAGTTACGGAGGAGACATGAAAATGATCAAAATCTGTTTTTTGCGTATAAAACAAAAACGAATAGATTTTATCAAAATATTGTTTCACATTATAGTTGGCCTTGACAAACTACACATTTGGTGTCATTCAACCGACCTCGTATCTCTCTCCGTTAGAAAGATACCCATGGTGAGCATGGTAAGTGGGACTGTATATTATCTATCGAAAATTTTTCAATGGGTCATTCTAGAATGAGTACACACGTTTCTTGTTCGACCATGTAGAAATCTCGCATGCGACAAAATATCTCACCGTTTGAGAATTGGGTCCCAGGTAAGACAAACATATACAAAAATCTTCGAATATGCCCGTTCAATTATAATCCTATTAAGGCTGCTTTTTTAATGTCACCAGTTTATATCGAGGCAGCCGAGAAAGCCAACTCGTCCATAAATTACCGGTAATTATTTATTGCTCTTTTGTGTTTTTTAAATTACAGCTGGGATGGCAGTTGTCGAGCGAGTCACGGTGACATGTGTCGGGTGTCTTTGCTTTTCTATACTCGCCTTGCACCGAATTTACTGTTTCAACAATGCGGGAGGAATTATTCATAATTACCAAGAACTCGGATCATCAGACCCACGATGTTATTCCGAGGTGCTTCATAATCAAATCAAATCAAATCAAAATTACTTTATTGTCTCAAGAATGGTAGTTCTTATTGACAAAGTGTTAGGGTGAAAAACAACAAACATATCATTTGAACATTCAGGCCACATAGGGAAGACTACGCGATATATACATAAATACACATGAAATTCATCACATACATTTGTAGTGCAGACCACTACACGTCAATTTTACAAGTTCAGACGACAATAAAATCTAAAAACATAAGTACATGATATATCTTAAAACCTTATAAAATCAAGACAGACAATAATCTAAAAACCTACGATATTTAAAAAACATACAATATGCATTCATATATATAAATAAATAAAAGAACAATACAAAAGTATGGTAAAATGAGAAAAGGCAAGTTAACAATACGATTAAGTAGAATGACATAAAATGGAATCTAAAATTTTTCCAAATAGAATTCGTCCAGTGAATAGAATGCTTTGTCTAGCAAAAAATTTCTCAAAGAAACTTTGAACTTTCTTTTATCCGTGATCCTTTTCATTTCATTAGGTAAGTGATTGAACATTTTCTTGCCATTATATATAATGGAATTTTTTATTTGTGCAGACCTAGGGAGTGGTAAAGTTAAATCAGAAGCTTGTCTAGTCATATATTGTGGAGTTGATTGCACTCCTCTAAACTTACTCTGGATAAGGCATACTGTTTCCAATATATAGATGCATGGTAGTGGTAAGATTCTTTGTGCTATAAATAAAGGCTTACACGAATCCCTGAATTTGGCTTTGCACATGTATCTCAATGCCCTTTTCTGCAATACAAAAATCGTGTCGAATAGAACTCTACTACAAGATCCCCAAAAGCAAATCCCGTATCTGAGATGAGAATCGATTACAGCAAAGTAAACCTGTTTGGCCATATCCCTACCAAGTTCCCAGGAGGTGGTTTTCACTGCAAAACATCCAGATGCTATTTTTTTTCCCAGTATCTTTATATGATCTTCAAAAATAATAGTTATTTATTATACAAGGGAAAAAAGTTGTAGATTTTAGCTCCAGGTTGTGTTGTCTCCCGACGCGTAGCGGAGGGAGACAAAAAACCGTGTGCTAAAATCTAATATTTTTCCCGTGTATAATACACTTTTTTTTTCTGTGACAGAAGGAAGGGCGAATCATTATTGAGAAGATATCACATTATTTCGAAATCTGAAAATTATCGACGTAAAATTTCAAGTTTTAACAGTAGGGACACCTGCGTTTTATAGGCATCTTTATCATTATTTTGAAGTAATCAAATATCTGATGTCACTTCTGTCAGTTCAATTCTGTGATTTGATTTCAAAAAATTGCGAATTCAGTAGTTGTTTAGTAATATACGAAACCGAGAAGTCGAATGGAAGATAAAAGGACTTGCAGTTCTTTCTCGGAGACGGTATTATTGACTCATTTTTCGGAACTATAGCACAACAAAAGCCATTAACAGAGTATATATATGTGATATATATCCGGGAAAGAAGTACTCACTTTTTTCCCACGGGAAAAAAGTAATTTATGAAAAGTGACATTTTATAACCTGCCAACAGAGATGAAATGCCAAACTTTTTTCCCGTCACAGAAAAAAATATTTTATTTCTGACAGTGACATTATAAGCTTATATCGTCATAGTTACGATATCTATTATGAGGGTCATAACTCCCTTGGGATGTTATAGATGCTATAATTCCCTCTAGCTAAAATTAAATAAGAAATGCATAGCAACAACCACGCAATAACGTAGCAATAAGGAATCTCCTATTCGCGGTAGTCAAGATCATCATCTGACGTTCTGATGACATTGAAACTATACGGAAAAACATGTCTATCTTCCAATCAGGAAGGTATCTAGTGAATGAAATCAGTCAGAAATAAAATTATCTATGTATCACGGGAATTATAGAGCCTCAATAACCTCTGGCAATTGCTGTCCCTCGGGCCAGAGGCCCTCGGGACGCAAACTTTGCCATCTGTAATTAAGGCCCTCATAATTCCCTTAATACATAAATAACTATTATCTACAACTATGGAGTCATTCATACATTGCTTCCTTGATTTTCGACATTTAATGACAGACATTATTGTGATGAATCGAGTAATAAGAGTAATAATGACAGTAGGGTGGCGTAATAATCTGACATCCCATCGTCTTGTCAAATTCAACTAGGTAGGTATTCGTTCTACTAGTTCGCAAATTCAAAAGACTCACCTTACATGGTTCTCATAGTTTTAATCACCTCAATTCTACAAATCCACGGAAAAATGAGAATTCACTGTTTTCCATCATCAACAGTGACTACCATCATGAGAGTAACCATAACCATAAAATAGTACTTGACACTTGCAGATTTGCTCACACTAACACTAAGTTGGCTACAGGCTATTCGAATAGATTAGTACAGACCAATCAGAACCATGGAATTTCATTGTTGATAACTAACTTCTAGAGACAGGGTAATAAAATTAATCATCGCGGTGAATAATCTGCAATAGTATGATTCCTTTTACAACTGAAAAGTGAAATGGCATATAATACCTGGTAAGACTGACTGATTGCATGACTTTTTTTCTGTTATTGAAAGTTATATCCAACATTGTTTAACATATTTTGGCAATCAAAATTATTGAAATAAGTTATAAGCTGTTCGTTGAATGAAATTTTTGTCAATAAGTTTTCAATGAAATTAATGCGTATTCCGAATCAGATTTAGTGATTCTGCAATATATAACCTTTATTTTTTTCAAAGATATATTTCTGATCTCTCAGAGTTGCTTTGATATTTGAATAGTTGTAGATAAAGTATAGTATTCTACTCGCGCATAATGACTATTACCCACTCAGATGATTACAGCACTCGCCTTCGGCTCGTACTGCAACTTTCATCTTCGTGGGTAATATAGCCATCATTATGCGCTCGTTGAATAATATACTAATAACATTTGCATATACATTTTAAAAGAGCCTAATTTCATTATTCCAGATTTTTTGGGATTTTCTCTCATCGTTTCTATAAAATGCCTCAAAATGTCACTGCGTTTGGAGAATTTCTCCATCAGAGAGCTGAAAAGAAAAATTCACTAGATTGTCAGTGACAATCCGTATTGAAAAAGGTTTGGAGAAGAGAAATAAAGGTATATAGAAAAAATATCAAATTTTCACTTAGCTTTGGACGTTTCGGGAACGAATCTGCTCCCGTTTTCAACATAAAAAATGGATGTTTGTTTAGCAAATTCGTATTTGTCTTGACACTTTTCAGTTCTCAGTGACAATTGGTGACGTTGACAATCGAATGAGTTACAGGATGTGTTCATTAATCAATATTGAATTCACCATTTTTATTTTCAGATTTCAGTAGTGAATACCATTCTATCTATATCAACTGAACTGGAAGCAATGATATTGTCTCCGTTCAGAAGAATGCAAGCAGATTCTTTGATTTTTCTCTTCTGGTTGTTATCTTCTTTTCAAATGATTTTAATGATATTGCACTCTGCCATATGTTGTCCATCTTCAGTAAGGATATGTTCAGCTAGTTTCGATTTGTCGATGTGTCTTTTCTTTATATTGTACTTGTGTTCCTTCGTCCTTACTGAAAGAGGTTTTGGTTTCACCTGTATAAAACTTTCCATAAACACAAGGTATACTGTAAATACAATTTATTGACGATTGTTCTTCATTTTTCGTCTTTGTTTGAGTTAGAATTGATCTCATTGTATTTTCATTTTTGAACACAGTTTTCACTCGAGATTTACCACCAACACGTTTTATTTTTTCAGATATGCCAGGAATGTATGGTATTTCATTTGTCATTATTGATGGTTGATTTTGTTGTGGTGGACCTTGTTTGTTTTCAATTTGATGAATCGTCTTATCGACAAAATTCTTTGGATAGGAGTTGACTTGGAGAACATTTTTGATGTGGTTTGCGTTTATTGGAATAATATTCATAATTTTATTTTATAGAAATATTATATTTTTCCAGAATTGTTCCAGATTCTTCCGAAATTTCTCCATAATTTTCTTGGATTCTCACAGATTTTTCCAGAATAATTTTTAATTTTTTCAGAATTTTTACAGATTTTTCCAGATTTTTTCCAGATTTTTTCAGATTTTTCCAGATTTTTTCCAGTTTTTTCAGATTTTCCCGGAATTTTTCCAGTTTTTTTTTCGGATTCTTCCAGAATTTTTCCAGATGTTTTCCAGATTATTTCGTAATTTTTTCAGAATTCTCTCAGTTTTTCCCACAACTTTTCTGGATTTTTATAGAATCCACCCAGATTCTTCCAGAATTTTCTCAGAATATCCTCTACGTTGGGTTAGCTCTCTCCATTGGGTTAGCTCTCTCCATTGGGTTAGCTCTCTATACGTTGGGTTATCTCTCTACGTTGGTTTAGCTCTCTACGTTGGGTTAGCTCTCTACGTTGGAATTGATTTCTACGTTGGGTTAGTTCCCTACGTTGGGTTTGATCTCTACGTTATTGGGTTAGCTCTCTACATTGGGTTAGGTCTGTACGTTGGGTTAGCTCTGTACGTTGGATTGGGTTAGGCTACGAGCACTCTAGTCGACCGATTTAGAAAATTTTTACAAGAGCTAACCCAACGTAGAGAGCTAACCCAACGTAATAACCCAACGTAGGGAGAGCTAACCAAAACGTAGAGGTCGAACTCAACGTAGGGAGCTAACCAAACGTGTAAATCAAACCCAACGTATAGATCAAATCTAACGTAGGAAGCTTACCCAACGTAGAGAGCTAACCCAACGTAAAGGAAATTCTGGAATTCTCTACTGAATTTTCGACAAGATATTCACTGATGGAATGAAAATCGAAGTGGCAACCCTGGTCCGCGCAGAGAGTGAGTTGACAACAACTGTAATTCGCTATTGTCAAATTTAATATTCGCGCAATCCGATAGATTTCACCTGTGATTAGGACTGTGATGTAAATATAAGTGTTTGAGGTCAACGAAAGAATGTAATATGCATCTCGGCGAATAACTGTCTATGGTTTCGCCTAATTGTTAGCCTCGGGTAAGGCCTCGGCTGTCAAATTGCAGACTCGCCTATAATAGACAGTGTTTCCTCCTTGGCCATTTTCTTCCTCGAAAAACAGGTCATTATAAGTCTGAAAAAAAAACAATCGGCAAAAAGTGATTTCTCCCTATCTTCCATCCATCTCTGATGTGATATATCTGGAGCGTTATTATGTCAGAAAGGTCGTCCATAATGCCATTTTATAATCGCCAGAGCCGTTAATGGGGGAAATGTATTAGAAAATGGAAATCGATTTCGCTGTTAAAAGAACGCATTAATATCTCTCAGCGTGTGACAATTTCCGATAAATAAAGGCCTTCGAGAAATGAATTTTCAATATCTAACCTCAGCCACCGAATTAGACTTTAATGAATATAAATTACAGAGGGTTCGATAAAAATGCACGATGAGAAAATAACGTTAGTGGCTTTTTAAGAGACGATTTTGTGAATGTGTTAAGGTTTTTAGGCATGATTCAATTTGGGGTTGTTTATTGGTTGCGTGGGCCTATTATTGAAGAAAACTCCATCTGTTTCTTGCGTGCAGTGATAAATCCGGCTGGATGTCTTGAGTAAAATACATGAATTGATGATAATTTGTCCAAGTCCATACATTTATCAACTGTCAAGAGTCAATAGATTTTCACTCCGAGAGAAAAACTTTTTAGGTGTCATTACATATTTTGTATCTTACTCGCTCCTGCAAATATAATCTCACCACAATAATTACACTGCACACCAATAACCAAACCGATTTTCAAACTCCTCGACACATGTTTTGCTAACTATGTCAGCATCTCCAGGAGAAGATTTACAGAGAAGAATGGACCTAAAGTTCTTTCATAGGGTGTGTCAAAAACAACATTATTTTCGTTTCAGGTTAATATTCTGGGAATATACACTGACGCATAATAACAACAACCAATATACCTAATCAAAAATAAAAATGAGAATTTTGCACCTTTTTGTTTACTGCCTTTATAAAATGTAACTTGAAGAAACTGTACCATTTCAAGAATGTAAAAGAATATTAGTGGGTTTTTCCACTGCATTTTGAATTTGTACCTAGATTTGTATCGAAGAAGGTCGAGCATCACTAATCCTGTGCGACATCCTGTTTTAACACATATAATCCTATTATAATTATTCTCATGTGCAAAATCCAACAAATATCCCTTGAATAAGAGCAGGTTTTTTTATTTTTGTAAGTTGTATGTATATCTATCAGTTTGATATTTATTGCCCACTAATATCGTAAATTTTGCTTCTACTCAGTTTATGTTCAACTCTCTTGGCGTTAACACCCTGAAAGCAATACCAAATCAACGGGGAAAAACTAAAGTAAATCAAGACCATAAGTGATAGTGACGTTGAAAATTTATTCGACGATTTTAGCGATATAGACGCTGATTGTAAACCTAGCAACAGTAGCGGAAGTGAATATAGTGATGTTGCTGGTCCATCTACCTCTTCAGCTAAAGTATTGAAGAAAAAGAAAACAATAAGTAGTGAACCACAGATTGATAAAAATACGGACTCTTCAACGCAGGTGTTCAAAGTGAAATCTAAATACAAAAAGTTTTTCAAGTCACTGAAATCAAAATGAGTTCATCTAATACCAGTGGTCTCAAGTGGGATATGCAGAGATGTCACAAAAATGAAATCAAAGATATTTTTGAAACCAAAGTTCTGAAACCTGCCAGGCACTCATTGTCAGGACAGCCTACTCTCATCAACCTAGTCGAAGACATGCAGAAACCACAAGTAAGAAATTATCGAAATTACAATTACTTTTAGTTTAGTTACATTCAACTATTATGTATGTATATAAGTGAGCATTTTCAAACTTTTCCTTTTCTCATTCGAAAATGAATCCGTAATTTCCTGAAGTCCAGTAATTTGCAGTAGAGAATTGTCAAATGTTAAACTACTATTTTTTTTTGCAATTGCATACCTCGTTGGTCCCAGCACTGGGACCAAACGCCCCATAAGTCGAAACTTGTGCGGGGTTAGGTATACATACAAACACACACTATTTAGTACCTACCTAAGGTCTATTGTAAGCCTAATTTTCAACTGTTCCCATTCTTCCATGATCATTTCACTATTATGGTGAATAAAAGAACAATGTTTGAACCATCAATTGTTGCATCAAGATGGATATCTGTGGAAACCAGAATACACCTTAATTTTTTCCTTACTGGAGAATTAGAAGCTCCAGAGGCAAGTCTGAAAAGACAATAATATAATGTAGCTCTTGAGTTTAAACATTTGAACTTGTAGTTCCAACCTTCGAAATGTTTTTTAGTACCTCATCAAGATAGTCATTCTCCTTTTTACATTTTCTTTCAGTATTTTTCCGTTTTTCCTTTTCAATAGAATAGTCCTTCTCGAATGCAACAGTTTGCGGTTTCATTCTCAATAACGTTCGCAACTTGAGATCTAAAAGTTGAAAGCAAGTCGATGTCCATTTGAAAAACATCCTCCTTAGAATCCATCAAGTTATGAACATCAACACAAACATCCACAGACATATCCTGAAAATAAATTACTATAGTTTTTCTAAGAATCAGAACAATTTTCAACTTACCCATGAAGGACAATTTCTGTTCGTCTTGCTTAATTTGCATCCAAAGGCAACACAATATAAATAACTATTGTTTATTAATCCGCAATTACGTAGATATTCAATTACAATTCACACCAACAAATTCAGTCCTTTTGAAGAAACAGAACAGCAAAGTTTCGCGATATCTCACATAACAAAAAAACAAGATCTACTTTCACTTTCTTCGTCTGTTTAGATAAAATGAAAGATCTCAAGTACTTCAAATATTGAATGAAAGAAAATGTACACACAAATCCACCATTAAACAAGACGAGTGTGTGAGAGACAGGTTACCGTAACACAACCTATCATTGTTGCAGCTACCCCTGACACACTCTGTGCTATTCGAGAAAACGGCAGTATCCCTTCGAGTTGTTTACATTGAGTTCAATGTAGAGAGATGCTTCCATTATAAGTGAGACACACTGTATATATTTCTTCCAACGTTGAAGTCCCTCAAATGAAAATACTGGTGAGATACACTTTTCTTCTGGCTCATTATGTTGGAATGTGTGGAATCATTATCACACCCTGTATGAAATTCAAAGCACAGTTCAAAGTATCCTTTGGCGCAGATGGAGTTCTGAACCGGTTATCGAAAGCTTCTCCTTATACGAAAAATTCATAAAGTTCCTCAGAAGGGAAGCTGGAGCACATTCGCTAATAGTCAATTATGCTACTATAATATAGGATTCTCCGGCTTCTTTGAATAATTGAACGGTAAGGACACGAAGCGCTTTCATAAACGAGGCATTCAGGAATTATTATTATTGCTAATGCTAACGATTCCTTGAATTTATTGTGTTATGCTCGCTTTAACGAAGGGAAACCTATATACAAAGTGCGCTCTAATTGGGTTTAAATGATGAAAATAGTAATACTCACAGCTCCCATTCTCCTAACTGCATTTGGTCTCAAGGACTATTATAATATAGAAATTATTGGAGATATTTCGAAAGAATGTATTGTTCCAAGGGGGTCTCTTGAAGTTGAATATTTTCTT